>BOPN01000307.1:75000-90000 GCA_017312705.2 Penaeus japonicus | reverse complement strand
TTCTCTCTCTTTTCCTTCTTTCTCTTTTCTTCTCTTTCTTCTCTCTTTCCTTTCTCCCTTCCTTCCTTCCTTCCTTCCTTCCTTCCACTATCTCTTACCCTTTCCCCTTCTATTTCCTTCCTTCTCGTCGAGTCTTCCTTTTTACCCCGATCGAGGAATACGCCCGTACTAATACGACAGAATGGCGTGGACGTGTTTGACATGGGCGGTCGTAATTAGATTTTTTTTTTAGTTCCGCCTTCTTTTCCTCCTTCGTCATCTTATTTTCTTTTAATTCCCTGTCCGACCGATAACACATGGACGGATGCGTGGAGGGGGGAGGGGGAGGGGTAAAGAGAGAGGGGGGGAGAGGTGGTGGTTTAGATGGCGGGGTGTTAATTAAAGAGGGAGAGAGGGAGAGGGAGAGAGAGATAACGGAGAAGGAGAGAGAGGAAACGGAGAAAGAGAGAGAGAGAAAAGGGAGAAAGAGAGAGATAGAGAGAGGAAAGGGAGAAAGAGAGAGAGAGAGAGAGGAAAGGGAGAAAGAGAGAGAAAGGGAGGAAAGGGAGAAAGAGAGAGAGAGGAAAGGGAGAAAGAGAGAGAGAGGAAAGGGAAAAAGAGAGAGAGGAAAGGGAAAAAGAGAGAGAGGAAAGGGAAAGAGAGAGAGAGGAAAGGGAAAGAGAGAGAGAGGAAAGGGAGAGGGAGAGAGAGAGAGAGAGAGAGAGAGAGAGAGAGAGAGAGAGAGAGAGAGAGAGAGAGAGAGAGAGAGAGAGAGAGAGAGAGAGAGAGAGAGAGAGAGAGCGAGCGAGAGCAAGGGAAGAGAGAGGAGTGAGGAGTGAGGAGAGAAATATTGAACGAATAACTGACTGGCTGACTGACTGTCTGACAGACAAACAGACAGCGTGAGCGAAGGAGTGAGAGATATTGGCTAAACTTGGTCGCCATGTTACCATCGGGGTAGGAGGAAGGTGGAAAGGGGACAGGAAAATGGAAGGGGAAGGGGAAGGGGAAGAATATTGGGAAGAAGATGGAAGGGGAGATAAGTAAGTAAAGGTAATTTCTTTCGTATCTTCACTATATATGGTATATGTATGGTGTTGGGTGGTGGTGGTGGGGTGGGGGGTTGGCTCTCTACACCACAAGTATTTTTTTATCGTATTTTCTGAGTAGGGGTGGGGGTGGGGTGGCAGGGAAGGGATTAGGATGGGGAGGGGGGGAGAGGATTAGTTTCCTTGGTATTTCCATGTAAGTCGGGTGAGGGAGAGGGGGAGGGGGGAAGGGAGGAAGGGGGGATGTCAATATCTCTTTGATATTATGAGTAATTTATTTTATGTTATTTCTTTGTTATGATGGTTATTATTTTTTTGCTTGTTTTTACCTTTTTTTTTTTTTTCATTTTTTTAGTATATTTGATTGAATATGAGTAAGGTGGTTTGTTTTATTTAAGATAGATTTTGTTTGTGGATTTGTCTCTTGGTTTTTAATTACCCTTGTAAAGGTTTCATTGAGAGTTTTGATTACATGTATTGTTTGATGTTATTGAGAGTATTGTGTAATTATTTTTATTATATTTTATTACTATCATTATTCGTCTTTTTATCATTATTTACACTATTATTATCATAGATATAGTTTTTATTGCTATTATTTTTATATATATTATTTGTATTATCATCATCAATCATCACCATCATCATCATCATCACTATCATCATCACCATTACCATCATCATCACTATCATCATCACCATGATCATCACCATCATCACCACCATCACTATCATCACCATCACCATCACTATCATCATTACTCACTACTGTTGTTTTCCTTTTCTTTTCTGACTGTATGGTGCGCTGACACCATCTAGTGATCAAGTGCCGAGTGAAACCTGAATGTTTTTTCGTTTTTTAATTAACTTTCTAGGTCTAGTATTTCATCCCCGTGCAACACTACTCGAAGGTTTGAAGAGGAAGTGATTCAATTAATTATATTTTTCATTTTGTCGTTATTCAAAGTCATAAAGCACAGCCTTTTTCCTTGTTTCCCCTTTTGATCTTTGTTATAACCTGTTTAGAATTTGGATATTGTTTTTGTTTAATACGTTGTACGTTATTTTCAATTCGTTTGGAAATGTAGCGTGTAATTTTTTGTTGATTTTTGAGAAAGCCTTTCAGAATAGACAACATGCAACGTTGCAAAAATACGGCATAGTGTATTTCCTTCTTATGTTTTTGTTATAACAACATTGTATTTGTTGTTTTCTCTTGTCGAATTTTCCTTTTTTTTCCCCAAACCACAAAAAAAAAATATATTTTTTTCCCATTCGTCCTCTAACGTGTTGCATCCTTTCTCTTTCATTGCAGGTAAGAGTCGTGCAACTGCCGGATGCGGTCCTCGCGTGCAGTAAGTGACTTTTTTTTTTTTTTAGAGTAATGGGAGTACAGAACGTATCGTGGAGTTTCAAGATGGAGTGGAAAGGAATTTGTAAGTTGGTGTTTTTAAGGTCTGTTTTAAGTTATTTTCTTCGAGTTTTTTAGTCTTTAAGTGGAAATTACCGGTAAGTGGTTGGTTTTAAGTTTAAAGTTTTTACGTATTTGGGAGGATTTTTCATGTTGTTTGTTCGTAAGTTTTTTGTTCCTCCACATTTTTTTAGGGAGTAAAAACATCTTAAAGTGAACATTTCGAATGATTATTGGCGAGACGAATTTTTCCTTCCTAAGTTTTCAAAAATATGTAAAGGAAAAAAGAGGAAGATAGAAAAGCCATGAAGAAGGAAAGCAACGAATAGATAGAAAAAGAGTGATGAATCTAGAAATAAGGAAATATATAAATGAACAAAGAACGACAAAGAAAGTAATGGACATGTAGATAAAGAAAAAAAACAAAAAACAGAAGAGAAGGAAAACTGCGGCACAAAGACAGCGAAACCAAACCCGCGCACCACATCCCCCCCTCCCCTCCCCCCTCCCCGACCAATTAGCATCTAGAAGAGGCATGCAACTCAGCCCAAGACAGATGTTCAAGATGTTCCCCAACGCCCGTCTTGCGCGCTCCGAGAGTCATGCATTAGACATCAGGTGTTGCAGAGGACGTTGCGCTTGCAAGATGGATGGCGGCGCGGCAGCGAGCAGACGCGACGCGACGCGAGCGAACTTACGTCGGTCTACCTGCGGGGGAAATGGCCCGAGGCGATGTGTGCTGCGAATGGGAGTGGTTGTGCTGGGGAGAGGGGGTGGGGTGGGGGTCGGTGGATGGGGAGTGGTGGGGGTGGGGAGAGTGGGGGTGGGGAGAGTGGGGGTGGGGGAGGGTGGGCGTGTGTGTTTTGTGTTTGAGTGCGAGGGGGAGGAGTGGGAGAGGGACTCTGACAGGGATAAGGACAGGGATAGGGATAGGGATAGGGACAAGAGAGAGAGAGAGAGAGAGAGAGAGAGAGAGAGAGAGAGAGAGAGAGAGAGAGAGAGAGAGAGAGAGAAAAGAATAGAGAGAGAGAGAGAGAGAGAGAGAGAGAGAGAGAGAGAGAGAGAGAGAGAGAGAGAGAGAGAGAGAGAGAGAGAGAGAGAGAGAAAAGAATTAAACAGAGTGGGAGTCAGTTTGAGTGTAAGGGAGAGAGAGAAAGAGAAAGAGATAGAGAGAGAGAGAGGAATTAAACAGAGTGAGAGTCAGTTTGAGTGTAAGGGAAAGAGAGAGAGAGAGTAGAGAAGCGGAGAGAGAGAGCCTGCACGCGTTTGTTTGTCAGCAGGTGATAGATAGCAGATAAGAGCTCACTCAATAATTCACATTTATCCTTGCAAGTGCATGAAGTGCTCTGCATGTTAAGTGGAGCTAGTGATCATAACATATAACTTTGTTAATCCTAGTTTAGCATCAAATCTCAAAATCCATTTGGCTGGCGGGAAGCTCTTTCATTAAATTGAGAGTGAGTGAGTGAGTGAGTAAGTGAACGAAGAGGGGAGTGAGTGAGTGAGGGAGGGAGAGGGAGAGGCACAAAGGCTCTTCCACCTTGCCTCCCTCCACCCCCCTCTCTTCCTCTCCCCCTCTTCTCCCTCTCTCCTTCTCTCCCTCTCTCCTTCTCTCCTTCTCTCCTTCTCTCCTTTTCCCTCTCGCCTCGCCTTACCTCCCTCCACTCCCCCTCTCCCCCTCTTTCCCTCTCTCCCTCTCTCCCTCTCCCCCTCTCTCCTTCTCTCCCTCTCTCCCTCTCGCCCCGCCTCACCTCCCTCCACTCCCCCTCTCTCCCTCTCCCCCTCTCCCCCTCTCTCCCTCTCGCCCCGCCTCACCTCCCCCCCCTCCCCCTCTCTCCCTCTCCCCCTCTCCCCCTCTCCCCCTCTCCCCCTCTCCCTCCCTCGGTCTGCCTCGCTACCGGCCATGACACACTCGAAGCAGGAAATGAAACTGAATCTTTTCTCTCGTTTCTATTTTTATTTTTTATTCTCTCTCTCTCTCTCTCTCTCTCTCTCTCTCTCTCTCTCTCTCTCTCTCTCTCTCTCTCTCTCTCTCTCTCTCTCTCTCTCTTTCTCTCTCTCTCTCTTTCTCTAACTCTCTCTCTCTCTTTCTCTTTCTTTCTCTCTCTCTCTCTCTTTCTTTCTCACCATCTCCCTCTCTCTCCCTCTCTCCCTCTCTCTCCCTCCCTCAATCTTGCAGCATTACGCCCCATGTTCATGTTTGAGATAATCCCTTGTTAACGTGCCCCCCCCCCCTCATTCCCTCTCTCCCGGATTTTTTTTTTTTTTTTGGGGGGGGTTGAGTGTCTTAATTGATTGATTACTGTTTGTTGCAAATAGATATATAAATAAATAGATAGGTAGATAAATAGGTCAGTATTCTTTTTTTTTTACATGGATCGATCCCATAATACATATTTTATTATTGTCTGATCTTATGAAGCTTATCTATCCCCTTTCCTCCTTTTCATTTTTTTTCTTTATTGTTTATTTCCTTTATTTTTGTTGTATTTTTTATCTTTATTTATTTATTTATTATTATTATTTCTTTTTTTGCTTTATTTAAAAGAAAGGAATAAAAGAGGAACAAAAAGCGACGGAAATGAAAAGGTAAAGGAAGCAAGGTACGAAAGACCTTCGGAAAAAAAATAGGTTGTATATAAAGAATAAAAAATAAAAAAAAAATCGCTCAGTCATAGTGCAATTGAATCATTTTGTTTTATTATATTTCTTATTTTCTTATATATTTACAAAGGACATAGATAATGGAATCTCTAACGCAAGCAAGCACAAATAAACTAAGCAAACACACGCAGGCTAACACCGTCGCCTCCCCCCTATTTGCGGGTGAAATTAGTATGGAGCTACTTTTTTAGGGTGGGGATGGGGGGGGGGAGGGGGGGATTTAGCAGAGATTATAGTTCTTTTTTGTTCTTGTTCGTCTTGCGGAAGTGAGGCTGGGGCAATGCCATTCATATGAACATTTTTTTTTTCTTTTGTGGGTTCCTCGTGACGCACAATCGTATCCTTCGATTGGGCCTCGAAGAATCTTTTTTCCCAACGCCTTTTCGTCTTTGGACAACTTTCCAACATTTTGCTGTCGTAATTGGAGTCATAGTAAAGGGAGGAAGCTCGATTATTTTTCTTTTTTTTTCTTCATTGAAAGTATTTTATTTAACTTAAGTATTGCCCAGACTGTTTTTGCGTTATATTTTATAGAATTATCTTGCCCCTTTTCCATCTCCCTTCAAAAATGTTGGTGGTGGGGGGAGGGGTTAAATAAGCATCGACATGTTATCATTAGGGGTTATATCAGTCGATGGCGGATGTTTTTATTTCTGAATATCCCCCTCTCGGTTCTCTCCCTTTACAGCATAATGCGTCAGACCTTCTTGGGGTTGAAAATTGATACTGTATTGGTATAAATACATTATAGGTACAGAAGATATGAGCTTTGAGAATAATACGGATATCTTGGATGAGTTTGTAAAGAGCGGTCGCGTGTTGTTTAGTCTGTTGGTTTTCGTTTTCTTTCGACTTATGTTTCCCGTTTTTTTTTCGACTTTTGTTTCTCGTTTTCTTTCGAATTGGGATGATTTTTTTCTTTGCTTTCTTATTCTTTATGTTCTTTTGAGGACCTGTATAGCTGAGTAATTATTTCTAGCCTGTAAAGTAGTTTCTTTTTTTCTTTCTATTTTCTTTGTTAATTATTATTATTTTTATTATTATTATTATTATTTTTTTTTTACTCAAATATGAATAAGATTTTTTCTTCTGGACTTTTGTTTGTTTAGAATTTTGTTGGAATTACATGTAGCTTTTTTGTGTGTTCTTATTAATTATCAAATATAGATTTTACGGACGGGAAGCCTTGTAACAATGAACATCATTATCATATTGCATTTCGATAGAGCATTAGCTTCAGTCGAGCCGCGTGTGTGCATTCTCAACACCATGTTTTATGCAACACCGCTTTTTTTCCCCTCCTGTTTATGCAACGTCGATTTCAACATCAATGGTTTCCCGCGCCACCCCTTGAAGGAGTCCCTTGCAATGAGACGCTTAGCCTTGCTCCACTTGACGCGGGATTATGCGGACGACACGGCGTGGATGATTCGGCTACACTGGGGCGGGTGTATGTGGATTCATGTGGGCATTTGCGTGTGTTTGTGTGTGTGTTTTACTTGTATTTACGTACACGGTTTGCGTGCGTACATACACGCACGCACGCGCACATGCACGCACACACGTGCACGCACACACGTGCACGCACACACACGTGCACATGCACATGCACGTACACACGCACACACACGCGCACGCATACGCACACGCAATACACACACAACACGCAGATGAATAGAGTGGCTTTAGGCAATAGGAGACTAATAGTGAGGATGTCAAGTGAAAATGCTGATGAGGATGTCAATGAATCCGTCAGTTGGACTATTAATGATGATGTCGGTGCTGATGTCATTCAGAATGTCACTGAAAATATCCATGTGGATGTCAATGCATACGTCAACGAGAAGGATAATGAGCATGCCAGTGATGATGTCAGGAATAATACCAATACGGATGTCAACGAGGATGTCAGTCAGTCGAGGATGCAAGGCTCTGTGGCAAAGGCGAGGCGAGGGGAGGCGAGACAGCTGCTTGCGAGTGCGTGCTTGCCCCCCCCCCCCCCCCCCCCCCCCAGGAACTACGCCGAGCCAGGAAGCTTTTGTAGGGCAAGCCTTTACGCTGAAATATGTGCGGCGGCCGCCTCGCACTTTCACTTTCTGTCTCGCTCCTTTTTATCTTCTTTTTTTCTCTCTCTTCCTTCTTCTTTTATTTTATCGACTCTTTTTTTCTCTCACTTCCTTCTTCTTTTACTTTATCGACTTCTTCTTTTCTTTGTAAGCTCTTGTTCTTTTCTTTGTAAGCTCTTTTTCTTTTGTTATTGTTATTTTGTTTGTTGTGTGTTTTCTGTGATTTTGTATATTTCTTACCCTTTTGCGTCTTATTCTTATTCTCGTTTCGTTCTGTTTTCTTTTCTTCTTTTTTTATTACCCTCCGTATTCCCCCCACACCACCTCTCTGTTCTCGTGTTTCCGCCCATGTCTCAATAACAAATAACAAGTAACGTTTTTCACACGCCCTTCTGACGACTCCCGCGTGGCCACGTGTTGTTCCCGCAGTGCCAACGCGCAGTGCTAGGGGAGGGGGGAGGGGGGAGGGGGTGGGGGAACAGGGGAGGGAAGATGGGAAGGGTAGAGGGGAAGGGGAAAGGGGAAAGATAGGAAGAGGGAAGAGGGAGGTGGGGAGAGGTGTAAGAAGAGAGGAGAATGGAGGAGAGGGGAGAAGTGCCAGAGGAGGGGGGAGGGATGGGGAAACAGGGGAGGGAAGATGGGAAGGGTAAAAGGAGGGGGAAAGGGGAAAGATAGGAAGAGGGAAGAGGGAGAGGTACAAGAAGAGAGGATAAAGGAGGAGAGGGGAGGGTGGAGAAGAGGGGAGGAGAGGGGGAAGGGTGGAGGGAGAGCGTAGATGAGAGAAGGGAGGAGAAGGTAAAGGAAGAGGGGGGGGGGGGGAAGAGAAGGACGAGGTGAAATGGAGGGGGGTGGGGAAGGGGGGGGGTGGAGGTGCTGTGCCTGTTTTGCGTCGTGGCGCAGGAACTAATCCATAAAAATCGGTCTCTGTCTCCCTCTCGAAACTTCACGACGCGTACCCGGTCACGAGATGAAAGGAAGGAAGAGGTGGAAGTGGAGGTGGAGGTGGAGGTAGAGATAGAGGTGGAGGTGGAGGAGGTGGAGGTAGAGGTAGAGGTGGAGGTGGAGGTGGAGGTGGAGGAGGAGGTTGACGTTTACCTCTTTCTCGCCCCCACTCCCTATCCCTCTCCGTTATCTCTCGTTTTCCCCTTAGTCTTGTCTTGTTTTCTATTCTCTTTTTATCTCTTTTCTTCTTATATCTTCTCTTCTTTTCATTTCCCTTTAGTTTTCTTCCCTTCTCATTACATCCCACTCTTTCACTCCCCTTTCTTCCCCTTTCCTTCCTTTCTCTTCCCTTCCCTTCCCTTTCCCTCCCCTCTCTTCCCTTCCCTTACTTTCCATTCCCTTCTCTTCTCTTCTCTTCTCTTCTCTTCCCGTTCCTTCCATTCCCTATCTTTCCCCTCCCTTCTCTTCCCTTCCCTTCCCTTCCCTTCCCTTCCCTTCCCTTCCCTTCCCTCCCCTCCCCTCCCCTCCCCTCCCCTCCCCTCCTATCCCATCCCCTCCCCTCCCCACCCCATCCCTCCCTTCCCTTCCCCTCCCCTCCCTTCTCTTCCCCTTCCTTTCCTTTCCTCAAAACACTAAAACGATGCCGTCATCAAAAGGCGCGGGCACACAGGTGTTTGTTCCTTGCTTGTGCGTGGGTCACGTGACGACCAGGCTGGCTTGAGTTAATTGAGAGAGGGATGGAGAGAGAGAGAGAGAGAGAGAGAGAGAGAGAGAGAGAGAGAGAGAGAGAGAGAGAGAGAGAGAGAGAGAGAGAGAGAGAGAAAATGGATAAGAGATAATTTGAAAGGCAGGAGAAACGGACGAGAATAAGGCCGGAAGAAAGGGAAAAAAACAAAAAGAAAAAGAAAATAGAGAATATGCAAATGAAGGGGAGGCTCAAGAGGGAGATGCTGGAATGTTACCTGATGTCCCACTCCTCTTCTGCTCCTCCCCTCCCCCCTCCCCCTCCCCTCCCAGTGCCACATCTGAGAAGAGTCACGTGACCTCACAGGAACCAAGGGGAAACATGTCATCTGTTCGATCACGTGATTACGTTTTTTTTCTTTTTTGATTACTCTCCTCCCCTCCTCTCTCCCCCTCCCCGTATCCAAATTTATCCGAATGCGCAAGGAATCATGCACGTGAATGACTATATTCACAACCATGTGGTCGTCTGGTTGCAATTGCCATGCACAGGTGTTTTCCCTTGCGACAAGTGCCAGGGCGTGAATCATGCAGTTGGTGGGGAGGGGAAGGGGAAGGGGAAGGGGAAGGAAGGAGGAGGAGGGCAAGGGCAAGGGAGGGAGGAAAAGGGGGAAGGGGAGAAGGGAAGCGGAGGGGGATGGGGTGGGGGGTGGGGCAGGGGACATGTGTCATGCTTGGGCCTGTTTTGTCTGGGTCAAAGGGTGGGGAGGGGGAGGGTAGAGGTAGGAGGGGGGGCTAAGAAAGGGGGTAGTGAGGGTGTTGCAAAGGAGTTGGGTGGGGGGTAGATGACTCATCACGCTCAGCAGTGAGAGAAGGGGGAGGTTTTTAGAGTGGGGGTTTTAAGGGGGGCAGGGGGCAGGGGGCGGGAGGGGATTAGGTGGTAGTGGGAGTGGGGGATGGGAGGTAGGGGGGTGGTGGGGGGTTGTGTGGAGGGGGAGGGTTGTTACAAGTCCTCGAGTGAGTCACAGATTAAGTACATTTGATATAGGCGACTAGCAAGTCCTCTGCCAAGTGTCGCCGTCTTACTTACCCAGTTTAGAGGTTGGAAGGGGGGGAAGGGGGTAGAGACGCTATACGAACGCACTTGTATGTTGTGTGTGTGCGTGTGTGTGTGTGTGTGTGTGCGTGTGTGTGTGTGTGTGTGTGTGCGTGTGTGTGTGCGTGTGCGTGTGTGTGTGCGTGTGCGTGTGCGTGTCTGTGTGGCATTTAGATGAGCATATTCTCCCCTTTTCTCTCTCCTCCTTTTTCCTTTCCCCCTTTCTCTCTCCTCCCTTCTCTCTCCTCTCCTTCTCTCCTCCCCTCTCTCTCCCTCCTCCCTTCCTCTCTCTTTCCTCCTCACTCGCCTTCTCCCCCTTCATTCCTCGCCCCCTCCACCCCTCTTCTTCCCTTGCCCCCTCACTTATATCTATCTATCTATCTCTCCTCCTTCTTCCTTCTTCCTCCTCATTCCTTTCCTTCTACCCCCCACTTCTTCTCCTATTCCCACTGCCCCTTTTTCTCCCTCTTCCCTCATCCCTCTCCCCCACTCTCTTTCCTCATCCCCTCCCACGCCCCCTCTCTTCCTTTTCCTCTTCTCTTCCCCCTTCCTCTTCTCTACCTTGGCCCTCGCGTTTGTAATGACCATTAGCGGATGGAAAATGCTTTCATTTCTCGTGTTTCGGTTTAGAAAATATTTTTCTTTACGTTCGAGTGATTTTTTTTTCATATCAAAAAGAAATAGCTCGGAAAGAGAGGCGGGAATGAAGGCCAAATAAAAGCGATTTTTTTTTTTTTTTGTGTGTGTGTGTGTGTGTGTGTGTGTGTGTGTGTGTGTGTGTGTGTGTGTGTGTGTGTGTGTGTGTGTGTGTGTGTGTGTGAATGTGAATGAATGAATGTATGTATGTATGTTCGTATGTTCGTATGCTCTCATGTATGTATGCGTACATACGTGCTTGTGTGTAAAGGTACGTTCTGGCTGGTGAACGCAGATAGTACTTAAAGTGATAAGGTTCATAAAAGCATAGGGAGTGGAAGGCAGGTGAGAGGAGTAGACGTCAGGGAGAGTAAGAGAAGTAGTCGGTGAGTCAGCAAGAGACAGTGAGGATTAGGGAGAAAGGAGAAGGTGAAGAGGAATTTATTGGAACGGGAAGAAGAGTGACGAGAGTTGGAAAAAAATAAAGATATATATATATATATATATATATATATATATATATATATATATATATATAGATATAAATAATGTAATTTAACGAAGGGAGGGGAATAAGGGAGGATGATAAGCAAAGGAGGGAAGGAAGGAAAGCATAGAAGTGAAGGAGGGGAAGGGAGGAGAAGGAAGGGAAAGGGAGGATAGGAGAAGACGAAAAAGAGGAAGAAATAAAAGTTAAGGCAATATAGGGGAGGAAGGGAAAGGAAAGGAAGGGGGGGAAGGGAGGAAGAGAATGGTAAAGGACGTGCGAAGTGCACAAACAACCGCAATGATGGCTCTATTTGGCACTCGCTTGCTCTCTGGGTATGCAAATGATCACGGGGGAGGGGGGTGGAAGAGTGGTGTGGGGGTGAGGGGGGAAGGGGGGAAGGGGGGAAGGGGGTCGAAGAACAGGTGAACGGAACAGATTATCGATTTCACTGAGGGCCAAGGGAGGGATAAATATATAGAGGGAGTAGAGTGGGCGGGGGTGTAGGGAACGGGAGGGGGGAAGAGATAGAGGGGGGGGTAAGGAACAGGGAAGGGGAGGGGGAGGGGTGGGGTTGCTATGGGATGTAAGGTTTTTGTCTTCATTTCCATCCCATTATTTCGCTGTATGGTCTGTATTGTTATTTTGAGATGGGGGCGAAGGCTCTCTCTCTCTCTCTCTCTCTCTCTCTCTCTCTCTCTCTCTCTCTCTCTCTCTCTCTCTCTCTCTCTCTCTCTCTCTCTCTCTCTCTCTCTCTCTCTCTCTGTGTGTGTCTCACTATCACTATCACTGTGTGTGTGTGTGTGTGTGTGTGTGTGTGTGTGTGTGTGTGTGTGTGTGTGTGTGTGTGTGTGTGTGTGTGTGTGTGTGTGTGTGTGTGTGTGTGTGTGTGTGTGTGTGTGTGTGTGTGTGTGTATGTGTATGTGAGTGTTTGTATTTATTTAGAAAACACAGAAACACAATCTACTATCATAAAATGAGTAAAATCAGCTAAAAAGTAAAACAGATGCAGAGATGTAAACAAACGAAGATTTTGAAAACTAAATTCCAACCGCTGAAACCCATTGAAAAGGTCCTCCTTCGGATCAACATGCAACATTGCCAGTAAAAAGGAACCTTGAAATCGGGACCTCATAACGTCGACCTTCAACAGTGCTGTTATAGTGCGCGCGTTCGGCCGATGGTGAGGATGGTGTCGACTGTAGGGGAGATGGTGAGAGGGAAAGTGACGTATGTGAGAGTAAGATACAGAGAAAGATAAGAATGGGCGATTTTAAAGAAAGGAATGAACGAGAAGAGAAAAGGAAACAAAAGGGATTAAATAAGCCCGTTTTCTTCGAGGGAATGAAAGAGAGGGGAAGCTTGTGTAAAAGGGATAGGGAAGACAGGATAAATGGGATGATAGACAAGACATGATAAGTGGAGGATAGAGAAGACATGATAAGTGGAGGACAGAGAAGACATGAAAAGTGGAGGACAGAGAAGACATGGTAGGTGGAGACGGGGATAATGAATAAATTATGAATGGTTATTAACACGTGATGAGGAATGAATAATTAGAATAAGGAAAGAAAGAAAAAAAGTTATCTTCGCTGGAGAAGAAGGAAAAAAAAAACTAGTAATGGAGAGAAGAGGTAAAAAATAGAGGTTAAAGAGGATCGTAAAGAGGAAGAGATAAATGGAAGGAGGATTAAGAAGAAAAAGAAGAAAAGAGCGAAAGAAATATCGTTTAATTACGTCGTTCGATACCTATAAAAAAAAAAAGGGAATCCTGGACTAGGAAGGGAATAGGTTGCGAGAGGAGTTACCTGTGAGAGTGGGGTGGGAGTGGGGGTTAGGGGGTGGGTGGGGGGTAGAGTCCTCGCTCGCTCTCTCGCGCCCCGTGTGTGTGTGTGGCTCTGTGCGTGCGTTCGTAGGTGCGTGCGTCAGTAGGTCTCAGGCCTCCTCTCTCTCTCTCTCTCTGTCTCTGTCTGTCTCTCTCTCTCTCTCTCTCTCTCTCTCTCTCTCTCTCTCTCTCTCTCTCTCTCTCTCTCTCTCTCTCTCTCTCTCTCTCTCTCTCTCTCTNGGGAAGGGAGAGGGGGAGGGAGAGAGGGAAGAGAGTGAGGGGGAGAGGATGGGATCTTTAGGGAGGAAGAGGATGTGTGTGTGGAGGGGAAGGAGGATGGGAAGAGAGAGGGGAGGAGTGGGAGGGAGAATCAGATTCAGAGAAGGGGGAGAAGGTGAGTAATTAGTGGGAGGGCGATTGAGAGGTAGAGGGAGAGAAAAGGAGGGAAGAAGGAGGAAAAGGGATAGATAAGGGCACGTGATGCGCTGACTGTATTTGTTCGGCGGCATTTCTGGGTCTGGGGGGAAGGGGGGCAGGGGTAGGGGTAATTTGATGTCATTTGTTTGTCGTTCTTTACTTTCCCTCATTCTCTCTCACTCTCTCTCTCTCTCTCTCTCTCTCTCTCTCTCTCTCTCTCTCTCTCTCTCTCTCTCTCTCTCTCTCTCTCTCTCTCTCTCTCTCTCTCTCTCTCTCTCTCTCTCTCTCTCTCTCTCTCTCTCTCTCTCTCTCTCTCTCTCTCTCTCTCTTTCTATATATCTATCTCTGTCTTTCTATCTCTACCTATCTATCTCTTCATGCATCTATTTATCTATATACATGTTTATCTATATTTTGAATTATCTATCTGTGTTTTCATCAACTTTATATTTCTTTCCTTCAATCTTTATTTACGTCTTTACCACTTTGAAGATGAAACACTAACAGTAAAAAAAAGGAGGGGGAAGGGAAGGTTAAGAGAGGGAGGGAGAGGGGGGTAGGGGAGGAGAGAAGGGTGCAATCATCAAATGCGCGCCGATCCACACACCCCCCCTCCTCCTGCCCCTCTCCCCTCTTCCGCCTAATCATCCGTGTCCTTTTTGCACCGAAACTAAAGGGTCAGCAGCTGGGGGGGGGGGGGGGCGTTTCGTTGTGTTGTAACTGAAATATATAGATAAACAGACTGAAATAACTATATAAAGATAGACAAATAAACAGACTGAAATAAATACATAAAGATAGATAGATAAACAGACTGAAATAGATATATAAAGATAGATAAATAAATAGACGGACGATAAGATGTTGTTTTTGTCTCTGTCCTATCAAGATTTTAACTGTATTTCTCGGCTGCAATAGGTGTTTGAAATAGCAAAATTAAGTTGCATTGATAACCTAATTCAAACTGTGTTACATTATCAAATTGAATTGAAGAGATGAAACGATAAGAAATGAATGGATTAAATTTCTTATTCAGTGGTTGCTGTGAGTTGGCTCTTAGCTCATGTCTCTCATAAATCTCTCGAGAGATGTCCGGATCAGGTGACTTACCTGATAGATTCGTCCTGAGCTCAGCTGATGACTGAATCTGTAGTCTTATCTGGTCATCACTTCCGCTGGTGTTGTAGTCGATTCGAAGGAATGTCGTTTTTATCTCAGGTATGTTTGTATCATTTGGGTTTTTATATTAGTTTTTGTGTTCTGTTAATACAGTGTCTATTTCTATTATCATTGTTGTTGTTGTCTACACAGTGAATACGTTCATCTAAGTTACTTCTATCTAGTTTTCTGTGATGTTTATTTTTTTTGTTGTTGTTGTTGTTGTCTCTGCGTTATTGTTGTTTGTTGAGTAAATTTGGTTTATGTAAAATATTCATGCACATCTTTTGTCAATCTAATATAAATGTTTTTTTTCTTTTTTTTTTTTTTTGTTTTTTTCTGTAATTTACTCTGTATTGATCGAAAAGAAAGTGGATAGTCGCTGTGATTATTTTAATTCCTGCCTGTTATTTATGTTTTGTGATTCCCAGTGAATCGTGAAGGAACGCAGTTGACCGCAAACACCCGGAAAAAAATGAAAGGAAGACGAGAAAAAAGAGAGGCGAGTTGTCCCCTACTCGCCAAGAATAATTAAAATAAATGAGAATAATGAAACAAAACGAAAACCAACCCACGAGTCGGCCAC
>BOPN01000307.1:67500-70000 GCA_017312705.2 Penaeus japonicus | reverse complement strand
CGAAGGCGTGCCGGGCTGAGACATGACCCGACTTGCCTTGTTCTCTTCGTGGGGGGGGGGGGGGTATTTATTTTCTTTTGTGTTATTGGATCCTTGTTTGTCTGTCTGTGTGATATATATATATATATATATGTGTATGTGTGTGTGTGTGTGTGTGTGTGTGTGTGTGTGTGTGTGTGTGTGTGTGTGTGTGTGTGTGTGTGTGTGTGTGTGTGTATCAATGTATCTATGTGTATGTATACATATACATATACATATATATATACATATATATATATATATATATATATATATATATGTATATATATATATGTATATATGTATATGTATATATGTATATGTATATATGTATATATGTATATGTATATGTATATATGTATATGTATATATGTATATGTATATATGTATATGTATATATGTATATATATATATATATATATATATATATATTTATATGTATATATTTATATAATGTACCCATCCTCCCACCCTCCCTTCTTGGCTCTGCGTGATCTCCCTGTGGTTGGTCAACTTAGTACGAGCCAGATTAGGTACATGTGTGGCTCATGTGAGTGTTGTGTGCTTTGTGTTTTGTAATCAGGTGATTGTACTTTACATGATCCATTGTAATTGTCACGTATACGGGACTCTTAGTTATCATTGTTAATTGTATGGGTAGGATTTTTTTATTTTTTTATTGTTACTGTTGTTATTTTTGTTGTCGGGAAAGTTGGATTCGTGAATGAGGGGTTGGAAGAAGAGGAAGAGAAAGAGGAAGAGTAGGAGGTAAATCATTCATAAAAAGCGTAGAAGAAGGAAAGGGGAAAGAAATAAAATGACGTAAAGGAAGAATTGGAGAAAAAAAATAGAAAGGAAGAAGAAAGAGAAGAGGAAGAAGAAGAAAAAGAAAAAGAAGAAAGTGGAGGAGAGAGGAGAGTGGGTTGGGTTTAAGGTCTTTTAGAAGAAGAAAAAATGTTTGATTTGACTGCGATAGAGGCAATTGAGCCCGAATGGAGTGCAAGTTGCGATTCGAGTTTGCAGCGTCTGGGTTGCAGGCCTTGGCGAGGGAAGGCTGTCACGATGTAGGCGCTCTAGATACCTCGTCTGGAGCTTTAACGTAATCTTCGTCACTTTCATCATCTTTATCGTCATCTTGATCATCAGCATCATCATCATCATTGTCACCTTCACCTTCATTTTTTTTTTTTACTTTCATCATCTATATCGTCATCTTCGTCGTTATTATCGTCGTTATCATCATCATCATCATCATCATCATCACCATCATAATGATTGTCACTTTCACCTTCATTTTTTTTTTACTTTCATCGTCTGTCGAGTTAGATGATTGATTGATGCCCCCCCCCCACACCGACGTATCCCCCTCCCTCCCCCTCCACGTTGCAAAGGAGAGGTGCGTGCAGTTGTGTTTTGCAATTGCACAGTCGATCTCACATGAACAAAACGTGTTTCTCTTGTGCATCGGTAACTGAATATATGTTGGGGGGGAGGGGGCTGGGGAGAGAGGAGAGGGGAGAGGGGGTTTCAGGGGTTAGGGGGTTGGGGGGGCTGGTGGCACACGGTTTTAGTGGTGGATTGATCGAGAGAGATGAGAGGACACGCGTGCGCACGCGCGCGCACACACACACACACACACACACACACACACACACACACACACACACACACACACACACACACACACACACACACACACACACACACACACTCACACACTCACACATACAAATTACAAACAAGCACACAGACAAACAAACAAACAAACAAGGAAGAGAGAGAGAAAAAAACGAACAAACAGTGATGAAATAAAGAAAAACAAACAAACACCCATACAGACAAACAAACAAACAGAATAAAAGAAAAGAAGAACAAACAACAACAACAACACAGACGGAAAGGATTCACTTAGGAGTGTCGGCGTCGGCTCCATGATGGTTCGGATTAGGGTAGGTTCCTGTAGGTCGATTTGACAGGTAGATGGATATCGTGATTATGTAGGAGGGCGGGCGGAGCGAGCGGTGGGCGGGGATGGCATTGGGCGCCTTTTGTTCCCCGCACGCCCGTCAGGAGGGGCCGAAGAGGCGTCGTCTATGTTGCGGGAGAAGGTGACAGAGTGAGGTGTGTGTGTGAGGTGACTTTTTTTTTTGTTGTTGTTGTTGTTGTTTCTTACTCTTTCTTTCTCTCTCTCTCTCTCTCTCTCTCTCTCTCTCTCTCTCTCTCTCTCTCTCTCTCTCTCTCTCTCTCTCTCTCTCCCTCTCTCTCTCTCTCTCTCTCTCTCTCTCTCTCTCTCTCTCTCCCTATCTCTCTCTCTCTCCCTCTCTCTCTCTCTCTCTCTCTCTCTCTCTCTCTCCCTCTCTCTCTCTCTCTCTCTCTCTCTCTCTCTCTTCTCTCTCTCTCTCTCTCTCTCTCTCTCTCTCTCTCTCTCTCTCTCTCTCTCTCTCTCTCTCTCTCTCTCTCTCTCTCTCTCTCTCTCTCTCTC
>BOPN01000307.1:60000-62500 GCA_017312705.2 Penaeus japonicus | reverse complement strand
ATTAGGGGATAGGAATGGGAAGAGAGGGGAGGGGAGGGAAAGGGAAGAAAAGGGGAATAAAGGGATAGGAAGGTTATACGGAGGGATTGAGAAAATGAAAAAAGGAAGAGAGGGTGGGAATGAAAGGGGAGGAGAGAAGTTAAAAAAAATATATAAAATATTGAAAAAAGTGATAATAGAGGAAAAGAAAGCAACGGAGAAAGGAGAGGAAGAGAGACCGAGTAAAAGAGGGGAAGGAAAAGGAAACCAGGACAAGAGAGAGAGAGAGAGAGGAAAAAAAAGAGAAGGGCATAAATTAAGGAGAAAAGGCAGAAACGAAAAAGAAAGGGAGAGAAAGCCAGGATGAAAGAGAGTGGGAAAGGCGGAGAAGGAGAAAGAGAGAGAGGGGAAATAGGAAGAGGAGGGGGAGGGGGGTTATGGGTGCCCTTGAGAGCAAGCAGGAGGAACCCGAACAGGTGCGCCGTTCGTGTTGCTAGTGCTTGTTTGCGAATATTGTTTCTGTGTTCTTGCAACTTCGTGCCAACTAGGTCAGTATTGATCGTGTTGCACGTATGTGGGCAGATTTTGCGCTCTCGTGATTAACGTCTACAGCCTGCGGGTCGTTAGAAATAAAGTTAATTGTTTCGCACGAGCAATGGGGATTTTTGCGCGACGTAATAACACTTTGGAGCGACATGTACATGGCGTGGGGGTGGGGTGGGGGGGGGGGGTTATGGTGTGGCTGTGAACTGAAGGGGGAGGGAGGTGGGGTGGGAAGGAGGAAGGGAGGGGAGGGAGGAAGGGAGGAAGGGAGGGAGGAAGGGAGGGAGGAAGGGGAGAAGAGAGAAGGTAATGATGTGGCTGAGACGTGAAGGGGGAGGGAGGAAGGGTGGGATGGAGAGAGGGGAGGAAGGAAGGAAGGAAGGAAGGAAGGAAGGAAGGAAGGAAGGAAGGAAGGAAGGAAGGAAGGAAGGAAGGGAGGAAGGGAGAAGGAGGTGGAGGGAAGGAGGAGGGTGAATGGGAAGAGGAGAAGGAAGGGAAGGAAGTAAAAGGAAGGGGGGGGGAAAGAGAGAGATAAAAAAAAAAAATGTTCATATTTATATAATTAATCCCGCCATTTCGTATTAACACTTCAATTTGCCCCACTTTTGAGAGAGGCAATATTTACACCCTCGGGTTATTTTCAGGTTGCAACACACAGGCTTAAGCACCCTGCAAATTAATAACGCGAGGAATTACGTGCTTAATGACGCTTATTATTACAGGATATTTATAATATTTACCTACATGTAAACGTGTGTGTGTGTGTGTGTGTGTGTGTGTGTGTGTGTGTGTGTGTGTGTGTGTGTGTGTGTGTGTGTGTATTTTCTCTAATGATAGTAATGAAATATTGATTATAGTGATAATGATAGTAATGATATTAAAAGATAATGGTAATAATACTAATGATTTTATTGATAAGACGAATAATCAAGACGACAATAATACCCGGCCCCCCCCCCCACCTACCACCACCATCCCCCGGCAGTCTTCGTGGGCGTGGGCGCATTAAGAGCCGTGAGGGACAAGCTCGCCGAAACGCCCTCGGAAATTAGCCTTCAAGAGCCGCCCGCAGATTGGAGTGGCCTGCTTGGTGGGCAGGCGACACGCCGGAGATTGCGCGGAGTGAAGTGGAGTGGTGGGGGGAAGGGGGAGGGGGGGTATTGAAGGGGGAGGGTAAAAGGGGGGGAGTTCTGGCAGGACTTACCTAGTATTCTGAGGTGTGTTAGTTAGTAGGATTTTTTTTGCCGTTTCATGTGTGTTTGTATGTTTTTTTTTACATATACACACAAATACACACGCGCACACACACACACACAAACACACACACACACACACACACACACACACACACACACACACACACACACACACACACACACACACACACACACACACACATAAACAAACAAACACAAGCGCACAAACACACACTTTTTTATCATCAAACTTACCTGTATTAGTAATCTTCCAACTCAACCGGAGATGCCAAAGAAAATACTTTTCTCGTTCGATCGGTGCACGAAGTTCGAAGTCGTAATTAAGGAGTCCGAACACGGAAGCTGTTCTTCGTATTTATTGGCTTTTTAATGTTGTTGCTGTTTTCAGTGTCTTCGCATCTCATGAAAATGTTTTCAATCGATTTAATCTGTTTTGATGTGAATATATGATTATCTTCTAAAATGAACAGATAATGTTGTCTTTCAGTCTTCAGTTGTTCTTCATTAATTGTAATGGGAACGTCCCCCCCCCCTCAGAAAATAAAAAGTACTCTGATATAACAAACTTAAACGAAGTGTCACTGTGTTATTAATGACAAGATTTACTACTACCTCTTTAAGGAAAACAAGATATGTGTATGTGCGTGTGTGTGTGTACGTACCCTAGGATATATGTAGTTGATGGAAGATAGACGAAGTCTGTTAGGAAAATAAGCAAGGTGTGCCCTGGAGTAGGTGTGAGTTTGTGTCTATGCATTTGT
>BOPN01000307.1:45000-47500 GCA_017312705.2 Penaeus japonicus | reverse complement strand
GGATCAGGGACGGGATTGTTTCTTTTCTTTTGGGAAGGGGGGGAGGGGATGGGAGGGGTGGTATGGAGGCTTTTTAAATGTGGGATATGTGTATATATATACATATATATTTATATATATATATATATATATATATATATATATATATATATATATATATATATATATATATATATGTATGTATATATATATATATATTTTTTTTTTTTTTTTTTTTTTTTTTTCCTATCAGGTTTGAGGAAATGGCTGCATGTTGTGAAATATGGTTTTCTGATGCTCTCTCTATGTCTCTATCTACTCCATTCATCTTCTATCATCTAAAGTAGGTCTGTGCCTTTTAGATTGTGTGTGTGTGTGTGTGTGTGTGTGTGTGTGTGTGTGTGTGTGTGTGTGTGTGTTTGACGTACAGGTACATGAACGGGATGTATTCGTATAAACTCCAATGATTATTGGGAAAAGTAATTCAAATGTTTCGGGCAATTCCCGTAGATTTCACTCACTCTCTCGAGAACATCAAAACCAGCTGTTATTCCTTTTCCCTTTCCCCCCTCCTCTTCCCTTTCCCACCCTCTCCTCTTCCCTTCCCCTCCTCCTCTTTCCGTTCCCTCCCCCTCCTCCTCTTTCCCCCCCCTCCTCCTTTCCCCTCCCTCCTCCTTTCCCCTCCTCCCTTCCTCCCTCCTCTCCCAAGCCAGCTTTGTTTGGGCGTATCTGTTCCTGTCTTCGATTATCGAGAGCATAGAACTCCGGCGTAGAATGTGTGTCTGTGTCTGTCTGTCAGTCAGTCTGTACATTTACATGTTTTTTAGGATCTGTCTACATGTCTGTCTATCGTTTTATCTATCTATCTATCTATCCACCTATTTATCTACCTATTTATCCATTTATCTATCTAAATATCTATATACTATCCGTATGGTGACTATGTACATCTTGTATGTTGCATTAGATATGCACTACTTCCGCAGTATGTATATGTACAACCACATATTGTTATTCATTTTGGTCGCCTGGCGCTTAGGGGCGAGAGCCGTTCCAAGGACGTAT
Source organism: Penaeus japonicus (assembly GCA_017312705.2). NCBI lineage: Eukaryota > Metazoa > Arthropoda > Malacostraca > Decapoda > Penaeidae > Penaeus > Penaeus japonicus. Next base: position 46,456 of record BOPN01000307.1, on the reverse strand, counting down.
GATCTCCCTTGGCTGAGAAACGTGGATTGTTTGGATAATTAATGGTCTGGTTGGATTAATGGGCGGATGAAGGGATGCAGGGAGATTGGGGAAGGATTCGGGATAGAGAGTGAGGGAGAGGGAGGTAGGGAGGGAGGGAAGGAGGGAGGGAGAGAGGGAGGGAGAGGGGGATGGTTGGAGGGAGGGAGAGAGGGAGGGAGGGAGAGAAATAAAGAACAAACAGAACATGCAAAGCGATACGAAACACATATACCCACGCACGAACACACACACACACACACACACACACACACACACACACACACACACACACACACACACACAGGAGGAGGGGGGTGGAGGAGAAGGAGGAGGAGGAGGAGGAGGAGGAGGAGGAGGAGGAGGAGGAGGAAGAAGTGAAGGGAAGAAGGGAGGTGGTGGTGTGAAGTTTGATTGACAGACAGACAGACAGAACAGACAAAGTTTGAGATTCAGACATTTGTTCTGAAAAAAAAAAAAACAAAAAAAACGAACGTAGGATGTTATGAAAGAGAATAGAACAGACACACACAAACAGGAAGAGGATGAGATAGAGCTTCGTGATAGGTTTAACGTGTCTTGTTATCCATTGAAGATCAAACTGATATTTTTTTTTTCTTCACAATAATACATGTATTGCATTAGGCTTCTCGTCCGGTCCTCCTTGTTCCTTTTAGAGATGTAATCGTCAATAGAAGAAGGGAAGGAGAGAGGGGGAGAAAAGGAGAGGGAGGGGGGAAGAAAAAGGGTGAGGGTGAGGGAAGAAGAGGTTGAGAGAGGGAGAGGAAGGGGTGAGGTTGAGGGAAGAAGGGGAGCGGAAATGGAAAAGGGGTGGGGGAGGGGGAGGGAGGGAAAGCAATAGAGGAAAAGAGAAAGGGAGTTAGGGAGGGAGGGAAGAAAGGAAAGAGAATGATGGAGAGAGAAGGAAAGTAAAAGGGCGAGGGAGACAGAGACAAAGACAAAGACAAAGAAACAGAAGCAGAGAGAGAGAGATAAGGACCTGTATCCTTCGCCGGGAAAGGAATCCGCCCTCCTGCGATAAACAAGAGTCCTCCGACACACGTAGGAAAGGGAAGTGTTTTGAAGGAAGGACCTGCTGTCGGGCGTGTCTCTGTGGCGGTGTCCCTTTGGTCGCGTCGCGTGTTTCTGTTGCTTTGGTGTCTCTTCCTGTTTCTTGTGTTTTCCCGTTTCTTTTGCTTGGTTTCTGTCCATTGTCTCTTTTAGGTGATTGTTGTGATTACCGCGAGTGTTGTTTTTATCTCTTCGTTATTGGGTTTGTTTGTTTGTTTTATTCTTTTTGTTCTTTGTAGTTTTCCTAATTTCTTCTCCCATTTTCCTTTTTTCTTCGAATCGAGACTCTCTTCAGCCTTTCCTCACTCTCCCCTCCTCCTCCTCTTTATTCGCAATAACACTCAATCTTTCAACTACCATCTGTCAC
>BOPN01000307.1:37500-40000 GCA_017312705.2 Penaeus japonicus | reverse complement strand
TGGTGTCTCAAGGTTGGCATCCAGGGCGGGGGGGGGGGGGTGTTGCTTACCTGGCGCTTGACACCTGATAGTCGCTCAAGGCATGCGAGTGTGTGTGTGTGTGTTTATTGTTATATATATTTTTTGTTGTTGGTAGTGGTGGTGGTGTTATTGTTATTATTATTGTTATTATTATTATTATTATTATTATTATTATTATTATTATTATTGTTATTACTATCATCATCATTGTTATCGTTATTATTATTATTATTATTATTATTATTATTATTATTATTATTATGTTTATTGTTATTATTATTATTGGTAGTTGTAGTATTGCTATCATTATTATTATTATAGGTATGATCATTAGTAGTACCAGTGGGAGTAGTAGTAGTAGAGAGGAAGAGGAAAACGTCGTGATATGATTTTTTTTCCTATTTGTCACTTTCTCTCTCTTCTGATTCTCACCCTATCTCTCTCTCTCTCTCTCTCTCTCTCTCTCTCTCTCTCTCTCTCTCTCTCTCTCTCTCTCTCTCTCTCTCTCTCTCTCTCTCTCTCTCTCTCTCTCTCCCTCCCTATTTGAGAGAGAGAAAGGGCAGCTCCTCCCCCTTCCGGAAGACCACGAAGCGCTCGGCGATGCTCTCCCGTCGAGGCCGCCGGAACTGTGGTCGGTTTAGCGCGCCCAGTCGATTATAAGTGGAACTGACTGGCTAAGAGGCGGGATGGATCCTTAGGAGGAGAGGGGGAGGGGGTGGAGGGGTGGAGGGGTACCGGACGCAGGTAAAAGGACACCCATTGGCCTGGGGACATAGGTGTACGCTTTGGTTTTTCTTTCCTTTTTTTCTCTTTCCTTTTTTTTTTTTTTTTTTTTTTTTCTTTAATATGGCGGCCACCAAGGGCTTCACACTGACCGAGCGAGCGAGAGACCGACCGACCTTGAGTCTTGGGCGAGTGTCGGTTTTTCGAGTGCAGAGGGAAAGGAGAGAGAGAGAAGGGCGGGAAAGGGAGAAAGGGAAGGAAAGGGAAAAAGAGGGAAAGAAAGAGAGAGAGAAAGAAAGGGAAAGCGAAAAGGAAAAAAAAGAGAAAACGAGAGAGAGAGAGAGAGAGAGAGAGAGAGAGAGAGAGAGAGAGAGAGAGAGAGAGAGAGAGAGAGAAAGGAAAAGGGAGGGAGTGTGTCTAATGGAGTGATAATTGCCAGGGAATATCAAGGCCTCATTAGAGCCGCGGCCATTAACTCGCAGCCATTATTTCAGCCTTTGCAGCTGTTATTACTGCAAAGTGGACGAAAAGCGGCCTTCCCAGCTGGAGTCGGCGCAATCAGCTGATTTTACACTTGGTCAGTCTGCCAAGTAGGGATGAGATGGCATGGCGATTTTCTTGCTCTGGGATGGCGCCATTATGAGAAGGAAACTGGTTGGAGGGATGAAGGAAATGGCGATAATGACGATGGTAATGGTAATGATAAGAGGGGAAATGTTGTGGCGATGATAAGGATGATGGTATTAGAGTTACGATGATGATTGTTATGGTTATGATGATGGTCGTGATGAGGGTGATCCTGATGTCATTAACCGTGATGATAAGAATAGTAATAGTAATAATTATGATTATTATTATGATTATTATTATTGATACTTCTGTTGTAATTGATTGTAATATTGTAATTAAAGATTTTGGCAATTCATTTTCTTTAGATTCTGAGATATGATCAAATATTTATGCATATTCACACGCACACGCAAACACACACGCAAACACACACACGCACGCACACACACGCACACGCAGAGAGAGAGAGAGAAAGAGAAAGAAAGAAAGAAAGAAAGAAAGAAAGAAAGAGAAAGAGAGAAAGAGAGAGATGGAATAGTGTAGTGAATTGAACTCGGCCCGAGAGAGCAGTACTAATCCAGCGCTGACCACACGACCCACCAAAAGGATCGTCACATTAGCTCCTCAGAACCCACGGGGATAGATCTTGAAAAAGACGACAACAACAACAAAACAACAACTTCAAAACTTCATACTCTCCTTACTCTATCTAGTATGTGAAGATCTATTTTCTATAGAGGTTGATTTGGGTGGGGGGGATATATATATATATATATATATATATATATATATATACATATATATATATATATATATATATATATATATATATATATATATACATACACGAGTACTATTTATTGAGGTCGACGAGTAAGGGAAAACTGTCACCTCCCCCCCACTGTAGCCTCACCCCCAGCTCTTTCTGGTCTCCCCCCCCCACCCGCCCACCCTCACTCCACCCCTCGCAAGCGTGGCCTGTGTACCACTCTCTCTTGAGCACAGCAACAAGTGGCACTAATCAATACCTGGGGTGTGTCCCTCCCTCCTCTCCTCTCGCTCCCCCATCCTTTCCTCCCCGCTTCCTCGTCTCCCCTCCCTTCCTTCCTTCCCCTCCTCCTTTCCCCCCTCTCTCCAACTCCGCTTTCCCCCTCTCTTCCCCACCTCCTTTCCCCCTCTCTCTAAC
>BOPN01000307.1:12500-27500 GCA_017312705.2 Penaeus japonicus | reverse complement strand
GCTAATTGGATAGGTATTGTGTCTAGTTATGATACATGATCCGGACACAGTGAGTGATGAAGATTAACTATCCACGGTACAGTGACGTTAGATTTTGTGCGCTTCTTTCGGTAAAATGTGTTATATTTCCCTAGTTATATAGACAAGTTATGGTGCATTATGGCGAGAAGCAATCTATTAGTAAGGATATAACGTATAAAATTCCGGAAGTACAGGGGGTCGCAAGGTCACGGCGAGGGGGGAAGGATGTCGAAGGGTGGGGGGTCATGAGGCATTAGTCACTTAAGTGAAGGTACGCCATTGTCAGGAGAGCTTGACAGGCAAGCCTATCTTGAGAGAGAGACAGAGACAGAACCAAAGATAAAGACAAAGAAAAACAGAGAGAGAGAGAGAGAGAGAGAGAGAGAGAGAGAGAGAGAGAGAGAGAGAGAGAGAGAGAGAGAGAGAGAGAGAGAGAGAGAGAGAGAGAGAGAGAGAGAGAGAGAGAGAGAGAGAGAGAGAGAGAGAGAGAGAGAGAGAGATAGAGAGAGAAAAGCAAAGACAGGCGGAAGACCACGGCATATCTTTTATTCTTTCTTGCAATTCCGACCTTTGCGCACCAATGCCCGAAGTTCTATTGTCGCGCGAACCCCTTGCGCCGGTCAGCTGATCCCGACGGCTGGCGAGAGCGGGGGGGAGGGGGGGGGGTAACGCTCGATCGCTTTGGTATTCCGTGAGACGAATTGGTATGAGGGGCAGTACCACGCCGTGTAATGCCGACGGAGCAAAGGGTACCTGTTTGTTGTGGGTGGTGGTACCACGGCTGCTTATTGTACCAGAGAAACAAAACGGTACCTGTTTGTTGTCGTTCGTAGTAGCATGACTTTTGATTGATATCAAACGAAAATAATGGGTACCTGTTGTTGTTGTTGTTGTTGTTATTTTTATTATTGTTGTGGTTATTATGAGACACTTAGTATATCCGGTAGTGGAATGGAGGGAAGGAGGTGAGGGGGAGGGAGAAAGTGGAGGGGGGAAGGGGGAGTGGAGGTATGAGGGTAGGGGTGAGGAACCGGATGACTTGATGACGTAAGGCCATGTGGTGCATTGTTTTGTTTGTATTTGTTTTATTATTGTTGTATTTTTGGTCATTCGTTGTTGTTGTTGTTGTTTTTAGGTGGTGTATATTATTTCATTTGGGATTTTCTCGTTTGTTATTGGCTTTGGTCTATTTTCGGCATTTTGAAATATCCCATTTCGGAAAGGCCTACGTTAAGGCACTCTAAGACACACACGCTTACACACGCACACGCACACGCACACGCTCACGCACACGCACACACACACGCACACACACACGCACACACATACATACACACACACACACACACACACACACACACACACACACATACACACACATACACACACATACACACACACACACACAAGGAAAAAGAGAGAGAGAAAAAAACGTCTTGCGATGGAGAAAATTGCTTGCTTGTCGAGGTACGCGAGTGACAAAAAAAAAAAAAAAAAAAAAAAAAAAAAAAAAAAAAAAAACACGAAAGAGAAACTTGAAGGATGGGATGCCAGTCGCTTGTTCTTGTTCTTGCTTGTTCTTGTTCTTGCTTGTTCTTGTTCTTGTTCGTGTGTATGTATGTGGACTTGGAAATCTCAAAAAAAGATGACAGGAATATTGGTGATAATTACAATAGGTAAAGAAAAAAGCACAACAAGGATAATATGATAAAAGGTATAATAGCATAATAAGGATGACAGGGAGTAGTGTTAACGAGCGCGTTGCCATAGCCATTACCAAGTGAGTCATGAGTAGTCTCAACCAGCGCGTTGCCATAGTCGGTGCCAAGTGAGTCATGAGTAGTCTTAACGAGCGCGTTGCCATAGCCATTACCAAGTGAGTCATGAGTAGTCTCAACCAGCGCGTTGCCATAGTCGGTGCCAAGTGAGTCATGAGTAGTCTTAACGAGCGCGTTGCCATAGCCAGTGCCAAGTGAGTCATGAGTAGTCTCACCCAGCGCCAGGCAGCACAGAGCGAGCCACGGGTCCAAGGGCAGACATCAAGATGCATCGTGCATGAGTACTTTCCAAAGTGAACGAGGTCGGCCTGCCTGCCTGCATCTCCGGGCTCGCAAGGTCAAGAAAGGTTACTGAAGGCGGAAGGAAGGAGGGAGAAACGCGTGTGGCGAGACTATCAATGTCTCTTTTTGTTCTCTCTCTCTCTCTTTTTTTAATACTTTATTTTGGTTTCTTCTGTTTTCTCTCTCTCTCTCTCTCTCTCTCTCTCTCTCTCTCTCTCTCTCTCTCTCTCTCTCTCTCTCTCTCTCTCTCTCTCTCTCTCTCTCTCTCTCTCTCTCCCTCTCCCTCTCCCTCTCCCTCTCCCTCTCCCTCCCTCCCTCCCTCCTTCCCTCCCTCCCTCATTCCGTCCCTCCACCCTCCCTCCCTCCCTCCCTCCCTCCCTCCCTCCTTCCGTCCCTCCTTCCGTCCCTCCCTCACTATCCCTCCCTCCTTCTATCTCCCTCTTTCTCCTTCCTCCTTCCTCCTCCCCTCCACCCCTCCTCCCTCTCTCATCCCTCCGGCAATCCCATTCACCAAAGATTGTTACAGACATTGAGATGGAGGAGTGACAAGAGGGGGGGGGGGGGGGGGGGGGAGGGGGGGGGGGGGGGGGGGGGGGGGGGGGGGGGGGGGCTTGATGGGTAGAGGAGGAAGGGAGGGAGGGAGGATGTCTCAGGTGTGCTGGCCTAGAAATGTGCATGTTAGCCTGATGTTGGTTTGGAGGGATGTGTTGGTTAATGGAGGGCAGTGAATGGAAAAGCGGTGAGAGGGAGGGAGGATGGTTGGGTGGGGGGGAAGGAGGGAGGGAGGAAGAGAGGGAGGGAGGGTAGGAGAGAAGGAGGAAAGGAGGGCAGGAAACTAAGACAGAGAGGCGAGGGAGAAGGGAGATAGGAAGAGGGGGAGGGAACAAATGGGGGAGGAGGGGAGGGAGGGGAGGAGAGTGTTAGTTTGTGTGTTATTGGATGCTGCGAGAGATTACGCCTTGATAAAAAGGATCCGATGGAGAGAGATTACCTTTGGGATGCAACGGATATTGAACCTGTGCGGTGATTGAGTGCTAGTCTATATAAACGGAAAGAGGGAGAGAAGGACAGAAGGAGAGGGAGAGAAGGAGAGGAAAGGGAGATTGAGTGCTAGTCTATATAAACGGAAAAAGGGAGAGAGAGAGAGAGAGAGAGAGAGAGAGAGAGAGAGAGAGAGAGAGAGAGAGAGAGAGAGAGAGAGAGAGAGAGAGAGAGAGAGAGAGACTTTTTTGACTTTTATGAGTTTATTGAGACAAGTGATTAGAGAGAGAGAGAGAGGGAGGGAGGGAGGGAGAGGGAGAGGGAGAGTGCGTGAGAGTGCGGGTGTGTGCGTCCGTAGCGAGAGGAAATCCGGAAGTCTGAGGTGTAGAGCCTTCACAGACTCTCCCATCCGCCTGTCGCTTTCTGTGAGGGTTTTGTTGCATCTGTTTTGAGTTATTTTTTTCGTTTCGCAGTTTTAGTGGTTATGAGCTTTGTGCGCGAGGCCACGTGACTTTGATGTCAGGTGGCTTGGCTTTATTACGTATATGCGCTGCGATGTTGTGTTATGGCTTGTCTTTTATGTGCTGGGTTTTTATTGTGTATTTTTGTTGCTGTCTCTTTTTTCTGTTTTTATTGTGTTTTGCAGTATATAGAGGCGGATTCATACGACCATGCGCACACGAACGCGCACACACACGCACAAGCACATACACACACAAACGCACACGCAAACACACACACACACACACACACACACACACACACACACACACACACACACACACACACACACACACACACACACACACACACACACACACACACACAAGCCTGCGAATACATATTCATAAACATAAAAGGTCATCAAGAAATATATCCTGAATGTGTGTGTGTGTGTATGTGCATGTTGTATGCGTGCTTACCTGCTTGCGTAGGGTTAATCCTAGAAAATATTTTCCCAAAACGAAATCATTATTCATTTGATTAATCCCCGTGACATTCTTTCCTCCTATGATTCGAATAATTGCCATCTTGATCTCATACCCCCCCTCCCACACACACACACACACCTCTTTCTGTCTGTCCACCATTCACTCCCTTCCTGACTTTTCTGTTTCTCTTTTTATTTCCTGTTTTTTCCTCTTTATTTCCATGTTTTTTTCCCCCTTTTCCATGAGGTCGCCCGCCCCATCCTCTGCCCCTTGACTTGCCTGCTCATTACCGATGGATAAGTAATCCGTCGGCAGTTTAACCCTTCTCACTTTTTAACCTCGGTTAACCCCCATTGGGTAAGGTGAGGTGAGGGAAAGGGGTTAGGCTTTAATGCGATTTTACTTTGTGTGTGTGTGTGTGTGTGTGTGCGTGTGTGTGTGTGTGTGTGTGTGTGTGTGTGTGTGTGTGTGTGTGTGTGTGTGTATGAGCGTATGAATCTGCTGAAGATATCGATGTATCTGACTGTTTATCTGTCTATTACTCTGGACTCTCTCTCTCTCTCTCACTCAGTGTTGGTATATCTGTGTGTGTTTTGATTATAGTAATAAATCTGATTTTACTTTAAAATTTCGAAATTCCGAGAAGTAAGACTCATTAATTCCGCCATTACAAATTAGAACTAAATTCTGGAAAAAATACGCTTACAGAAAGAGGGAAAAAAAGAGAGTTAATTAGTTTATGTTGAACAGAAGAAATAAAAATAGAAGCTTAAAAAACAGGGAAGCTGAAAGTTGGTTGTCCAGTCAAGTAAAAGGGAGGTTGACATGAGTTTTATGGTAACGAGGGAAAGAGAGGGAAGTAAGGGGAAGAAAGGAAGGTGTATTAGATTAGGGGAGGATGTGAGGCTGGAGAAGGGAAAGGTAAATCATGGGATATGAATATGAATGGCAGGAATTGAAAAGCAAATTAGCTTTCTTTTTTACTTTGTCTTTTTTCCGTTTGATATATCTTTTCATCTGTTGTCTTCCTTTTTTAATTATTATTTTGTTCATTATATAAATAGAATCTTTGCACATGGTGGCAGCAGTGGGATGATGACAGCAAAACTTGTAAAGTATTTTTCCAAGTATCAAGATGATTAGCTTGTAATGGCTTGTGACATTTTTGGAATAAGGAAAAACAGGAACTTCAATAATTTATAGAAAAAAAAGAAAGATAAAAACCGGAATACTGACCATAATACAGAAATACAGGTGTAACTATGCAGAAGTAATTCAGTTGACACCTTGCTGTCACAGGATCCCTACCTGGCTAGTGTCACCTGCTTACGACACGTGACAACAATTCTCGACAAGTATGATTTCTCTCTCTCAAAGATCTCGAAAAAGTCTGTTATTTAGACCCGTATGGCATTGAAACAACTTTGACGAATGTCATTATTAGAAGAGAGAGCACATACCTGACTATATGTTTGTTTGTTTACGTGTGGTCATGTCTTACTCTGTGACCCTCAATTAGTATTTTAAAGTCATATGTATGTTCCTGAGTATTTAATATTAACTCTTATCTCTGCTCCTGTCTGAAGATTTATTTCCAACTCCTCTATATTTTCCTGTACACACATTTATGTCTGTCTGTATGATTGTTCCTGTATAAGAGTCGACTAGATCAGTGATTGCTTTGATTTCCTTCCCCCCCCCCCCCCCCCACGTGGAAAGTTTTAAAAAAAGTTATGATAGGATATGCAAATGACTCGGTTAACTCAGTTTGCCCTGGGAATTTTGATGATCGTAGGTTGGATACCAAATTTAATTACTGGGGTTATACATGCTGGTAGTTGTTTGGAAAGGGCAGAGTGTTGTAGCCAATAGTGGCAATGGGAACAGAGAAAGAGTAGAAGAAGAAGAAAAAGAAGACGAAGAAGAAGAAGAAGAAGAAGAAGAAGAAGAAGAAGAAGAAGAAGAAGAAGAAGAAGAAGAAGAAGAAGAAGAAGAAGAAGAAGAAGAAGAAGAAGAAGAAGAAAAAAAAAAATGTCCCAAGTCTCATCAAGTGCGTCGGGAAGTGTCCACCGTCGAGAATCGGATGAAGGGAAGGGAGGGAGGAAGGGGAGATGAGGGAGAGGTAGGGAAAGAAGGAGGGGTGTGAAGGAAGTCAGAGAAAGGGGTTAGAGGTGGAGGGAGGAAGAGGGGCGGTTGAGGGAGAGGGAAGAAAAGGTGTTAAGGGGGGAGGAAGGGGCTTGAAGGGGTAAGAGGGAGAGAGGGGGAGGGGAGCGGAACTTGTTTAGGGCAAGTTTCTTTCTGCCTGTGATAAAGGCGACAGGGGGATCGCCATGATGCAAGCCCAGAGCGTAGGACGGTAATGGAGGAGGAAGTGCGCGGAGGAAGCATAAAGGTCAGGAGAGAAAGAGGGAGACGGGGAGAGGAGAGGGGTATGGAGAGGGGGAGAGGGGAAGAGTTTGGAGAGAGGGAGAGGAAAGGAGTATAAAGAGAGGGAGAGGAGAGGAGTTTGGAGAGAGGGAGAGGAGAGGAGTTTGGAGAGAGGGAGAGGAGGGGAGTTTGGAGAGAGGGAGAGGAGAGAAGGATGGAAAGGGGAGAGGAGAGAAGTGTGAAGAGAGACTGGAGACTAGTATGGAGAGTTAGGAGAGAACATGGAGAAGGGAAGGAGTGGAGAGAAAGGGAGAGGGAGAGGGGAGAGGAGTATGAAGAGGGGGAGACAGGGGAGGGAAAAGAAGAGAAGAGAGAGAAGGATAAGGCCAGACGAGAGATGAAGGGGGAAAGAAAGAGAGAGATAGAAGGAATGGTACATGAAAGTAAGAGAGAGGGAAGTCATTAGGGAAGGAAAAAAGGGAGGAAAGGAGAAAGAGGGAGGGAGGAAGGAAGGAAGGTCAAGGGCACGTTTTCTTTCTTTTCTTTTCTTTCTTTCTCGCTTTTCCTCTGATTAAGGAAAACAGATGGTATAGGAATAGCGGAATGAGGTCGGTGATGGAGGGAAAGGTTAAGGAAACGGCGAGAGGGAGGGAGGGAGAGGGAAGGGGAGAGGGAGAGGGAGGAAGGTGGGAAGGAGAGAGGAAGGGAAGGTGGGAAGGAGAGAGGGAGGGAAGGAGGAAAGGAGAGATAGAGGGAGGGATAATAAGAGAGAGATGAGGAGGAAGAAAAAGAAGTTTTAAATCAAACAAGAACATTTTTTTTTTTCATGTAAGTAAATGGGATCTTTAAAAGAAAAGTTCAACCAGAGAAATGGTATATTATTATCACCTGGGTGTAAATTGCAAATAATAAGAAACAAAGTTATGCAATTACAATAGGTTATCATAAGAGACGTTTGCAGCGTGATGCAAGTTCCCGATATTAACTCACGGTCCCTAGGGATCTTATTGGTGTTGGTGTTGCTTTGATGTTGCATCAGGTGCCGCTAGGAGAGGGGGGAGGGGTAGATGGGATGGGGAGAGCATGGGAGGGCAGCGGAAGGGTATGAGTGAGGTAGGGAGGGTGGGGGGAGTAGGGATGGGAGGGCAGGGGGTGGCGTTGGAAAGGAGGGGCAGGAGGGAGGTGAGGCCGCTACCGTTAGGGGGACAAAGGGTTTGGGGGAAGGGGGGAATGGGGGAGGGGGATTGCAAGTGGTCGTATTGCAATCCAAATGTTTCTTGTTTCCCCGCTTCTCCTCCGCGCCCTTTCTTATCTTTGGCTCGGCGAAAGATTCTTGCTTAGATAAATGTTATCTGAGGCGAGGAGGAACGAAGTAGCGATTGCGTAAGCGACGTAGTGAGAAAGAGAAAGAGAAAGAGAAAACGGAGAAGGAGAAGGAGAAAAAAGGGGATTACATTAAAACGAGGGAAAGACACAGCGAGAGACAAACTCATTCAGAGAAAAAGAAGTAAAACAAACTTCCACTAAAAAGAAAGACAAGAGACAAACACACAAAGAAACAAAGAAAGAACACATTAAAGAGGAATCATCGGCTAACAGCGCAAGAGGCAAACACAAGCAAAGAAAGAAAAAACACAAAGAAGAATAGGCTAATAAAACAAGACACACATACACAGCGGAAGACAGAAAACAGAAGACAAAATCCTAATACGAAAACAAGAACAAAAACAGAAAACAAAAAAACAAAGAAAATTATCGAAAGCGACGAATGTCAGTGACACCGACTTCGAGGCCCCGTTCGCCCGAGCCTGTCACTCCCTATAATAGTCGGCGGGGCGCTCCTTGTGTAGGCCGGCTGTGACTCACCCGCAATGCACGGGCGCTGGGAGTCCGTTCAGACCGCTGTCGCCGCCCGTCGCCGCCCGTCGCCAACTTACGTAAATGTGCCTTCTTTGGGCGGGGTGTCGAGGGCGTTGGGGTAGGTTAAGAGAACGCAGGGCGATGGGGAGGTTCGTGTGTTTTCGAGTGTCTGTGAGGGCGGGGTGATGGAACTCTGCAGGGGGGGGGGAGGTGGAAAACGGAAACAAGAGGTGGGCGGTTTTCTTGTGGATGGATGGGGTTAGAGAACACGGAGCGACAGGTGGGGCGTGGTTTCGAATGAGGGCGCGTGAGGGGGATGGACAACAGGTGGGGCGTGGTTTCGAATGAGCATGCATGGGGAGGTACAGAACACTGAAATAAATGAGGGATTGTCGAGCGAGTGTACTTAGGGGAGGTAGAGAACAATGAATTATTTTACTTACGGGAACACTGAACAATGATTGAGTTCACTGGAAGGGGCAGAGAACACTGGGCACAGAATGAGGGTACCTGGGGGAGGCGGAGAACACAGAAGAATGAGTGAGTCTACTCGGGGGAGTGGGAAGAAACGTAGCAGAACAAAGGGAAACAAAATGAATATCTTAAGTTGGGTGTAATGTTCTTTCTCGATGCAATATCCAAGAGGTTATAGGAAGATTCCGTTCCTTAATGAACCGAGAAAGGAACAGATGGAACTCTACCTACACCCCCCCTCTCCCCCATTTCCTCCTTTCTCTCCTCACCCCCCTTCGTGGATGCGAGAGCGAAATACATTGAAGTGGGTCACACAAGTAAAGGCAGAGGGGGGGGGGGGGGCACGGGCAAGGGGTATGATCTAGGGAGGGGAAGAGGCGGTAGAGGGTAGGGGTTGGGATGGAAGAGGGGGAGGGGAAGGGTGAGGGGTTGGCTTCATTCAGGGGGGGGGGGGTGAGGGTACAGGCTGGAAAGGGGAAAGGGGGAGGGGGAGGAGGAGGGGTGAATGGGCCTCAGGTAAGCGGTGGGGAGGTAGGAGGAGATGGGGGAGGGAGACGAGAGGGATGGGGGTAAAGGGAGGGGAGCGGAGTGAGGGTAAGGGGAGAGGGGAATGCGGGAGGGGGTGGGTTAGGGGAGGGGGTGGAGCAAAGGGCCATCCACCCGCTCGCTGCTCCACACCTGGCAAGGTCAACTGGATCGGCCGCTAGCATACATACCACGTCTCTTGGTACCCGAGTCTTGGCTGGAATGTCCGACTCGCTTGCGTTCGGCGCGATTTGCATAGCTGTTTGGCTTCGTTTTCGTTTTTGCGCTTTGACCTGGCTTGCGTTTTCGTATTTTTCGTTAGATTGAATAAGTATTGAGGATTTGACCTTTTTCTTCTTTCTTTTTCTTTCTTTCTATTTTTTTGGTTTGACGTTTCGGTAGTTGCTTGCCTTGGTTTCCGTCGTTTGCGCTCTCTCTTGACTTTGTTTGCACTCTTATTTGACTTCGTTTGCGTTTTATTTGACTTGGTTTGCGTAGGTCTGTGACTTGCTTTGAGCGTCTATTTGCATAGCTGTTCGGCTTGGTTCCCGTTGCTTGCGTTTTGCTTTGACTTGATTTTTTTTTCTGTTTAAGGCTTTATTTGTCTTTTTGATTTTTTTTTTTATTGCATAGTTGTTCTAGTTACTCTTTCGTCGTTTGTGTAGGTGTTTTAAATGCTAGTTAGATGTGATATGAGATATAGATGTGTGTGTGTAGTATGTATGTATGTATTTATGTATGTATCTGACGGAGGATATTAGATTGTTAGATAACGTACTCTTTTTTCTGTTCTTTCTTATCTCTCCTCATTCATTAGCACATCGATCCACTTATGGTACAGTGCATATCGAAAACAGATAAATTTGCATATAATGACTCATTCTCCCCCTTCCCCCTTCCCCCACCTGCTAGGCGCTTGAAAAGCATAATAATTCATGTCCATCTTTACCCGCTTCCTCCTTCTCCTCCTCCTCCTCCTCCTCCACCGTCACCTCCTCCTCCTCCTCCTCCTCCTCCACCTCCTCCTCCACCTCCTCCACCGCCACCACCACCTCCTCCTCCTCCTCCTCCTCCTCCTCCTCCTCCTCGTCCTCCTCCTCGTCCTCCTCCTCGTCCTCCTCCTCCACCACCTCTTCCACCTCCTCCTCCTCCTCCTCCTCCTCCTCCACCTCCACCTCCACCTCCACCTCCACCTCCACCGCCGCCGTCGCCGCCGTAGCCAGCTGGGATATGTAGCGCTCGCCTCAGGCTACACCGGCCAATTCACTCTCATTACTGTTCGCAACACGCGTAAATTACCTAACGGAGAATGGGGGAGAGGAGGAAGAGGAAGAGGAAGAGGAAGAGGAAGAGAGGGGTTTAACGGAAAAGGGTGAAAAAAGGGGGTGGGGAGGGAAGAGGAGTGAGGAAGCGAGAGAAGAAAAGGAAATAAGCCAAGAAAGAGGGAGAAACTACTTTCTTCTTTATTACTTTTATTTTCTTTTTACCACTTGTTCTTTGTTCCTCTTGTTTTGTTCTTCTTCTTTTTCTTCTTCTTCTGTTTCTTCTTTCCAAGCTCTAAAAGCGGTGTTAGCTAAGTGCGTGGTAAATTTTCTTGCAAAACCCGGGAGAATTTTTTCTTTCTTTCTTTCTTTCTTTTTTCTTGTTTTATTGCCCCTAACTTTCAGTTGAAGGATTTAGAAGAGCTTTAAAGAGGATGTTGAGGGAGAGGGAGAGGGAGAAAGAGGGAGGAGGGGGAGGGAGAGAAAGAGAAAGAGGGGGAGGGAGAAAGAGAGGGAGAGTGGGAGGGGGAGGGGAGGGAGAGTGGGAGGGGAGGGGAGGGGAGGGGAGGGGAGGGGAGGGGAGGGAGAAAAAGTGGTCCGTAGGAGAAAAGAAAATTAACCTGAGACCATTATTTGGTTAGGGAAATCACCCCCCACCCCACCCCACCCCAACCTTCAAAAAACACACTGATAAAAAACAAGTCTCAGGGTCAATCAAGATTTCTTTCCATTTTAACACGGTAATTGCAATCGCGCGAAGATCACTGTGATTGGCGAGGCTGGATGATGACGTCACGCGGAAGTGATCGGTTACAACGACAAGACAAGCGACGCCATATTGCCCGGATGATGATGATGATGGCGGCGTTTTGTTGTTATCCGTTGTAGCGACACTTTATGAGTTTGGTCGTTCGTTCCTCTTGCGATTCGAGAGGGCATCGAGGGATGAATAATTACGGTGCCACGAGGGACGCGTGCCATCCCGATGTCATGAAAGACGGATGCCATCTTAGCTCTGAGTGACGATTCTTGATGGTAACTGCGAAGGAGCGCCGAGAGTGTTGCCACATCACGATGGTGTTCATTTTTTTTTCTTTTTCCTTTTCTTCTTCATTCGCCATCCTTTTTATTACGGTTAAATTACTATTAAGTCTTATTACAGCTACTGGCACGATATAACTTAAATGGATGCCATGTGGACTATTGCGCAGATAACGCAGTATTTATTCCACTTTTTTTCAGTCTGTTATAGTGCCAGGGTTAGGAAGTGTGGGTGCGTGGTGTGTCGCACGAGAAACGAGATGGGCGTACCTGGCCAGCTTCTACCGGTGGGGGGGGGGGTAGAAAGGGGGGGGGGCAAGGCATTTACCGAGTTTAGGTAATTGGGTAACGTTAATGGAACTGTGTGTGTGTGTGTGTGTGTGTGTGTGTGCGTACCGAGAGATGCCTTAGTGAGTGTGAGTTGTGTGTGTGTGTGTGTGTGTGTGTGTGTGTGTGTGTGTATGTGTGTGTGTGTGTGTCTGTGTCTGTGTCTGTCTGTCTCTTTGTGTATGCGTTTACTGTCTATGTATCCATTAATGCAACACTGTTATGATCTGAATAATTTACAACGTCTGCAAAAGAACGAACAACGACGCAATGAATATCTTTCATGGGATTCAAAAGAGAATAGGCCTATGTTAATTCCCTCCATTCATATACCTCGCCCACGTATGACCCATTGTTCAAAGGGAGGAGGAGGAGGAGGAGGAGGAGGAGGAGGAGGAGGAGGAGGAGGAGAAGGAGAAGGAGGAGGAGGAGGAGGGGGGGGGGGGGGGGGGGGGGGGGGGGGGGGGGGGGGGGGAGGGGAGGGGAAGGGAGGGGAGAAAGAAGAGGATGGGGGAGGGGATAATATTAATAACAAGGAATGAAAGAGAAGTGGCAGGAAGTGGGAAGAGAGGGAGAAAGGAGGAAAAAGAAGGCGGCCAAGGGAGAGGGGGAATCCCACTCCCACTCTTTCCTTTTTCGTTGAACACGCTTCCTTCGCTCCCGTTTGTACCCCCCTCCCCTCACCCCACTCCATTTCTCATATCTCCTTGTGTTCCACTCCCCCCCCACACCCCTTCTCGTTCTCTTCCCTACCTCCCTTCCTCACTCCGCCCCCTCCACCCTCACTCCCCCTCCTCCCTCCCTTCCTCCTCCTCCTCCTCCTCCTCCTCCTCCTCCTCCTCCTCCTCCTCCTCCTCCCCCTCCCCCTCCCCCCTCCCCCCCCTCCTCCTCCCCTTCTTCCTCCTCCTCCTCCTCCTCCTCCTCCTCCTCCTCCTCCTCCTCCTCCTCCCCCTTTCCTCCTCTCTTTCCTCCTCCCCATCCTCCTCCCCATCCTCCTCCCCTTCCCCTTCCCCTCCCCTTCCTCCCCTTCCTCCCTCCCTTCCTCCTCCTCCTCCTCCTCCTCCTCCTCCTCCTCCTCCTCCTCCTCCTCCTCCTCCTCCTCCTCCTCCCCTTTCTCCCCTTCCTCCCCTTCCTCCTCTTCTCCTCCTCCTCCTCCTCTTGCTAACACACCTTCCTTTCTGCGAGGTGTGTGTGTGTGTGTGTGTGTGTGTGTGTGTGTGTGTGTGTGTGTGTGTGTGTGTGTGTGTGTGTGTGTGTGTGTGCGTGCGTGTGTGTGTGCGTGCGTGCGTGCGTGCGTGTGTGTGTGTGTGTGTGTGTGTGTGTGTGTGTGTGTGTGTGTGTGTGTGTGTGTGTGTTTGTGTGTGTGTGTGATTTTGTAGGGAGGGTGGGGAGGTAGGGGAGGGGGGCTAGGGAATATAGTGAGGGGGCGGGAGTGGTAGAGGCGAGATATTAATTGATTTGGTTTCATTTTTATGTGATTTTTTTAAGTATCTGCCCGTTTGTAATTATCTCTCTATTTATCTTTTTCTTCTAACTCCTTGTATCTTTATCCTCTCCTCTTCCCTCTCTCTCGTCTTTCCTTTGATGTCCTATCATCTTATCTCTCCATCTCACTCCCTGTCTTATCCTGTTCTCCATTATATTCTGTTCTCTCCTTCTCACTTCCATTCTTCCTTCCCTTTTGCTATCTTTCTTATTCCGTCTCCTTCCTATCATTTTTTCTCTCCGTATCACTTCCTTAACTTTTTTTAATTCTCGCTTTCTTTCTTATCATTTTTTTCATTCTCACTCTCTTTCTTATCATTTTTTTCATTCTCACTCTCTTTCTTATCATTTTTTTTCATTCTCACTCTCTTTCTTATCATCTTAATCATCATTCTCCCACATATGTGCCTCATGGCCTCCACCACATGGCCGCCCACACCTGGCACAAGTTAATCAACGCAAAAATAAAGTACATGATTTAATTAATCGCATTAAGTAGGTGTTCGAACTCAACACTATGAGTGCGTGATGAGTTTGCACTAGGTAATGAATGCGTGATGAGTTTGCACTGGGTGGTGATTGCGTGATGAGTTTGCACTGGGTGATGAGTCGAGGAAAAAGAGCTGGTTGGTGTTGTTGTGGTGATGAGTTTCCATCTGATGTGAAGTCGAGCATGAGTCACTCCCTGGTGCAGATTTGAGTCACTGGCTGTTGATTTTGTGATGATGTGGTGATGAGGTTCCACTTGATATTGATTTCTGAGTCACGGTGATGATGTAACGAATTCGAGTCATTGGCTGTAGATTTTGTGATGTGGTGATGATGCGGTGATGAGTCCCCCCAAAAAAAAAAAAAAAAAAATCATACACGAGTGTATAACCACGTTACACACTCCAGAATTCCGTTAAATTAAGGACGAGTTTGCAACCTCACACGAGTCACGTTCGCTCCTTCCTGTCTCCGTGAAACCACTGTCTCACCTGTCCGTCCATGCCCCCGCAAACGCGCCACCTGAGCTGACCATCTGCGACAGCCTCGTCTTCGGTTTTCGTTACCACCACCTGGCTTGTTAGGGTTGGTCACTGTCCTCGCTCACTGTCATTGGCCTTGCTTCGTCGTCACACTTTCGTTGAGGCATTGTCGGTCTGTGTCTGTCTGTCTGTCTATCTGTCTGTCTGTCTGTCTGTTTGTCTGTCTGTCTGTCGGGGGATTCGGGTTTTAGCGTTCTGCGTTGTGTTGTTGTTGTTGTTATTTGTGTGTATTATAGGAGTCTGTTTTTAGTTATTAGGCTGGTTCTTTTTATTATTGTACTGTGTGATGAGTACGTGGTGCGTGTGCATTGGGTGAACACTCATCACGCGAGAGAGAGATAGAGAGGAGAGGAGAGGGGAAGAGAAGAGAAGAGAAGAGAAGAGAGGAAAGGAGAGGAGAGGGAAATAGCACCTAGGCAAGCAGGTTGTCTAAGAGAGAAAGTTTTTATTATTATTATTGTCCTGCACTGTTGACTATTTCTCTTTTTCACTTTATCCAAACAGTCAGTCTGCACCAGTCGACTGTCACCTGAATTCTTTTATCAGTTTAGTTCAGTACCGTGATCCATCTCCATTTTTCTTCGCTATCGATTCATCTCTACCGTTAGTCTGCTCCTGTCACCATCCCCGTCCT
>BOPN01000307.1:0-7500 GCA_017312705.2 Penaeus japonicus | reverse complement strand
GGCGGAAGAGAACTAGGGAGATGGAAGATCCGATAAAGATAGAGAGAGGAAAACCGAAAAAGAAGTAAAGAGGAGGACCAATAAAGATGTCAAGGAAATGAAGAGGGAATAGGTAAGGCCCGATGAAGATGGCAAGGGAGATAAACACGAGATAAGAGTGCCTGCGAAGAGCAGATGTTGGGACTATTTTGAGCTGATTTAGAATCGCGGAAGAGAGGGAGGAAGAAGAACAAGAACAAGAAGGAGGAGAAAGGAAGATAGGGAGGGGAGGAGATGAGGGAGAAGGGAAGGGGAAAGGGTAAAGGGGAAGGAGAGAGGAAAATGGGATTAGCGGGAAAGGGGAGGGAGGAAGGAAGAGGAAGGGGAAAATGGAAGGAGAGGGAGAGGGGTAAGGAGGAGGGAAAAGGAAGAGTGGGAAGAGAAGGAGAGGAAAGCAGAGAAGAAAAGGAATGGGGAAAGGGGGAGAAAGACAGACTGAGGAGTTTTTTTGAGGAAAATGGAAGAGGTGGTTGCAGATTGATATTGCACGGTTGGGATATGTTGGAAATGTGAAAGAGATTGGATTGCGGTGGATTGAAACTTTTTGTATGGTTCCTTTGATGGATAAATGTGTGCATTGTGCGTCCCTATTAAGGGAATACGCACCCGCTCACTCACTCATTCACTCACTCTCACTCACTCACTCACTCACTCACTCACTCACTCACTCACTCACTCACTCACTCACTCACTCACTCACTCACTCACTCACTCACTCACCCACCCACCCAATTAACCAACCAACCCTTCTTGCATCATTCAGCGAATCGGGTCTTGAGAGTTATATAGCTAAATGTTGATAGGTAGTCATATATATATATATATATATATATATATATATATATATATATATATATATATATATATATATATATGAAATTCAGCTTTGATTATGTACCATTTTATTATTATTATTATTATTATTATTATTATTATTATTATTATTATTTCCTTTTTTATCTACGTTTTTTTTTCTCATTTATTTTATTTTTTATTTATTTTTGCATTATCTTTCATCATAGTTTCCCTGCTTGAGAGACAGCCAGAGAGGGCGAATCTTGCCGTGCAAAACCGGGAGCAAATTTGCATTCCCTCTCGTCCATGATAACGTAATGTTGTTTGCCGTTCCTTGATTCTGCGTGCCTTGCAACCGCGATTCTTGTTGCATTTGTTGTTGTTGTTGCATGTTTCTTGTTGTATGGTTACTGTTGATGCTACTGTTGTTGTTTCCGTGGTCGTTGCTGGGGTATTTGTTTTTGTCTGTTGCATGTTTGCGGTTTTTTTTGTACTCGTTCTGAAAAGGTGGGGAATCCGTTTATTACCGTTTGCTGTCAGGTAGGGTGCAAACAGGTGCACTTCGGTGGGTTTTTCGTTTGAAGTATTTATGTAAACGGTTCACCTTGCTCGCGCGCTCTTCCTGTGGCGCTGTTGGTTTGCTTTGATTTTCTCTATTTTATTCTTGTTTATTTTCCCTTTTTTTTAATTCGTTTCTCTCTCTTACTCTCTCTCTCTCTCTCTCTCTCTCTCTCTCTCTCTCTCTCTCTCTCTTTCTCTCTCTCTCTCTCTCTCTCTCTCTCTCTCTCTCTCTCTCTCTCTCTCTCTCTCTCTCTCTCTCTCTCTCTCTCTCTCTCTCTCTTTCTCTCTCTTTCTCTCTCTTTCTCTCTCTTTCTCTCTCTTTCTCTCTCTTTCTCTCTCTCTCTCTCTCTCTCTCTCTCTCTCTCTCTCTCTCTCTCTCTCTCTCTCTCTCTCTCTCTCTCTCTCTCTCTCTCTCTCTCTCTCTTTCTCTCTCTTTCTCTCTCTTTCTCTCTCTTTCTCTCTCTTTCTCTCTCTCTCTCTCTCTCTCTCTCTCTCTCTCTCTCTCTCTCTCTCTCTCTCTCTCTCTCTCTCTCTCTCTCTCTCTCTCTCTCTCTCTCTCTCTTTCTCTCTCTCTCTCTCTCTCTCTCTCTCTCTCTCTCTCTCTCTCTCTCTCTCTCTCTCTCTCTCTCTCTCTCTCTCTCTCTCTCTCTCTCTCTCTTTCTCTCTCTCTTTCTCTCTCTTTCTCTCTCTTTCTCTCTCTTTCTCTCTCTCTCTCTCTCTCTCTCTCTCTCTCTCTCTCTCTCTCTCTCTCTCTCTCTCTCTCTCTCTCTCTCTCTCTCTCTCTCTCTCAAAAACTCCCTCCCTCCCTCCATCTATCCATCTCCCGCTATCCCTCCATCCATCTTTCCGTCTTTCCAATCCCTCCCCCATCCCTTTTCCTTTTCTCCCTCCCACCTCCCTCCATCCCTCTCCCCGTCTTTCCATCCCTCCCTCCTCCTTTTCCCTTTCCTCCATCCCACCTCCCGTTATCTCTCTCTCCGTCTTTCCATTCCTCCCCCTCCCTTTCCCTTCCCCCCCTCTTCCCCTTCCCCTTCCCCTCCCCCTCCCCCTTCTCCTTCCCTCGTAGTGTCAGTGTGCAAATCCCTCGAGGGGGTTGATGGCGGCGAAGGAGCGACTCAGGAACACGTCTTCTCTTCGGCTTATTCTCCCTCTCTCTTTGACAAGCATTTTGCTCATTGAGGTCAAGGGTCGTGGAAAATGTTTACGGACATCCTCACCTCTCTGCTCTCTTCTTTCCCCCACACCCCTTTTTTCTGCCTCTCTCCTCCCATCCTTTCTCTCTCTTTCTTTCTTTCTTTCTCTCTTTCTCTCTCTCTCTCTCTCTCTCTCTCTCTCTCTCTCTCTCTCTCTCTCTCTCTCTCTCTCTCTCTCTCTCTCTCTCTCTCTCTCTCTCTCTTTCTCACTAATCCCATCATTTTATCCTCTTCCCCATCTCTCATCTGCTCTCTCCTTTGTCATTCCCTTTCCTTCTTTTCTCTTTCTCTCTCTACCTTCTTTCCCTCTCTTCCCTCCCTCCCTCCCTCCCTCCCTCCCTCCTTACCTCCCTCCCTTTTCCACTTGAAGTTGAAGTGGAAGTACAGGTGCGTGTTGTGTGGATGAAGTGGCGTGTTTTTAAGTGGTTGGAGTTTTGAGTGGAGTGGATTTCTTTAAGTGGTTGTGGACGAAGTTGATGTTATAGATGGGTGGAGTGGGAGTGTATGATTTCAGACGGAGTGGAGTTTGCAAATGGGGTGAACTTATGTGGAGTTGACATATGGGATAAACTTATGTGGAGTTTACAGATGGTTTTGCGTTTTATGTAAAGTTCATAGAAGGTTTCAAGGTTACATTCCATTCCAAACAGGTGGTTACGAATAGAATGTACAGCAGATATAGTAAGAGTAGCATTCAGGCGAACAAAAAGATGGAGAACACAGATAGTTTTGCTGGGAATAGAGATAAAGAGATAACAAATGGCTATGGTTATGCTGGAGTAACTATGATGAAGCATCCTTCCTGAAACAGGTATTTTTACGTGTCTATCCACCATCTATTTTTTATTCTTTCTTTAGGTGACTCATTCGGACGTCTCATGTATAAGGTATTAAAAAAATCACCTTTCACAGAAAACTCCTGTATCCTCATCACGTACACTTAAAAAAAATAATGATGAAAAAAGAAAAAGAAATAAAAAAGAAAAAAGCTTGAAATACCATCACGCACACCTAGAACACACCATCTTACCCCCTTTATAAGAATCACACCCTTTCAAACACCCTTTTCAGCCTGATTCGCAGGGTGAGCATTCAGAGGGCGTGGTTTGTGTACATCTGCGACGTGGCTGAGGGCGGAGTACAGGCCAGTCAGCTGTACAGTTGGCCCACCCCGGATGGCACACCTGATTGATTTTGGCTTAGGCTCTCAAAATCCGTTGCCACTGCGCCTGTCGTGCTCACTTCCTCTTCCTCTTATGTTTTCCTCTTTTTATTTTCTTTCTATTGTTCTATGTATTTTTTTCTCTCTTTTTCATGTTTTTTTTTCTCTCGTTATCTTCGATTTTTTTCTCTTATTTTTCTTCGTTTCCTCTCTTTCTTTTTTCATTTTCCCCTTCCTCTCTTTCTTTTTTATTTTCATATTCCTCTCTTCCTTTTTTTTCCATTTTCCTCTTCCTCTTCTCCTCTTTCCTCCTCTTCATGGTTTTGCTTCTCATTTTAGTTTTGAAAAGTTTGTCTCGCGGGGAATATTCTGGAAAATCTTTCCCTTCCCCCCCCAAAAAAAAAAAAAAGATCTTCCATCTCATTAGAAGGAAGGAAGAAACAACTTGATCATCTCTCTCTTTTTTTTCCTATTATTTTTTCACTTTTTTTTCTTTTTTAATTTCTCTTCTCTTCCCCTTTCTTCGATCTTCTTATTCTCACTTCCTTTCCTCTTATTCTTCTTTCATCTCTTTCGCGTTTTTCCCCCCCACGCGTTTTTCATTTTAGCTTAATTCCTCTTCCTTCTTCCCCTTTTATCATTAACTTCTTCTCCTCCGTTTTTCCTCTATTTCCCATTCACTCTTTCCCTCCCTCGTCAATCTTCTATATTGGACGTAATTCTCCGCCCTGATTGAAGTCAGCTGATCTCCGACGTGTCGTTTCATGTCGTGAAAGGAGCGTCTACTTGAGGGACTCTCTGGGGCGTCTTGGAGGTCCTTCCGGGCTGTGTTGTCTCTCTGTTTCTCTCTTGCAGTTTCTGTTTCTTTTTCTAGTTCTGTTTTTTATTTTGTCTCTCGTGTTTCTCTTCTTTCTCTTTCTGGTTTTGAGTTTTTGTCTCTCTGTTTCTCTCTTTCAGTTTCTGTTTCTTTTTCTGTTTCTGTTTTTGATTTTGTCTCTCTCTTTCTCTTTCTGTTTTTGATTTTGTCTTTCTCTTTTTCTGTATCTTGGGGTTTCCTCTGTGTGTTTGTTTGTTTTCTGCTTCTGTGTCACTCTCTTTGTGAGTCTCTGTTTTTCTTTTTTCTTTGTTACGTTTTTTTTCTGTTTTTAATTCGCTCTAGCTCTATTTCCTACTTTCTGTTGTCCTTGTCTTTCTGTTTCTCTGCTTTTGTTCTATCTCATCTATCTATCTCCTATATTATCTATTTATCGTTCTCTCCGCCTCACCAGAGAGAAAGAGGAATATTCAACAGTGAAGGAAAGTATCAACAGCTCCGTGTTATACACAAGGCGTACCTCATCTTTACATGATCTCGAATTTATGATGCATAAAAAAATAATCACTATATAAGAGTTTGAAGATCTTTAGACTATTTTTTTTTATAACCTGTATCCTCCATATAAAGAAGAATATACTAAAAACGGGAAACAGATAACTCGTAGAACACTAGATTTTTTTTTCTTTAAACTTTTGATTCCGAGGGAGACGCACGGAACGTGACGAAAGGGAAAAAAACGATATATATATATATGTATAACATAAAAGCTATGCATCGGTAACCATGGCAACCCGTCGCTTCTTCCTCCCCTGCCATGGTACTTCCTGTGTCTTTCTCTGACCTTTACGTTCGTTGGAGGGGGGGGGGGAGCATCGTCCATTTTTGCTGGAGTTAGTACACACACACACGCACGCACGCACGCACGCACGCACACCACATGCACACACACCACATGCACACACACCACACGCACACACACACACACACACACAAATACGCACACACACAAACACACACACGCACACACACAAACACACACACACACAAACACACACACACACAAACACGCACACACACAAACACACACACACACAAACACACACACACACACACACACACACACACACACACACACACACACACACACACACACACACACACACACACACACACACACACATACAGTTAGAAATTGAAAGAGAGAGAAATAGATGGAGATAGAGAAAAAGGAAGAGAGATACAGAAAGAGTAAGAGAAAGAGGAAGAGAGATAGTGAAAATGGAAGAGGAATTAAGCGAATGAACGAGAAACAGGGGAGGAGGGGGGAGGGGGCTGGGGAGGAGAGAGGGAGGGGGGCTGGGGAGGAGAGAGGGAGGGGGGCTGGGGAGGAGAGAGGGAGGGGGGCTGGGGAGGAGAGAGGGAGGGGGGCTGGGGAGGAGAGAGGGAGGGGGGGGGGGGAGGAGAGAGGGAGGGGCTGGGGAGGAGAGAGGGAGGGGCTGGGGAGGAGAGAGAGAGGGGGTTGGGGTAGAGAGAGGTAGGGGGCTGGGGAGGAGAGAGGGAGAGGGCTGGGGAGGAGGGAGGGAGGGGGTTGGGGAGGAGGGAAGGTGCGGGAGGGCTGGGGAGGGAAGCGAAGCAAGCACTCGACTTCTTTCTTATTATAAATATGATTGAAATCGGTCCCGCATGGCCTGATGCGATAAGGCGATTGTGTTTGCACTGCACTTGACCTTTGCCGTGCCTGTTTGACAGCGCGTCGGCGGTCAAATTGTACTTTTATCACCTTTTATCACTCTGCTCTTAACTCCCTTTTTATCGCGTCCTCTGCGCTTGATAGCAACTCTGATTTATGGGAGCTCGTTGTCTGTATGTCTGTCGCTTTCTTTCTTTCTTTCTTTTATTTTCATTTCTTGGTTACTTCTTTTTTCTATTCAATGATCAGGCTGTTTTGTATGTTGTTGATATTCTTCTTATTCTTCTTCTTATTATTATTGTTATTATGATTATTATATTTATGATGTTGATAATTATTATTTTTATTATTATTTCTACTACTATTATTGTGTCTTTTCTTATCAGTTTTTCATCGTAAACCGATTTTATCTGTCATTTTTACCCTCTCTCTTCCCTCGCTTTCCCTCTTCTTCTTTTTGGTTTCTCTTCCCCCCCCTCCCCTTCCCCCCTCCTCTTCCCCCCCTTCTGTCCCTTCCCCTTTCTTCTTGTCTTGCCTCTTCCTTATTCATGCTTTCGCTAATTGCACCTGATTTCAGCTTCTTTCCTCCCTCTCTTCCTCATTTTTTTCCTCTTTCTATTATTTATTTAATTTTATACATCTACCTTTCTACCCTTCTCTCCTTATCAGTCCTTCCCTCCCTCCTTCTCCATTCTCCTCTCTCTTTTTTCCTCTCCTCTTCTGTCTGCTCTTTGTCCTGTCTCTTTCTTCGTCTCCGTCTTTCTCCTCTCCTCTATTTCTCCCTCCTTCCTCTTGTTATCCCATTCTCCTTTCCTCTTCTCCAAAGAGGGAAAAGAAAAAGACGAGGTATAGAGAAGGGAGATAAGGAGGTAGATGGAGGGAGAATGAGGAGGTGGAAGTGGAGGTGGAGGTGGAGGTGGAGGTGGAGGTGGAGGTGGAGGTGGAGGTGGAGGTGGAGGTGCCAGTGGAAGTGGAAGTGGAAGTGGAAGTGGAAGTTGAAGTGAAGGAGAAGGTAGATAGAGGTGGAAGGGTACATAAGGCAAGAAAGGAGGAAGGAAAATAGAGAGAGGAGAGAGGGAAAGAAATAGAAAGAAAGAGAAAGAGCTTAATTAAGGGAATGTAACGGATAGAGAAGAAGAGGAAAAAGTTTTTTTTCTCCCAACATGTTTCTAACAAGTTCACTAATACAAGTTTTATGTGATCTCAAAAGGATGCAGCTGCGTGTCTCATTGAAATATTTTCC
>BOPN01000306.1:557915-560415 GCA_017312705.2 Penaeus japonicus | reverse complement strand
GCAACACACCCAAGTTTTTGCGTGGGCGTCACAGATCGCGCGACATCAGAGGGCGCCGAACGGAGTCATGGTGTGACGGCTGCCGTTTCGAAGCTCGAGCCTGCCACGCCATGTGCTGCTTCGGGTGCCAGGCGGCCGCCGGCACAGCAGCTGGTCTGGTAGAAGCAGAGGGAGTGGCACACAGGGAAAAGTGTCCCCGACTGAAGCAGGTTTACGGGCCTTATCATTAGAACATTATGACGGAATGGCGGGGAGAGAGAGGAGGAGGTGGGATCCAGGAGGCGAAGGAGGGTGTGGGGAATGTGGCGGCGAAGGAGGGGTGACTGGACCATCTCGCAGGTCCTCGGGGACGCCTCGGTGGCACGGAGGTCCAGTTTCGTCATGCTCCGCGACCGCCGGAACATATGTGAAACTTTCCTTACCCTTAATAGCGACCGCGGGCGAAAATGGAGGAGTCACCCCTATCCCCTGAAAGAGAAAACGTGAAAATGGCAATTTGCAACGAGAAAACAGGTCTTGTCCCGGCGATATCCTCTCCTCAAAGTCAAAGGGCACCACGTGACCCTAGAAGCAAATACAACCCTCAGCAAACGGTGATAACGCGAGACTAGTTTTCTAAAGTTAGCATAAAAAAACTCGTCTAGGAACCATAAACAGACATTTGGAGACTCGAGCGGCTGCGAGGGGGAAGGGGCCCCCGTTCAGTCATTCATGGAACCCGATATAGAGGCAGAATGCTTAATTATTTACCTGAACGTAACTTACCTGACACGCGGAACCTGATATGGCTCGCCCCATCTGTGACTCGCCTTTTTTTCTTTATCGTCGAATGGCAGGTGCATCAAAGGTGTTGCGCCCGCACGAGGAATTTACTCGTTGCCTCCTCCCAAGACGTGCGTTTTCGCCGTCGTCCCGCCGGGGAACGATTATCAGGTGACCAACTGAGTCTATAGGCGCATAGGTTAATGGCAACAGTATTGATATTAATAAAGATAAAACAACGCTGGTGAATATGATATCAATCAACAGTGAAAGTAATGGTGATGATGATAGCAAGAGTAATCATGGTAATAATCTTGATGATAATGCAGGTAATGATATTGTAACTAATGACGATGATAAGAGATAACAATACTGCCAATACAGATAACAATAACAATGAATGCGAACATGAATATGATGACAATGATAATTATGCTGATAACGCTAATGATGATGATAATAGTAATAATGATAACAGGCAAACGATAATAATACTTATAATGATAATGATAATTTCAGATGGTTGCTGATAATGTTCAAAGTAATAACCGTATGATGCTCAGAATATCATTAATGCCAATGACCAAACAATAAGAAATCAGTGATGATAATGACTGAGGATAATGACAATATCATGGTGATGATCATGATGCTACTGCTACTGTTCCTCCTATTAATAACTATAACGGTAGTGATAATAAATGTATGAGAAAATGATAATAATGATAATTATTATAAGGATGATAGTAATGATAATGAAGTCATAAGTCATGGACTATATAACATTCCCATGTGCAATGATGAAATGCATCGTATAACTTCAACTCTGGAATGAAGTGATATGCTAATAAGGCTTCTTTTCGTCCATTGCAATGCTACATGGAAGAACCTTTCATCATAATCTGAGCAACAACCATATCTTTGTTCTTGCCTTAGAAAGCTTTCGCTGCTCTGAACGTATCGTAGTGCTTGTCCTTTTTGAGAGGACTTTCATTCGTTTATATTGGCACTTTCAATGGAACGGCTTCTGAATTTGATCAACACGAGTATCAATAATGCCTTGATTTCGATTTTTTTTTCTTCAAAAAATTCCCATGAGTTCTGAACAATATGTCTGCTCTTTCTGCAACTTGAAGATTATGTTGCACTGACATCTACTCCTGATCATGTTGCCTGATCATGAAGTTTTCAGAAAATATCTCTTCATAATTGGTTCAGTCAGGCAACCCGGAACTACACGATGATAATGATGATGATGATAATAACAATAACAATAAGGACGATAAGAATGCTGATAATGAAAATAATGATCATGATAACAGTAATGACAAATTATGACAGCAACTACAATAATGACGATAATGATAATGATGATAGTGATAATAATAACAATGATAAAAGATATAATACAAGAAACAAAAACAACAAAGAGAGTGATAATGAGGATAAGGATGATAATGATAATAACAAAGATAATAATGATAATGATAATGAAAATTATGATAATGATAATGATAAAGGTAATACTGATAATGATAAAGATAACAATAAAGGTAATAATGATATTGATAATAATGACAATAATGCTAATAACAATATGAATAATGATAATAACAAGAACGATAATAATAATGACAGGAATAATAAGGATGATAATGATACCAACCAGTAATATTAATGATAATACTGACAATAATAATAATGATAAAAAGAACAATAAAAATTATACAAATGCTTA
>BOPN01000306.1:530415-535415 GCA_017312705.2 Penaeus japonicus | reverse complement strand
AATCATAATAAAATTAATAAATCATGATATAGGTATGATAATGATGATGATGATAATGATAATGACAATAATAATAATAATAATAATAATAATAAATAAATAAATAAATAATAATAATGTTAACGCCGATGACGACGTTAGCATATACTATACAACTGACAATATTAAAACCATTATTATTGTGGCAGATGATGCCAATATTCATTGTAACCCTGTAACATATTTCAGGTTTGACCACTTAGATTAAGTTCTACACAGCGGTATCAGTCGTCCTTACATTAATTGAACAGCTGCAATAGCTCTTACGGCAACAAATAATAACAATAATAATAATAATAATAATAATAATAATAATAATAATAATAATAATAAAACCGCGGGGACATGAAATACCAACTGGTAACTGGCGCGGGATATCCAACCATAGAGAGAAAATTTGCTTGCATGTCTTGGCCCTATGGTGTTTCGTGCTTTGGCCCTTTTCCCTTTGGTTTGTCTGGGTTATGATGCGCAGTCTTGGGTCGGGTTTGTTCAGACGCTTGGGTCGTATACATCAGTGTGTCTTACCCGGGTGTCGGGACTCGCCTACTCTCATGACTGTGGCTTGTTTTCCCCCGGACGTGTCGGTGGGCGGGGTGTTGGGGTTCGGTGCACTGTATGGTTTGGATTTGTCTGTAATATCTTTCTCTCTACAATGAGGGGAACTAGGCCTCTCTAAGCCTTTTAAGGCAAACCTAGATATGAGTTGAGAACCTCAGATATAAAAATCTCGCCCCGAACGTGAAATACCGGGTTGACGTCCGGCGGGATCAGCTAAGTCTCATGGCCGGAAAGAGGTCTTCAGCTTTGATTAGCAATCTTTCTAATGACAATGATAATGTCCCTTGGCAGTAAGGTTAAAATGCTATTTGAAATGAAATGAAAACTAGAAGAAAATCATACCGCATCGTCCGTCGCGCGGGTCAACAAGGGACGCGTCCCTCAGGGCAAGACCAGCCTGAGGTCGAAAAATCTGCTACTGAGTCTAATTCTTCTCTTAACGAATGCCCAAGTGGTCACCAGAACGGGAGTTGTCCCAACCCTGGCCCCTCGGGTTCACCACCAAAACAAAATCAAAAGGAAAAAAGAAAGAGATGGACACGAGAAGAACACAAGGAAGTACTGTATTGCTTTTATTATGCGCTAGAAAAACCGCAAACCAATAATACTGAAGACACTTTTCTAACATGGTGTAGACGTAATAGTGATAGCGATAAACTAGATTTTATGGATGCAAACAAACTAGCAAATGTGAGGAGATATATTATGCGTACTAAGAAAATAACAGATATGGAAATTGAACTAATTAAAATACAGGTTAAAGCCGACACTAGAGAACCTGAAGCAGAGGAACCTGATGACAATGATATTGAAAATGCTGAGGATGAAGGGCCCGATGAGAATGAAAACAACGTACAAGAGGTGGATGACGAGGTGGAAAACGATAGGCAAATTAGGAATGATGTAGCTGAAGATGATTTCGATCAGGAAGAGATAAGCTCTATGAAGACAGACATACTTGAAGAATTGTCTATTGTAATGCACACTGATATAGCTGAGAGAGAACCCTTCATGAAAATCAGACAAATTCATAAATTTAAAAAATTATTCAACCTTGGCAATGTAGCTTTAAGGCAACTCTGTACTGAAAGAGACCCAGATTTAACAGAACTCAACCAACTAATTTACGCAACATCGAAAGTATTACAAGAAAAATCTGGAATAAAAAATAAACGAAAACGAAATAAAGGGAAACGACGAGGCCCTTCTAAGCCTAAATGGCAGAAACAAATTGATAAAGAAATTGAGAACTTTAGAAGAGAGATCTCAATACTAGAAGAACTCCAAAAGAATGGAAAATCAAAATCTAGAAAATCCAAACAAGTAATAAGAAAATACCAAATTGAAAATAAGGAACAAATACCTGTCATTAAAGAAGAACTTAAGCAAAAACTGCAAGTGAAAGCCCAAAGACTACGACGATTTACAAAACGCAACGATTTTTACCGCCAAAACAAAATTTTTGAGACGGATGCCAAAAAGTTTTACCGAGAAATTGGTAAAACGACCATCGAAGTAAAAGAAATACCAACTGAAGATCAAGTCAAAGACTTTTGGAACAACATTTGGGGTAATAATACAGGACATAATGAAAACGCTAAATGGATTGAAGAACTAGAAAAGGAAGCAGTAGATATCCCTGAACAACAATGGAGTGATATTACTACTGAAGAGATAACGAAAGCACTAAGGAAAGCCCATAAATGGAAATCTCCAGGACTAGACCAGGTTCCTAATTTCTGGCTGGATACACTACAATCTGTTCACTCTAAACTAGCATCAAGTCTTAACAAATTGATTAACGAACCCCACCTCACACCAACTTGGTTCTGCCAAGGCACCACATACTTACTTGCTAAGACAGTTGAGACTGGGGACCCAAAAAACTATAGGCCAATCACGTGTTTATCCACATCGTACAAACTCTTAACCTCTGTCCTTTCAGAAAGAACCTATGCACACCTAGAGGAACACGACATTTTCCCAATCGAACAAAAAGGATGCAAAAAGGGCTCGTATGGTTGCAAAGATCAATTACTGATAAACAAAATGTTGCTCGAAAATGCAAAATCTAAACATCGTAACTTGAGCACAGCCTGGATTGACTATAAAAAGGCCTTCGATAGTGTACCCCACTCTTGGATATTACGTTGCTCAGAACTTTTTAAATTATCACCTACCCTTATAAATTTCCTCAGATCATCTATGGGAATGTGGGAGACTAATCTCTTCTTATCCCACTCTACTGGTATCTTGTCCTCCCCTGGCATGAAAATAAAATGTGGTATCTTCCAGGGCGACTCTTTGTCACCTCTGTTATTTTGCATGGCACTTATGCCTCTCTCCAGACTCCTTAACCAAACTGGATATGGATACAAAATCTTCGAACGCAGAATAAGTCATCTATTTTACATGGACGATCTGAAACTATATGCTTCTAATGACAACGAACTTGAGGGGTTACTGAAAACAGTAAAAGCATTTAGTGATGACATAGGAATGGAGTTTGGGTTAAGCAAATGTGCAAAGGCCACATTCAAAAAAGGGAAGTTAGAGCAAACGAAGAATATTGTGCTAGATGACGACTCTGTCATTAAAGAGCTTGACCAAGAAGGTACATATAAATACTTAGGAGTCAATGAGGGCGATGGGATACAACACGCTAAAATGAAGGAGAAAATTAGGAAAGAATGTTTACGCAGAATCAGATCTATCGTGAAAACTGAGTTGAATTCAAAAAACAGAATCACCGCTATAAACACCTTAGCATTACCAGTAGTAACTTACAGTTTTAATATAATAAATTGGAACTTGAGTGAACTCAAAAGACTAGATAGTAAAATTAGAAAACTGTTTACTTGTAACAGAATGCTCCATCCGAAATCTGATGTTGACCGATTGTACCTTCCACGTAGCAAAGGAGGAAGAGGTATGATACAGCTGGAACTTTCCTACAAAACGTCAACGATAGGCCTCTACAATTACTTGGACAATACTGAAGACTGGATGCTCCAGTTAGTAAACAGGCATGAAAACTCAAAAACATTACACTCCGTTACTAAGGAATCTGACAAATTTTCTCGGGAACTTGACCTTGAAATAGAAATCAACAACCTATTATCACCAACTGAGATTGCTCGCAAAACAAAGAAGAAAGCGAAACATGAAGGCTTAAAACAACTTGAATCTCGCTGGCAAGAAAAACCTCTCCATGGACAGTTTGCTGCTCGAGCCAATAATGCTGATGTAGACACACAGGCAACCCATCAGTGGCTACGTAGCTCCGGACTGAAAGCGGAAACCGAGGGCTTCATTCTTGCAGCACAGGATCAAAGTTTGTTTACACGAAACTATCAAGCCAATGTCTTACATAACGGGGCTGACCCAAAGTGTAGATTCTGCGATGAAAGAATAGAAACAATCGATCACCTTGTTTCTGGCTGCTCCATCCTAACACCAGGGGAGTATAAAAACAGACATGACAGAGTTGGTCAATACCTCCATTGGAAAATATGTAACTGCTTTTCCATCAAGACCCAAAGTGACTGGTACAAACACCATCCAGAACCTGTCACAGAGGGAAAAGATGTTACTATTCTTTGGGACTTTCCGATTCAAACAGACCGCACAATACAAGCAAACCGTCCTGATATTGTAATTAAGGATAGAAAGAACAATCAATGCTTTCTCATTGATATGAGTGTGCCCTCTGACCGGAATGTAGCTGCGAAAACATTTGAAAAGCTCTCGAAATATAAAGACCTAGAGATAGAAGTAGAAAAGATGTGGCACCTAAAGACTCGTACGATCCCAGTCGTGGTAGGTGCCTTAGGCCTGATAAAGAAAGGAGCCAAAGACTTTGTTAATAAAATTCCAGGAAATCCCTCTTTACAAGAGATACAGAAAATTGTACTTAATAGTACTGCACATGTTCTAAGACGAGCTCTCACCATATAAACTTTTTTTCGTACTCAATGGAATTTATATTTTTTATATACCTGGATTTTTACTAAACAAATATCTATTTTTATACTCATACAATAATTTTAAGTTTTTATACTTTTTTTATACACTTTTTATTATATTCATATCAATCTCACTCCGCAGAACTCGCAATATAAAACTTCCAATTTCACTCACCCTAGGTCGCTGGGAGCGACCCGGTGTTTGATCTTATAAAAAGCTAATCAAAAGAATATACTCGTATAATAATAATAATAATAATAATAATAATAAATAATAATAATAAAAATAATAATAATAATGATGATGATAATAATAATAATGATAATAATAATAATAAAAATAATAATAATAACGATAATAATAAGTAATGAAAACAAAAATAATCATCATAACGAAGATAATAAAAATGATAATAATGATGATAAAATAGAATG
>BOPN01000306.1:495415-497915 GCA_017312705.2 Penaeus japonicus | reverse complement strand
CTCGTCTTAAACCCGAAGCT
Source organism: Penaeus japonicus (assembly GCA_017312705.2). NCBI lineage: Eukaryota > Metazoa > Arthropoda > Malacostraca > Decapoda > Penaeidae > Penaeus > Penaeus japonicus. The sequence goes on along the minus strand of BOPN01000306.1, from coordinate 497,895 downwards.
CTATCAGTTTGCGCTTTATCTGCACGTTACGCCCTCGTCCTTCTTGTCATCTTCATGGCTTATGTTTAATAAGTTCATTTTGTGACTTTTATCATTGCCACTTTCCCTTTCCCGAATCCTACCGTTACTTTGTTGTCAATAGTTTCTTTCCTATTGATTTTCCATCTTTCTCACTCCCCACTTTTAACCTCTTGTGTTCCTTTCCCTCTCGTACTCCTATTTCAATATGCCCGCCCCTGTCCCCCCCCCCCCCCCGCTTTGCCTCTTTGCCCCCTCGCTCCCTTTTCCACCTCATCTCCTCACCAAACATCCCATCCCTCCCCCTCCCCCTCCCCCGGGATGTGTTGTTGACGCTGCCACCGCAGCCTTAAGACGCGATCCCAATCTCCTTGGACCCATGATTATAACCCCATTCCCCCGATGCCTCTTCCTCGTCGACTCTTTCTTTTCTTCCATCTCGCCGCTTTCGTCCGCCACTTCCTCTCGCCTCCTCCCGGCCGGCCGTGAGGTGCCGAAGCCTTTCCCGGGGGGAGGGGAGGGGAGGGGGAGGGGGGTCCAGTTACACCTTAACGAACGATCTTCAGCCAATAAATTATATCATCTCCCGCCCCCGCCCCCCTTCTCACTCCGCCTCGCCGCCGAGTTTCATGGTTTAGACTGGTCGTTAAGAGCGCAGGATCTTGCCTTATACGGAGTCCGCTAATGATGATATCTGGCCACGGAATTACTTTATTAACCGGCCCTTTTACTTTGCCGTCCACACTGTCGCATACCTGTGCCTGGCCGGGAGCTGGCAGCGCCTACTAGCCGTCAAATGACTCAATGGGGCAGCCGCACCTGAGCTAGTTATGAGGCCATTCCTGAAACATTAAACTAGCTTCGCCTGAGCTAACAAGCCAGTGAAATGTTTGATGTTGGCTCCTTTGGTGAAATGATTATCATATACAAGTTTGCTAGTTACCCCCGTATAAAGACAACGATCTCAGAATACTAACGATTTGCAAGTGAGTGTGCTAACTGTTTACATAAGTGTCAACTTGTTTTTTTTCATATCATAAACAACTTCACCCAGTGTACGCATTTTAGCGTATAAGTATGTGTGGATATGTGTATGCATTTGTGTCTGTTAGTGTCGCATATGGATGTTTATTCTAAGTATGTGGATTATCATATTAAACACCTGCAGCATCGAAGTAGAAAGTCATCCTACGACACGAGACTGACAGACCAGCGCATCGACTGGAATGGTGACGTCGTCAAAACACTTGATCTGGCAATATAGATCCACCCAAGTTAGCTCAGTGCCGATGTTTCTCTTATATCGGGTGATTTTTTCTAGGAAATCCATTTGACCTCGTCTCTCCTAGAAAATAGCCCCGGCATAGTGCATTGCTAATCACTGCCAGGGCAGCTTGCTAGCGATACCGGGATCAGCTGGGAGGGTCAGTCGGGAGCCAGATGGCCGGGCCAAGTTTTTACCGGGCGCGCGACGAGCCCGGCCGGCCGGCGCGGCTTCGAGGGCGACGCGAACGACAGCCTTCGCAGCAACGGGTACCCGACAGGGCGCACCTCAGGTCATGCCTCAGGTCATGCTATCACGGCGGGCCTCTGGCCGTGCCGTCAGGAGATGCCATTTCCTTGCGAGTCCAAAGCTTTCAGGTCAAGCTTAAATGCATTGTACTTGTCATTCGGATCATGAATTCTGGTCTCGCGGTTGACTTGCACCTCCGCGTGCATCATCTGCTCTCGCGTGTGTCTAAAGGTTGTGTCTCTCCAGGCCAAACTCACACTCAGCCCAAAGATTACATCAGGAATCTGGAAAGAGAGCGTGGAGAGAGAAGTAAGTCTCGTCTGTGTATGTGTCCACTTCGTGCACCGTATTGGGAAGTCTCCAAAATGGACATTGAAAACTTAGAGACTAGACAACAGCAGGGCGAGAAGATATGATCAAAGGAGCAAACTAATTCTAAGACGCCAGTCCTCGGGAAGGTAGGTAGGGAGAGGAAGCGGGGAGAATTAGAGACTGAGAGAGAGAGAGAGAGAGAGAGAGAGAGAGAGAGAGAGAGAGAGAGAGAGAGAGAGAGAGAGAGAGAGAGAGAGAGAGAGAGAGAGAGAAAGAGAGACGGGGGAGGGGAAGATAGGTAAACAAACATACAAGTGAGAGGATGAAATACAGACATTCAATAAAGGGAAGTGAGGAAGAGACAAGCGCTCGAATCGACACGAGGGAGGGTCTTGTTCCTCCCCCCCCCCACCTTCGCCGCCCCCGTAAAGGTCGCGAAGAATCCCCCTGCCAAAGGTCACCAGGACCCCTCCCACCCTCCGACCTCCCCCCACTCCCCCTCCCCCTCCCGCCGCTCCATTAGAGCCTCGGATCAAGCTCATCATCAGATTACAAATGGGTTAAAGTGATGAAGCAGCACAGGAGACGATAACGACAGACAAATACCCTTAAGATGTAAATAATGAAGATAGATTTA
>BOPN01000306.1:477915-485415 GCA_017312705.2 Penaeus japonicus | reverse complement strand
CTTGATGAAGATAACAGCAATAACATTGATAATGTTAATAATGATGATGATGATGATGATAAAAATGATAATGATAATAATGATGATAATGATAGTAATAATAATGATAATGATAATAAAAATAATAATGGCAATGACGATGATAATCATTATAATATTGCTGATAATAATAGCATCAACTATGGTAATAACAATAATAATGATAATAATTATGATAAGAATTATAGTATGACAATTAAGATATTAATGATGATTATAATAATCATAATGAGGATAATTTTAATGATAGATAATAATGATAACTGAAACAAGGCTAATGATTACATGCCTCGCTTGGCACTGTCAGTTCTTCAAGCTGGATGCCCATCCTGACATCAATCTTACTCGAACACTGGATATTTGCACTGTGAGGCGGGCACTGATCCACTGAACCACGTGGGTGGGGTGACATATTATTTTTCTATGCATTTCCTTGCTTACAGGAACCATAGATCATATGCCAGAGCCAGCTGTCTTACAGTCACATATCTCCAGATTCTTCTGTGTTACGGTTGCTGCATCCGTGGGCGGCGTCACACTAGCTGGCCTGTTCATTCGGAGACTGCACATGCACCCGCACACACACACACACACACACACATATATACATACATACATATATATATATATATATATAATATATATATATATATATATATATATATATATATATATATATATATATATATATATATATATATATATACAATACACACACACACACACACACATATATATATATATATATATATATATATATATATATATATATATATATATATATATATATAACACACACACACACACACACACATACACATATATATATATATATATATATATATATATATATATATATATATATATATATATATATATATATACATATATATATATTATACACACACACACACACACACATATATATATATATATATATATATATATATATATATATATAATATATATACTATTGCAACTTATATATCTATATATTTTTCTCATTCTCATTTTTTTTTCCTCATGCGAATATACCCTCAAATATCCTTTGAAGTTTGACAGGCTACTTAACATTCCTTTTATCCTTCTAGTTTTAACATTCCGTTTTACGCCTCGATATCCAAATTAGTCTTCCTTCTCTGCATAATCACCACGTTTCATCCTCTTACAATGATTATTGTCATTTCCCCATCTCCTGTCGTTATCGTCCCTCTTCTTATCCTCCTCTGGAAGCAATAGAAAAAAAAAACTACCTCCAAAAACTCACTCTCCTTCTCCCCCTCCCCCTTCGCCCCCCCCCCCCTCCTCTGCCCCACCAGCAGGTCGCCCTTATGACTTGTTTATCTCGACGTCTGGGCCGTAAAGATGCGTCCTGCGCCCTTAACATCCGCACCCGACAAATTACCCAACTCGTCAACGTCGCTCGGTCTGGCCTGCGATCGCTCCCTGGTCCTTCGCGCTCCCTCTCTCCCTTTATTTATTCATTTATCTATCCTATCCGACTGCATGGCCACTGATTTCGTTGCCTCGAAGCTTTGGTCTTCATCTTGTGGTGTGCTCCCCTTTTTCATCGTGTTCCTGCGCTCTTTCTTCGAGTTTCTTCTCTTTGTTTTGGTTTCTGTGTTCGTCTTTCTCTTCCTCTTCTTCTGGCTCTCCTTTTCTTCGGCTCGAGCGCTCTCTTTACATGTGGTATTTCTCCTTCTTGCTCCTTTTCATTCTATTCCTGTCCTTGTTTCGTCGGGTTGGTTTTCTCCGCTTTTGTCCGTATTTATCAAGTTATATCTTCCTTTCTGGCAACGTTCGTCTCTTCTAGTTTCCCGCCTAGATTACCAAACTCCAAAGTTATTCTCGCCTCTTTCCCGTTCCGAGCGCTGGTTTCATCCTCGCTCTTGTGTGCTTATCTCCTCAAATCGCATCTTCACTCCCCTTTCTTTCGTGTTCCCTTTAGCGATTGCGTTCAATTCTGTGCCCTAACAAAGGGGTCGACTTTCTGTGTTTAATCTTTACTTTTTTTCATCTATCTTTTTATTCCGGGCAAAACTAAGAATGATAGGCAAAGAGAAATGCACTGTAACACTGCTACAAACGCGCTGGGTATATGGACACGTGCTCTCTTGCATATCATTTACATCATATCACTTTTTAACCTGATAATCACGAAGGAAATTTACGAGAGTTCAAGTTCCAATGTCCTAATTAGATCACCACGTAAGAAGCTCTCTTGGCATATTCTGACAGGAAGACATAAGGCGAGTTACCCCTGGCAATGGTCGTTTTCTTTTTGCGCCATCTACCGGAGGTTTATGAGGCTGTGTGAGATTGCGGCGGTCAATTATTTGATTTGTCCTCCAGATCATTCCCTCGCCTCCTCATGTCCGCTGATTCGTAATCACGCTGCCTGTCGCACTCTGATGGCGGACGCATTTCCTTTCTCAAAAAGCCGAAGCGCTGAAGCTTGGGTGCGAGTCACGGGAGATGGCCAGGGCAGAAAGATCAGGGAAGCTGGCAGTGCCTTCTGATTTTCTCTCTCCCTCACTTGTCAGAAGGAAATCGGAGATCGTGAAAGGTGTGACTAACGAGGTCCGACAAAACCCTAACCCCCCACCACCCCGCCACCCCACCCCCTCAGGGTCACCCGCTATCACACGACTTGGCAACGGTAAGCGATATGCGAGAGACCTTATTGCTCCTCCACTTCGAGTCTCACACCGGATGTTGACAAGAACCTGTTTGCAGGATGTCTAGCAACTATGTGGCATGGCAGGGCGGTGGAACAGGCCGGGGGTCAGGGGCACGCTGGGCGCTGTGAGTTGGGTGTACATGAAGAAGATTGTGGTGTAGTCAAGTTAATTGTAGAGAGAGAGAGAGAGAGAGAGAGAGAGAGAGAGAGAGAGAGAGAGAGAGAGAGAGAGAGAGAGAGAGAGAGAGAGAGAGAGAGAGAGAGAGAGAGAGAGAGAGAGAGAGAGAGAGAGAGAGAGAGAGATAGAGAGAGAGCGAGAGAGGGAGAGAGAGAGAGAGAGAGAGAGAGAGAGAGAGAGAGAGAGAGAGAGAGAGAGAGAGAGAGAGAGAGAGAGAGAGAGAGAGAGAGAGAGAGAGAGAGAGAGAGAGAGAGAGAGAGAGAGAGAGAAAGAGAGAGAGATGTTATTAGAGAAAGAGGAAAGTGGGAGAGGAACATCATTGTGCGTTACGGTAAGCAGGAGCTATTTGCATTGCCGTATGACAAAGCTAGGAAAGATGCGCAAGCCCTGGCTAAGGTAATGGAGAAAGCCAACGAATGAGCTTTAGCAGAGTTGCGACACGCGTGAGGAAAAGGAAATGTATGTCCGTCGAAGTGCAACCATAGATCGGGAAGTTGAAACGGGACCCATGGGACAGGGAAAGGCGGGCGGGCGGGCGGGCGGGAGGGAAGGGCAAGGAGCTGGCCGGGGCACTCCATTAAGGCCCACCCTACCAACGCCCAGCTCGGCGCTGAAGACAATTTATGTTGACAGACTTTATCCAGGGAATATTTTTCTGCCCATTATTCAGTATCCGGATCGACATGGAGTAATTGCCTTAAATCTTGCGGTTGGAAACCTTAGAGACATTGAAAGAAGAAGAAAAACGTAGTCAAAAAAGAAGAGAGAATCTGCAGTCGGGCCACAAGATGAAGAGGTCAGGAGCAACGCTGATCTCAGACACAAATTTCTTACCCCTGACCACGTACCTTTTCCTTCCTTTCTTTGTTATCTTTCTTCTATTTTGTTTCACCTCTTCTTGCCTTTGTCCTTCCTGCTTAACGTCCTTTCTACCTCCCTCTTTTCCTTTAGCCTTTCTTTCTCTTCGCGTCAGTCTGTGGCCCTTAATCTAGTCGTGTTTATTTCACTGACTCCTCGGTATCTCGTCCCTGGCTGGGCCGGCCACAACCCAGGCGAGACGACCTTCAACCCCGCTCCCGATCCTTTGCTCTCCTGGGGCCCGACGCGAACATGAAAAAAAAAAATAAGAAAATAATTATGGTAGTTCTCTTACGGTCATGCGACGTCACCACTTGCTTCCTTAGTAACCTTGAAGTTTTGGTGAAAAATTGATTCGCTGAGGCCCCGCAAACCTAATCCTCTAAGTCCACAAAGCCCGTCTCATCCTTCCAGTGCAGTAGCTGCTACTGTTAAAATTCTGACTGATAATCCCCGTCCCAACGACGCCATGACATCCGCAAACGATTCCTTCATATCGATAATATTCAACTACCGGATTGCCTCGTCAAGTCCCTCAATCTCGCCAAGAGTTGCTGGTATCTTGTTTTTTTTTTTCTCCTTCTTTCTTTCTTGACAGCGGGGAATACCAATTAAGATATACCACTAAAAAACTGAAATCCTTCCCTAATCGAAGTGTCGTTTATATCCCCTACCTTGTCATCACAGCATCCTAGGGAGCGCATCCTAAGCTTTGGCGTAGTGCCAGAGTGACTCCATCACATACACGCATTAGGAGGGTACGGTTATCGAAGGGGCCAGAGGCGCCAGGAACATCTTTCATCATAGACTCACTTTCCTGCTCTGCAGGCTGTGCGCAGCCGGAGGGGGATAGGAGTTACCCATGTACAGGCATGACGAGGCAGGTCCGCCTTGTCATCTGAACGATCTTTAACACAGAGAGGTAATGAGCTGACAGATTGGCGCAGCGTTCGGGAGGAGGGGGGCTGCAAGAACAGATGCTCTTCCGTGCATCTAGTTTTCCGATGAATGCCAAGAGGTAACGCTACCTCTGAGAGACAATGAAAGGGAAAGAAAGGGGAAGGGGAAGGAGAAGTAGTGGGAAGGAGAAGGAGAGGGAGAGGAAAAAAAAGAGGTAGAGGGAAAGGAGACGCGAGAGAGAAAGTGAAAACATGGGGTTCAAATTTTTTTCTTGTTCATTTTATCCGTAATGGCAGACAGCTCCTTTACTCTTCATAGATTTTGCACATAAAGTTTGATGAGAAATCTCCCTTGTATTTCCGTTACAGGATGATGCAACAACATATCCAGCCAACTTAGAACTGTCACCACCAGTCTGCGTTGCTCTTTGTTTATCTTCTGTTTGTTCCAAATCGCATCGACCAGCAATCAACCCAGTGTACAAACAGGAAACAAATCTGAAGGGACCTCTTCGCTTGGTGAACGACTTTATTGTAAAGAAGAAGAGAAAAACATTTTGATAAAGGGAAGAGCTCCTTTTTCAAATGTTGGTCAGTATTAGGCGTGAATCTAACGCAAATAGTAGGTACCTTATTAGTTGCTTTATTCATTTATGTGTATATTTATTCGTTTAGATTCATCGCTTTTTAAACTCTTGTAAACGCCAAAATTTTGATAGCAGTCTTTACTCTTTAGAAAGAGAGAGAGAGTGAGAGAGAAAGATAGAAAGAAAGAAAGAAAAAGCAAGAGAGAAATACTCACACACATATATAGGTATATGTAAACGTATATATATATATGTGTATATTTACGTATGTATATATATTTATATATACACACACAGATATATATATATATATATATATATATATATATATATATATATATATATATATGTATGTATATATATACATATATACTTATATGTATATATATATATACACATATATATACATATATACACATACATATTGTGTGTATATATATGTATATATATATATATATATATATATATATATATATATATATATATATGTATGCATGTATATGTATATATGTAAACACACATACACACACACACACACACACACTCAGGGCCGGAGACGAGCAACTGACAGCGTTCAAAAGACATGCTACAACGGCGTGGCACTCTGGCCGTCGGAGATTCCATTGACCTACTTTGCGTGTTCTTTTTCTGGCAGCTTCCACGTCACAGAAAGTGCAGCTATACCTCAGCGAAATGTGCAAGTCATTTTAGTTTGTAGTTAGTTGATATGATCATCGTGATCATTTGAGCTCCTTTTAAAGTTATACGTTAATACATACTATGCGGTATGTAGAAATCCTGTGTCGCAGGAATATCTTGTAAAACAACTATAGACGGTACAGCACAACTCATAGAATATCTGCACATCACCCGGCGGTTGCTGCTCTAAGGGAAGAGGCGCAGCTGATTGAGTTTAGCAATGTCCGCAATCGCCACTGCAATCCGGCAAGTTTAAATGTTTTCTGTTTCCGATTCAGACGACTGACTGGATTGGAATCACGTTTGCGATGGTTTATCAGGTGACTGTGAACTGTGAAACACGAATAGTGAGCTGCTTCATCTGGAATGGAATACTTAGCTTGAACTCCAGTATTGTAGCACATAATGTAAGATTAAGCAGCAACATCAGAAGAGTCAGCAGTGTCAATTGTGTTAATTGTGTTATCAACAGGGATATTGTTATTAGAAGGGAGGTTAGGTAACGATGCAGAGGGAAAACTATATGCAAACAAGGACTCATTTAGGCTACATTTAACATGTACGTTGATCAAAATCCGTCTTTTGCGAAGTGACATTATGATGATTGAAGTATTTTACAAGGCCCTTTATCCTCAATCGGCCTGGACACTTAAGACAAAGGCGCAGTAACAGCGACGCCGGACCAGAGAAAACAGACAGAGATCACAGCAACTGGACACATGCGACACGCCTCCTGCCAGCCCGGGCCTCCGCACAAACACTCTCACTCACACGCTGACGTCAACGTGCCCCGGAGAATGCACTCACTCGAAGGCAATAACTGCGTGTCGCCGCCTCACCCCCGACGCCTTTCCCTTGCTGGACAGTAGCTGCGAACCGAGCTCTCGGATGGAGGACTCTACAGAGATGTATGCATGCACGAACACACACACGCACACACACACACACACACACACACACACACATGCACAGAAACACAGATACACACACACACACACACACACACACACGCACACACACACACACACACACACACACACACACACGCACACACGCACACACACACACACGCACACACGCACACACACACACACAAACGTGCACGGAGGAGAAGAATGGCCGTAAAGGCGAACGAGAAGAAGAACAGCAAAGAAAAATGGCCAAACGTCATGCCAAGGGGCGGAAACGTCCAGCGGAAGGTCCAGGACAGCGTGGATAAGCACGGAGACCTAAATGAGGGAGGGAGGCAACGGCGGAGAGCCAACGCGAAGGGCCCCCACGACCACACCGCCGCCGCCGCCTCCGCCACCTCCGCCGCCGCCTCCGCCACCGCCTCCGCCACCGCCGTTGCCTATTCGGGTGTTTGTTTAGCGGTCCGACCCGACAGCGAGGCTTTACGAGCGCCGAGGCTGAGCCCGAGCCACCTGTTGTTCGCTGGCGAGGGAGACGCTGATCTGCAGGGACAGCGGTCTCGTCGGCGGCCCCTTAAGCAAAGGTACACACGCGACCTCGCAAGACCAACACGGCCTAATCCCCGGCCTGATGCTCAGTGACGCGGCC
>BOPN01000306.1:462915-465415 GCA_017312705.2 Penaeus japonicus | reverse complement strand
TGAATTAGTTCATTAAAATGGTCCTCCTCCTACGACTCTTGCGTCACTCTTCCCAGCGCCGACCCCATCCGATCGCTTGTGACGGCGCGTCCTCCCCGCTCCCAGATAAGTTTCCGCTCCTTGCGTCCGTCTGCGACTCATTCGTGCCCTTGGTTATCCTTCGACTTTTTTTTATTAACTCGTAAACACCCCGACAGCCTCGGCGCGATCGAGCTCAGGATCATCGTTACCTTCATAAAATGTTTAGTCTGTACCGTTTCTCCCGTAATGGAGAAAGCGTTTTGTTATTCATTGCCATTCCAAATGACCCTGCTGTAGAGGCCTGAGGTTTGACGTGATGATTAGCGAAGTCGTCTGAAGCTTTGGTGAACATGATGTCACTGCTGCGGGCGGATCTTGCTCCAGAGACGAGTTCACTTACTGATCCCTGCATCAGGCATCCCGGTGACCTAGTATCAAGCACGAGTTAGAAGCAGAAGGCCAATACGGTCATGTTTCACACCTGTTCATACCTGCACGCCAGCGACTCCCTTCAAACGCGAAGGCAGAGAGGAGCAGAGGAAGAAAGCCGAACAGATGTGACACTGGAGAACTAGTGTTAAAATGAAAACAACAAGCAAGTCAAAGCGGGCCTTATATGTCGACCATTTCACTTACATCTTGCGTTGGACAAACTTCAAAAGGTTTCCTCGAGTATGCAAAACACCCAAACAGTTGTTTATGCAATCCAAACACTTCTGTGCACACCACAGGGGTCTCAGCCATCACACCTGCAGACAGCTGCATAAATCCCGTTAACGCGCGCCCATTAAGTGCGAGGCTGCACAAACAAGGTAGCAACATCTTGCCTCCACCCCCTCCCTCCCCTCCCTCCCCCACTTCGCTCGCTACCGACGATTATCTTTTTTTTTTTTTCTTTTTTTCCCTCTTACTCCAAACTGTACATTTCGCGTGAGCTTGGCCTTCATTTCGTTCTTTCGACTCCCCCCTTTCTATTGATTACGTTTATATATCATTATTCGTTTCTTATCAGTTTCGTTATCCATTTCTTCTCCTTATCTCACTTCCCGAACGTTTTTTTTTCTGATTTCCCTTCTCTTTTTATTTATTTTCGTCCGTTGCCAGAGACAGCATCTTCCTCTTCTTCTCTCTCTATTTTCCTGAGCCATCATCATCACCAACCTTTCCCTATTCCTCTTCTCTCTCCTTTTCACCCCCCCTCCTTTACCCCCTCCCCCCTCCCCGCCCCCCGCCGAAGGGCATCTGTTCAGCCTTTCGCCTTCCGACCAAACGGGAACACTTGGCTGCAGATGCCCGGCCTGGCGAGGAACATCTTCCCCTCTCACCCTCTCCATCCTTCCTCTCTCTTCTTCTGCTACCTCTCTCTCCCTCCCTTCCCCTCTCTCTCTCTCTCTCCGTCTCTCACTCACTCACTCTCTTTCTCTCCGTCTCTCACTCACTCACTCACTCTCTCTCTCAGCATCCTTGCCGCCATCGCTCGCCCTTCATCCCAGGCCTTCGGTCGTGCTTCTCGTCCTCTCAGCCACCGGTTCTCGACTCAAACACAGGCGGGTGTTAACGATGTTATTGTTACTTTTATATCTTATCATTGCACACTGTCACCCTTACTGCTATCGCTACTATTATATTGTTGTTGTTATTGTCATCATCGAACTTGTCATTATTATCACTATAGTGATAATAAGTGCAATTACTATTACTAGTATTACTATTGTAATTGCCATTATCATCCCTGTCATAACGTTTATTATGATGGATGATATTTCTTTCATTATTAATGATATTAATATTATGATCATTATCATCATTATTATCATATCAGCTATTACCATAATCATCATCATTGTTACCATTGTCAGTATTACTATCGTATTACTATTGTTGTCATTAGCACTATTATCACTTATTTTCATTATCATTATCATTACTATTATCATCATTACCATTATCATCATGAATTATCATTATTGTTGTCATCATTACCACTATCATTATTGTTGTCATCATTACCACTATCATTATTGTTATTCTTCTTTTTCATTCTTATTCCTCTTCTTCTTCTATCCAAAATGATTATCACTATCATTATCATCATCAATGACTATTATCATAACTGTTCCCATTATCATCATATCTATTATCATTATCACCATAATTATTATCTTCATACTTTTCTTCATTACTCTTATCACTATCATGATATCGCTACCATTACCATTACTACTGCCAATGTTGTCCTGTTTACGAAGAGTGATCTTGAATGAAGTAACTGTGGCGAGATTTACAGTGACGTCACTGCATCATTGCCAACACCCGGAAGGAGAGACTCTTGAATGACCTCATGTTTTTCTTCTTGTCTCCGTACTTTGTGTGTGTGTGTGGGAGAGAAAGAGAGAGAGAGAGAGAGAGAGAGAGAGAGAGAGAGAGAGAGAGAGAGAGAGAGAGAGAGAGAGAGAGAGAGAGAGAGAGAGAGAGAGAG
>BOPN01000306.1:417796-422882 GCA_017312705.2 Penaeus japonicus | reverse complement strand
ATATACATATATATGAGTGTGTGTATTAGTGCGTGTGTATACTTGTGTGCGTGTACGAGTACGTGTGCACAGGCGTGTCATGTGTGCCAAGCGAGAACACAAAGAGAAGAGCAGAAAGAAGCGCGAGAGACACAGACCAATAATCACGAACACGGAACCAAATGAGCGAGGACAGAGCGAGGAAGAGCGCGAGGCGAACCCGAGACCGAGCGAGAAGATGAAACAGGATCGAGGTTCGCGTGGAGGGACGGGCGTGGCGAACAAAGGAATAAAGGGGAAGGAGAGGGAAGGAGAGAGAGGGCGAGGAGAGGAGGAGGTGCTCGGATGTCGTGTTTGGAAGAAGGTAAATGTAAAAAGAAAGACTGACACGGAGAAAGGGAGGAGGAGAAAATGACGAGGAAGATAGGGAGAGAATGAAAGATGGATGAATAGATAGATAGATAGATAAAGAATGAGAGAGAGAGAGAGAGAGAGAGAGAGAGAAAGCGAAAGAGAGAGAGGGATATATATATATATATATATATATATATATATATATATATATATATATATATATATATATATATATATATATATTATATATATGTATATAAATATATATATATATATATATATATATATATATATATATATATATATATATATATATATATATATATATATATATATATATATATATATATATATATATATATATATATATATATATTTATATGTATATATATATATATGTATATATATATATATATATATATATATATATATATATATATATATATATATATATATATGTGTGTGTGTGTGTGTGTGTGTGTGTGTGTGTGTGTGTGTGTGTGTGTGTGTGTGTGTATATATATATATATATATATATATATATATATATATATATATATAGAGAGAGAGAGAGAGAGAGAGAGAGAGAGAGAGAGAGAGAGAGAGAGAGAGAGAGAGAGACACACACACACACACACACACACACACACACACACACACACACACACACACACACACACACACACACACACACAGAGAGAGAGAGAGAGAGAGAGAGAGAGAGAGAGAGAGAGAGAGAGAGAGAGAGAGAGAGAGAGAGAGGAGACTGATACGAGGAAAGGCAAAGCGGAGCGGAAGAAGGGAGGAAGAAGCGAGAGGAGAAGGAGGGGGAGAGGGAAGGTGAAACCTGAGCCAGGACCGCTGGGACACTAACGAGCAGACTATATAATGACTTGATGACTGCCACGAGTCAGCTGGCGAGGGAGGGGGTGGCGGGTGGGGGAGGGGGAGGGGGGGAGGGGGAGGGGGCCAAACGGCGGGGCTATCGCGTGATGCCAGAGGAGAAGGAGGAGGAAAGAGGAGGGAAGGGAGGTGGGGAGAAAGAGAAGGAAATGGGGGTAAGGAGAGGAGAGGAGGAAGAGAAGGAAATGGGGGTAAGGAGAGGAGAGGAGGAAGAGCGAGAGGAGAGGAAGAGAGAGAGAGAGCGAAGGAAAACCGTAATGCACGAAAGTGAAGCTTGAAAGATAAGTTCACAAAACCTTAAGAAGATGATGAAGGATCGTAAGACAGAATGTGAAACAGCTAGAGGAAAGATGACGACTGAATAGTGCAAACAAATAAACAAACACGCAAGGAAAAAGGAAAAACACAAATGCAATGAAACGAAATTCAATTGCGTTGTTTCTCTGGTTTGTTTCGTCTTCCTCTTCCCTTTACTTTGCCCTTTTCCTGACCTCATTCTGATTTGTCTTCTGTTCCCTCTTTATTGACCTTATCTTTGTGAGGTTGATATTATGCTCCCATCTCGTGGGGTGCGAAAGAGGGAAAATTCGATGTTTACTTCGCAATATCATACTTTTTGTGACTTTCTCATCCTCCTTCCCGCTCCAAATGTAAATAAACATAAAAATAAACAATAACAATGACAAAGGTTGCATCACAATAATGATAATAATAATGATAATACCGATGTTATTACAGTACTACCGATAATGATAATTGGTCATAATTCAAAGAATAGTACGAGGCGTGAACACTAAAGCACAGCCGGGATCGGAACTCGAGCTCAGAAGAGGATATGGCAGGTTAGGGCAGGTTAGGAGTAGCTAGGATAGGGTAGGTTAGGGCAGGTTAGGCCTAGCTAGGATAGGGTAGGTTAGGGCAGGTTAGGAGTAGCTAGGATAGGGTAGGTTAGGGCAGGTTAGGAGTAGCTAGGATAGGGTAGGTTAGGGCAGGTTAGGAGTAGCTAGGATAGGGTAGGTTAGGGCAGGTTAGGAGTAGCTAGGATAGGGTAGGTTAGGGCAAGTTAGGAGTAGCTAGGATAGGGTAGGTTAGGGCAGGTTAGACCTAGCTAGGATAGGGTAGGTTAGGGCAGGTTAGGCCTAGCTAGGATAGGGTAGGTTAGGGCAGGTTAGGCCTAGCTAGGATAGGGTAGGTCAAGGGAATATGGCACAGTCGTAGGGCATGTGGTAACTTTATAATTTGTGGTAGCGCAATGAAAGGAATAATGGTAATGATAATAATAATAATGTAATTAAAGGTAAGGATTATGATCATAACGATATTAATACTAGATATTTGTAATAACGATAATTGAATCAATAGCGGTAATGAAAAAAAAAACGTTAGATTAATTATAAATAAGCAACAGAATAAAAAAAAAAACACGATGCCAGTCATGATGGCGGAAAATTGATATAAAGAATGCTAATGATTATGACGAATAAAAAATATCATGACAACGATGATAATGATAATGACGGTGATAATGCTACTGATAATGATCACGATAATAACAATAATGATGAAAATAATGATGATAATAATAATAGTTATTTTAATGATAATGATAATGATGATAATAATAAAAGTATCAAGAATGGCAATAAACAGCAATGGCAATGACAATAATAAAGGTTATAGCTTTGTTTATTTCTGAGTGGTTGATAATAATTAGGATTGTAATCACTAATGATAAGGATGATGAAATGATATAAACAATAATGCCAAAAAGGGTCAAATCCAAGAAACTAATAGGTAGTAAATAATAATAATGATGATAAAATATTAATGATCATAGCTATGAGAACAATAATAATATGATAATGGTGATCGTAGTAACAATGATTGTGATGATGATGACTATCATAATTACGATAGTAATAATTTGCTAAAGAGTTTCATGATCATAGCTGTGATAATAGTAATGACGGTAATAGTGAGCAAATGATGGTAATGCTAATGATGATGATGATAATGCAGTTTGTAATGATAATACTGATAATGATAATGATGGAAATGATAGTACTGGTGATCACAAGGATGATGATACTGATGTTAATGATAATGAAGATAATACTGATTGTAATAATGATGGTGATAATGATAAAGCAATGCTAATAACAATAACAATAACAACAATAATAATGATAGTAATAAAATAATGATAATAATGAAATAAAAGCATGACAATAATAATGATAAGAACGATGATACTAAGAATAATGATAATAGTAATGATAATAATGATAATGATGATAATAGTTATAATGGCAACAATAATGATGATACTACTACTAATAGTAATAATAAATATGGTCACGGTGTTTACAATAGAATAATAATAATAATAATAATAATAAAATAATAATGATAATATTGATGATAATAACAATAAAATTATGGTTATAAAATAATAACTAGAATAACAGTAATAACACTGCTAATGATAAGGATAATAATATTAATAATGATAACAACAATGATAATAATGATAATAATGATAATGGTAAAGAGGATGATAACAACAATGACAATAATAACAATGATGATACTGATAATAATTACAATGATGATAATAGTGATAATGATAATGATGATGACAATGATTATGATAATGATAGTGATAATGATAATAACAATGATAATGATAACAATGATAATAATAATGATGATGAAAATAATGATAATGATAAAGATGATAACTTTGGTAATGAAGATAAAAAAAATAATGATGATAATAATGATGACAATGATAATGATGATAATCCTAATCCTAATAATTATTGAATTATTGACAAAAGCAATAACGATGATTATGAGATGATGTCTCTTATGGTAAGAAACAGCATATGAACACAAACATACTTAGTTATAATCCCAATAAATACGATAATGGATAATGACAGGGAGATTGATTGCGAAGCTAAAGATAATATGAATAATTGCATCTTTTTCAATTCCAATCACTCACACAAAGCAATTCTTTAGACAAAAAAAAAAAAATCTTGTCGGTTAACTTTTATCATGTCATTTAGGGCCTCAGACATACCAATGTAAAATGTAAAAGAGATACTTTGTAGACATGGCGAAATAGTCTCTGAATTGTCACATTTCTGCGAATTTGTCCCGTTCTCTTGTTCTTCAATAGATAAGACAAACGATGCGTATATTAGTTATAATACTACAGCTTTCAAGTCTCTAAGAATGTTGAAAGTCAACCAAACTCTCCGCGTTAGAAAGCCTTTCGTTAAGTAAACCTGGAGTAACATGTCCGTAGAGTTTATTTTTGTTTCCTCAAAATGAAGATAATGATAGGACTAACAGGCAAAATAAGATAACAAAATTTGTTATGAGTTTTATTTTCCCCATTAATGTGGCCGATGACAGAAGACAATGATAATGATGGCAATGGTAGTAATAATAACTAATGAAAATAACAAGAACTGATAATGCTGTATGAGCAGCAATGATAATAGTAACGATAACAAAAATAAAGATAATGCCAATAATGATGGTAATGATAATGCAACCATCATAGTTATAATAACTACAATAATAATAATGATAAAATAATGATAATAGCAACAATTATAAACAATGATAATGATTATAACCATCATAACAATGATGATAGTGATCATAATGTAATAATAGTAATTATAATGATGATGAAAATAATGATAACAATAGTAATAATGATAACAACAATAATGATAATAATGAATGTAACGATAAGTGATAATGATGATACAATTAGGAATGATAACGATAATAGATCAAGATTATATTAATACTACTAATATTAATGATG
>BOPN01000306.1:407504-411538 GCA_017312705.2 Penaeus japonicus | reverse complement strand
CACACACACACACACACACACACACACACACACACACACACACACACACACACACACACACACACACACACACACACACACACACACACACACACACCATAGTATAGTTAATAGAAATAATATGACAAGTGAAACTGATTTCTGATTAAAAATGTATAGTTGATTTACATGTGTCTAAAATAACTACCTCTGACATTTCACTCATTTTAACTCATATCTAAGATTTTTTATATGCAGTGGCTTCAAAGTAACAACTGTCTGTCGATGCTGATGAGATCGTGTTGATATTCTTTTCAATGTTGCACTCATTCGTTCACTTTTGGAGAAATATTCCTTTTCTCTCGAGATCTATGGAGAGTTAAGCCTCCTCTATTTCTGAAATTGAATTGCACGAAAATACCGCAAAACACCAGGCACGAGAATGGTGTTATCTGGCATGGTATATGAACATATGGCGTTCATATAGCTACCGTTGTATGCACAGACATCAGAAGGGCCATTGGGCGAGCGAGGGTTGTGGGGGTTCGCTCCTTGATTTTGGTGACCACAAGATCTAATGAAGTCATGCTGCCAATAAGTTACAAATCTGCTTTATTAAATCTGAAGCTTAACATATTTCCCAAGGTTGTTATGAGGTCAACGGGTGACAAAGTGATTTTCATCATATGATCTGGCGGGTTCGTGATGTGGTTTGCTGCGAGGTTCTCAGGAGAGAGAGCAAAGGAGGAGCAGAAAGACAAAGAGAGAAAATACGTAGACGTTTACGACGTCCGTAAAAAGTCATTCTGCCTGCGACCTTAATGGATTTGCATATCTAAAAAATGAAAGGATTTAGAATAAGTTGAGGCAATACCTAAATGGGAATTAAAAACACTAACACAGTTTCTAGCCGCATTTAGAAAATAATAATGAGAGACTAAATGGAAGAGAGGGAGGGGAAAGGGAGAGCATATAGGAGGGGAAGGGAGAGAAAGGAGGGCTGAAAGATCCGTACCTTTTATATTGAATATAATATACGAATTATTTTCCAACTGCTATTTTCTTCATTTTCTTCATTTCTCTCTCTCTCTCTCTCTCTCTCTCTCTCTCATCTCAAAACGCGCGTCCACAACACTCATGGGTATCCCCCTCTGCCTCTGTGCCTGCCTCTGTGCCTGCCTCTGTGCCTGCCCAGCTGCCCGACGAGTGTCCGCCCTCCTCCTCCGCCGCCTCCTTCCTGGCCTCCGCGTTCAGCCCCAATCCCAGCCCTCCTGCGACGCCATGTGTGGGCGCGTCGAGGGAAGAGGGAATGAACCGGGGATCGGGAGGAAGAGGACACTGGGTCCGAAACAATTACATTTGACAATTAAACGGCTATCATCATTCGTCCCTGAAAACCCCCGCTGCCCCTCCCCCTCCCCCCTCTTCTCCCTTTACTGAAGGGGGTGAGGGAGGACTGCACCCCTGGCAGAGGTGAGTAACCACAATAATTCATCAATGGCGGCAATAATTGCAACTATATCATATAACGTCAACAATTGCATTCAATATAATCATGCCAATAATAGACACTGTCAGGTACAGAATGGTCATAAAAAAAATAATAACAGTTTCCATGACGATAACAATAGCGGGAAGATGGGTAATATTGTCGTCCGTTGTGCTTCTTAATTTCCATAATCTTCTTAACAAACAAAAACTAAGTTTCAGTTTTTTTTCGAGATTCATGTCCGTAAATACCAAACAGGCAAAACGTGCTCTTTGTTACTGGTATCAAAATAGTGCCACTTGGAATCCTCTCTTGATGATTTCACTTATCTTTGGTGGCCTTGCTGTTTAGTTCTTATCATAATGCTGATTGTTATCACTCTCCTAATTATCGTTATCGGTAACAACAATCCCACTGATATATTTACGAGACTATCCTTATGCTAATGAAGCTGAAAATTTGTCTTTGTAATAGCAATAACAATGTTCACTTTCTTCTCTTGAACAAATTCCAGTCATCTTCATTGCGATGACTGACGGACCTGATTCTGCTCGCGGCTAAGGGTCGACCCGCCCGTCAGAGGAGGTGCCACGGTCGCGCCTTCCGAGGGGCTCCGCGAACTGCTGTGTCGCGGACGACCTGTTGCTGCGGAAGTGGAGTGGGGGGGGGGGCATAGTTTAGGGTAGGGGTGAAGGGGGGATGCAGAAGGCGATGTGTGTGTGTGGGGGGGGGAGGCATAGCTTAGGGTAGGGGTGAAGGGGGGATGCAGAAGGCGATGTGTGTGTGTGTGGGGGGGGGGGAGGCATAGCTTAGGGTAGGGGTGAAGGGGGGATGCAGAAGGCGATGTGTGTGTGTGTGTGTGTGGGGGGGGGGGGGTGCAGAGCATAAGGGGAGGAGAGCTACCAGGCCGAAAGGAAGAATGAGAAAGGTAGAAACGGGAAACCCGAAGACTGCGGGCGGTGAGCGAAAGACCGAACTGGGGTAGGCGAAGGAAGAAGCCAGTGAGCGCGAGAACAGCTACACGAACGCGGGAGGGGAGGCGGCGGAGGAGGGTCCCGAAGGGGGTGGGGAAGGGGGGTAAGGGGCTGGGGCAGTGGTGACATGACGAATGAGTTTGCAGAGACGACACGACACCATCGATGGGACTTGTCACACCTCGTGCCTCGGATCTCACTTAGAATCTTTGGCAGGCGAAGGATTCCTATTCTGGAGCCAAGCAAAAATCGGATCCTGTTTTCTGATCCAGGATCCAAGACCTAAAAGTCATATTCGATTATACGGAAACAAAAAATGCTCCCCATCTTCGACGATTTCTTAAAAAATGGCAGATGGTGTGGATATATAGATCCTGCACACACACACACACACACACACACACACACACACACACACACACACACACACACACACACACGAATGCGCGCCAGCACACATTTACGCTGACATCAACACGTCCTAGTGAATGCATTCACAAGAAGACAACAACATCATATCCTCACCCTTTTCTATTGGACAATAGGCACGACCCGCCACGCCTTGGTGGTGCACCTGACGTCTTGTTTTCCCGCCTCGAGACTTTCTTGTTTTCCCCTTCCGACGCTCTCTTCTCATGGGCTCTCACTCGTGCCCTTGACTTCATCTCACCCTTCCCCTCTGCCGCTGTTCCTCACCCTTTCTCTCTCCCCCTGTTCCTCACCCTTCCCCTCTCCCGCTGTTCCTCACCCTTCCCCTCTCCTCCTATTCCTCACCCTTCCCCTCTCCCGCTGTTCCTCACTCTTCCCCTCTCCCCCTGTTCCTCACCCTTCCCCTCTCCCCCTGTTCCTCACCCTTCCCCTCTCCCGCTGTTCCTCCCCCTTCCCCTCTCCCCCTGTTCCTCCCCCTTCCCCTCTCCCCCTGTTCCTCACCCTTCCCCTCTCCCGCTGTTCCTCCCCCTTCCCCTCTCCCCCTGTTCCTCACCCTTCCCCTCTCCCGCTGTTCCTCACTCTTCCCCTCTCCCCCTGTTCCTCACCCTTCCCCTCTCCCCCTGTTCCTCACCCTTCCCCTCTCCCGCTGTTCCTCCCCCTTCCCCTCTCCCCCTGTTCCTCCCCCTTCCCCTCTCCCCCTGTCCCTCCCCCTTCCCCTCTCCCGCTGTTCCTCACCCTTCCCCTTTTTCGTTATACCTGAAGTTGCTTATGATATCATTCGCCGACTCTCTCTTTCTCTATCTTCCGCCTTCCCTTTCTCCTCTCTTTTCATCTCTCCCTCTCTCCAAAGGTGCGGTTGAGACGTCGTTTGTAGCATCTTTCGCTCTCTTTGCAAATTTGGTAGCGATTTTATTTTACAATTCGGCAGCGGTTATAGAGTTGATATTGGCACGTTTTGTGAAATGGGTAGCGGTTGCGGAGTGGCTGTTAGCTTCTTTCTTCTAGGATGGCAGCGGTTTTAGGGATACTGGAAAATGCAACGTTGTGCTTCACTGACGCCTTTGCCCGCTCTTGGACAAGACGGTTTGCTCGGTGAAGCAAAGAGAGAGAGAGAGAGAAGAGAGGACGAAGGAAAATGGAATGGAGAATCTAATCCATTCAGG
>BOPN01000306.1:392504-395004 GCA_017312705.2 Penaeus japonicus | reverse complement strand
CCCCCCGCTTCACCTTGGCACTCACGGTGTAAATCTGTATATCAAAGACTCGGCGCTATTCCTCTGTCTGGTTAATTGGTGCGGGTTCGCTGTAACGGGGCCCCGTCGCTATATTGAATTCCGTCTGACGGGGTCGGCCGATATTGGGTGTTCATATCAGGGTTCATCGGATATCGGGGTTCTTCCAGTCGGGGTTCTGGGGGAAATCGAGTTCGCTCTAACGAGGTCGTACCTCTATGTCAGGAGACTTGGCGTATCAGATGGCAAAATTGCTACAGGTGGGACTAGAACCGCCGCAGATGGTGCCGGAACAAAGGGCTATGGGGCTGGCACTGCCGCGTCCACAGGTGGCTTTCCAGCACAGCGTGACGAAAGCAAAACTCCCCTGGGACGCTGGGGACTCTGGACGCTGGCTTTGGGGCTCACCACGGCCGGTTCGGGGGGGGGGGGGGGGTGCTGATGGCAGTGGTAATGTTGGCAGTGACAATGATAATGACGATAATGATTATGCAATAAAATGTATGATAATAGTGGAGGTGGGGAGGATAATGATGGTATTGATAATGATTATTATAATGATAACAATAATGATACTGACGATGATAAAAATTATAGTAATAATGATAAAAATTATAGTAATAATGATAAAAATTATAGTAATAATGATAATAATGATGATAGTGATAATAATGATAATGATAATTATAATAACTATGATAAAATTAATTATAATATAAGCAATGCCAATACTGATGATAACAATAGTAACGATAACAAAAAATAATGATAATGATAATACTACTACTATTAATATCATTAATAAAAATGATGATACTAACAATGACAATGATGATAACAATAACGATAATGCGAGCAATAATAGTAGTAATAATGATCATGAATATAATGAGGATGATAATAATGGTGGTGCTAATAATGATAAAAATTATTGTGATGATATTAATGCTAATGATGCTATATAAGATAATGATGATAATATGGGTATTGATAATACTCCTGATGATAATAATGATAATGATAATAAAAACGATAGTGATGATTATAATGGTGATAATGATATTAATGATAACGATAATTACTATTAGAATAATATTGATAATAATGATAATGATAATTCTTATCATTATACTAGTAATAACAGTAATGATAATGATGATTATGTTTATATTGAAATGATAATTAAATGATGCTGATCATAATAGTAGGCATGATATTAATAGGTGACAATGATGATAATGATTATGAAAAGGACAATTATAGTGATGACCATCATCATTATCATTATGATATTGATAACGACAGTATCATTATCAATTATTATTATTGTTACTATTACCATCATTACATCGCCACCATCCTTTATAATTGTTGTTGCAGTCATCAATCACTATTTCGGGTGGAGTATTGATGATAATGATGATAACGATTATAATAATATTAGTAATGATTATGATAATAATGATGGTGATGATGATAATGATAATGAATATAATAGGAATAAAAATGATGATAATGATAACAAGGGTAATGATGGTCATAGTAATAATGATGATCATAATAGTGATGATGATAGGGAAAATGATAATGCTGATAATAATAATAATAATGATAAGAATGACAATGCTCACAATGATAATAACGTTTATGATAATAATAATGATAATAGTAGTAATGATTATAATAATAATGATGATGATGATAATCAGTAAAAGAAATAATGATAATAATGATAGAATTAATGATAATGATAATTACTATGGTAATGATAATGATGATTATAATGATGATGATAACAATGATAGTGTTATTGCTGTCTTCTACTACTACTAATGGTAACGATAACAATAGCAACAACAACAATGATAATGATGATGATAATGATTTTAAAATAATAATATTAATGATAATAATAACAATAATAATATTAATGATAATAATAACAATAATAATATTAATAATAATGATGATGATTATAATGTGGTAACAATAGTGATAATAATAATAATAATGATAATGATAATAATAATTATGTTCATGATAATAGCAATAATGATAGTAATAATAATAGTAATGATATTTATAAGGGTAATGATAATAGTCATTATGATAATAATAATAATAATAATGATGATGAGGATGATAATATTACTAATGGTAATGATGGTAGAAAAGATGATAATGGTAATGATAATAATAATAACGATGATAATACAGGTAATAATAATGATATTAATGATAATGATATTAATAACATCACGAGAATTCATAATGTCACAAGAACAACAACTACAGTGAATAATGGCGATGATGTTGATACTGATAATGCAAGCAACAACAGGAGCGAGATCTTCGCACGTTGCCCAAGCAATCACACTCGAAGGTTGCGTTCCTCTGCCACTGTTCCCTTTGATGTCGTTGGCCGTTAATCAATAAGGCCAAATTAATTAGTACGTTAAGTAAGCTGATTGAAGGACTCTCG
>BOPN01000306.1:367504-370004 GCA_017312705.2 Penaeus japonicus | reverse complement strand
TGACATGGTCCCCGGCCGTCCCCACGCCTGTAATAGAATGAAGACGCACCTGTAATCACCTAATTAGCGGCCACCGTTAGCCCCACTTTAATGGTTAGTTGGCGGTTGTCATTACGGCGGAGGGGTGGGGGGGGATAGGCGGTCGGGGGTGATGATGGTGTAATTAGGGGTAATTGAGAGGGGACTGATTGGTCCGGAATTTATATATATATATATATGCGATGAAGCTCAAGAAGAGAAAGTGTATGGATTTCACGTGTGTGGCCGCGCTGTTTGTGGGGGGGGGGGGGATGTCGCTGCAACGGAGAGGTCTTATTGGCCTCCAGAGATCTCCCGTGTCCTTTGAACCCCGCCCCCCCCCCCTCACTTACAAGCAGATTTGGATATATCTGTCTATCTGTATTTATCTATCCATGGCGGGCTCGCGTCACTGCATACAAGCCCGGCGTAGCATCTGCTCCGCAAATCTGGCTTATCCTTATCCTTATCTATCCATCTGTCTGTCCCCTTATTTATGTCTATAGCTCTCTATATTCTTTCCGTATCTTCCGTTGCGTACATTTTTGGGAAAGTCTCGAGTGGCGGATACGGAGACGCTGATTCCCGCAACTGAAGAACAGATGCAATCGCGAGGGGGAGAGGAGGAGGAGGAGGAGGAGGAGGAGGAGGAGGAGGAGGAGGAGGAGGAGGAGGAGGAAGAGGAAGAGGAAGAGGAAGAGGAAGAGGAAGAAGAAGAGGAAGAGGAAGAGGAAGAGGAAGAAGAAGAAGAGGAAGGAGAAGGAGAAGGAGAAGAAGAAGAAGAGGAAGAGGGAGAAGAAGAGGAAGAGGGAGAAGAAGAAGAGGAAGGAGAAGAAGAGGAAGAGGGAGAAGAAGAAGAGGAAGAGGGAGAAGAAGAAGAAGAGGAAATGGAAGAAGAAGGAGGAAGAGGAAGAAGAAGAAGAGGAAGAGGAGGAAGAAGGAAGAAGAGGGAGAAGAAGAAGAGATAGAGGAAGAAAAAGGAGGAAGAGGAAGAAGAAGAAGAATAGGAAGTAGTAGGGGTGTGGGCGAGAATTTACCGAATGCGCGACGGGGGAGCGAAACACGGAAAGAAGCAGAGAACATCACTAGCATCAATGTCCGCCTGCCCCCCCTCCCTTCCCCCCGCCCTCCCCCGCTTGCCCTGCCGGAGGAGCAGCGCCTGTTATTAGCGCATCGAGAATCCATTGTATCCATCCTGTTAAACAAGGCAGGCGACGAGTGCGGTCGGCGGCCAGCGGTCGGGCGCGCCGGGAGCTTCGACGGGGAGTGATTGAGGCGAGCGGTCCGAGGCGTGCGGGCGGATGGTGATGATGGTGATGCGGTGATTTAATGGTGATTGATGGCGCAGGTCGATTGTGACAGATGCTTCGGCGAGGGGGAGGGGGGGGGGTCGTCGCCAGTGGAGATGGCTTAATTGTAGGGGTGTGGGGGCGGGGAGGGCGATGCGGTGATTGCAGCCCTAATTGCGGTGAGAATGATAGGGGCTGAAACACGAGGGGAGAGGAGGGAGGGGGAGGGGTATTATATATATATATATGTGTGTGTGTGTGTGTGTGTGTGTGTGTGTGTGTGTGTGTGTGTGTGTGTGTGTGTGTGTGTGTACATTTATATATAAATACATATATATATATATATATATATGTGTTTATATTTGTATTTATATATGTGTGTATATAAGTATATTTTTTATACACATATATCTATATTTATCTATCTAAATATATAGATATATGTATGTATATATATATATATATATATATATAGAGAGAGAGAGAGAGAGAGAGAGGGAGGGAGAGAGAGAGAGAGAGAGAGAGAGAGAGAGAGAGAGAGAGAGAGAGAGAGAGAGAGAGAGAGAGAGAGAGAGAGAGAGAGAGAGGAGAGATGAGATGAGATGAGAGAAGAGAGTGAGTACTAGAAAAAAATGTCTGTGTGTGTGTGTGTGTTTATGTGTGTGTGTTTATGTCTGTGTGTGTGTGAGTGTGTGTGTGTTTATGTCTGTGTGAGTGTGTGTGTGTTTATGTCTGTGTATGTGTGTGTGTGAGTGTGTGTGTTTATGTCTGTGTATGTGTGTGTGTGTGTGTGTGTGTGTAGGTAAAGATATAGATATAGTTTCAGATACAGATACAATTACTCATATATAAAAACACTTTGAGTTTACAGCTGCCTCGCGCAAAGAAGCTACCGGAATTATTTTAATAGGTTTCCGTAACTCAGTGATAACGATTTAAATACACACGTACAGTAAGTTGAATTTATCCCGGAGTAAAAGTGCATGTTTTATGTATCACCTTAGTGAGCATTACATCATTTCAAAGTTGTTGTTTTTTTTACGTAATTTATCCTTCAAGATTTGTATGATGCGGTTTCTCATGGCGGAGGCGAAATGCATGACGTAATCATGACGCAACACTCGGTTGATTTTCTCTTTTGATTTTCTCGCTTGTTCTCTTTTCTTTTCACTGTTCTCTTTTTTCGCTTTTGT
>BOPN01000306.1:335004-342504 GCA_017312705.2 Penaeus japonicus | reverse complement strand
TCCGCGCCTCTAAGCAACTCGCAATGGACCGGAATTCTTGTGCAACATCGTAATCACTCAACTGACACCCCAATGGACACAACGAGCGATCGATGATTATCCGGTTTCGTATGTACAATATCGTGTCAAAGTTCACCGGGGAACTTAAGTCGTTCAAACAAGAGGGTTGCTGCCGTGTGTGTGTGTGTGTGTGTGTGTGTGTGCACGCGCGGAGGTATTCCGTGCCATATAAATTGTCCACTGACACCCGACAAAACAAGAGGAGAAGAATTAAATATGAAAAATAGCACAAAGGCAACCGCTGCAACCGAGACAAGAGATGTGGCAACACTCGCCCTCACGTATCACACAGTCCGCATTGTCTGAAGAAAAGGGAATATTGTCTTGATCATCAGCGCCGCCGGCCATCATCCCCGTGATTACAGGCGACTCGAGGACCCGGATGAGGCGGCCGGGATGAGCCGGGTTGAGCCGGGGCGGAGAGGCCCCAATTGACGCTGATTACTCGGTCGGGGTAGGGAGGCTCCCCCCCCATCCCTCCCCCCCCCCTCTCTCTCTCTCTCTCTCTCTCTCTCTCTCTCTCTCTCTCTCTCTCTCTCTCTCTCTCTCTCTCTCTCTCTCTCTCTCTCCTCTCTCTTTCCTCTTTCCTTCACTATCGTCATTCTCAAAGCAATGAAGGTAAGGATGATAGTAACAACAGTGGCAGTGAAGATAATGATCTCTATGATATATATATATATATAAAACAGTAACTCACATCATCAACTTGTTTCATGTCAACGGATTACGTTAAGAATCAGAGGAGGAAAAAACTGCAGTGAGAAAAATGCTTATCGCCGAGACGGAGACTGACAACCTTCTTAAAGGGCTTAACCCCCTTCGCCAGATTAAGAAGGGCTTCAGCGCGCGAGGATTCCCAGACATCCACTCCATTTCCTTCACCTCAAGAAAATACGCCATATATTATTCAAGAGTCGCTTGGAAACGTCTCCTGTCTCCCTCTCTCTTGGCTGGAATTCTAAGATCCTGCGTCTCTCGCTCCGCCTCCGTCGCCCCTTCCTTGCCCGTCTCCCTTTCTCCCTTTTGCTTTTGCCTTATTTGCTTACTATTTTTCCCTTTCTTTTTCTTCTCTTACCTCCTCCGCCATCAATGCGACCTGCCCCCCCCTCCCCTTCCTCCTCCTCCTCTTCCTCCCCCCTCCCCCTCCCCCTCCTCCTCTTCCTCCCCCCTCCCCCTCCCCCTCCCCCTCCCCCTCCTCCTCCTCCTCCTCCTCCTCCTCCTCCTCCTCCTCCTCCTCTTCAGTCCGCCCGGTGTTTAGAGATTAAAAGTCCGACCTGACCGCAGTAATGGGAAGCAATTAGCTAGTGAAAACGACGGCCATTTAAGGTGTAGAAACAAATGGCCGAAGAAAGAAAAGAACAGATCGGCATTCTTGATCACACCAGACTGTTTGAGGAGCTGCTTGCTAGGGTAAGGTTGGTGTCAAATCGGGAATTCCTGAAGAACGGATTTGATTCCTAAATCATCCAGAAAGTTGGCAGACTAAGGTGATGAATATATAGAACTAGTTGCACATTAAAGAATACCAATGGCGGAGATGGACCCCCCCCCCCCCCCCCCCCCTCAGCATGGCCGCCACGTAGGGCCTGGAGGCAAAACCCCGCCGCGCTCAAGTCGCTCCTGCCAATTAAGAGGCAGATCGCTCGCCCTCTCTCAGCGGCGGACATTCACTACGATAAGGCGCCGGCAGGTCCTCGACGCTCTCGTATTGTGGCTGTCAGTGTCGAGCCAGCGAGAGATATGACAGCTCCCTTCCACACTTTCAAAACAACTTTTTGTATGTATTTGATGTGTCAAATCTTACACCGACCAAGCTCGCACCTTTTTCTGCAGCGAGTTATGTATGCAGTGGATCGTGAGACCATTTTGTTATATATATATATATATTATTGATCAATGATCGGTTGTGTTTTTCTTTTTCCTGGTTTATCTGATCCTAAAGTTCTATGAGACCTTTTTAGTGTTCCTTAACCATCGCATAACATGACAACTCACCCGCCCTCGACCCCGTAGTGTTTGCTTCCCCCGCCCTTCTCGCAGCGCTCTTCTCCGCAGTGTATAAAAAAAAGACAGTGTCATAAATCTGTCACCCTGTGCATCATTCACAAAAGGGCTTCCTGTGTTAGCGCGAACTTCATGTGACTCACGACGGCGTCTTTCTTGAGTGTTTACATCCTCTCGGAAGCCGAAACCAAGTCGTTGAGCGAGTGCTGTTATTCGTCACATTATTGTTGTTATGGATGTGTTTTGGCCTTTACCGCCGGATGCGAGCGGAGAAGGTGGGAGCGGGCGGAGAGGAGCGTGATGGCGAGGGTGAGGATGGCGC
The DNA here is from genome assembly GCA_017312705.2 of Penaeus japonicus. Lineage (NCBI taxonomy): Eukaryota > Metazoa > Arthropoda > Malacostraca > Decapoda > Penaeidae > Penaeus > Penaeus japonicus. The sequence goes on along the minus strand of BOPN01000306.1, from coordinate 340,118 downwards.
TGCTGAAGCTGCGGTTGTTTTGGCTGACGTCGAGGCCAGTGCTGTCGTTACTGCTTTGTTAATAAGGACAGTAATCTTGATAACAAGAATGAGGGAATCGGAGATGAAGAGGAGTACGAGAAGGAAAAAAAGACTATTTTTGAAAGGTGCGAATGAAGATAACGAATGTCAGTTCTCCACAAAATCACTTCGAGATCACGCGAAAGAGAGAAACTCGATTAAGTTGAGATAATCAAGTTTACGGCGAAATAATGGTGACAGCAAAGATGGCGACGATGATGATGATATCAGGCAGCGCGTCGGCGGGCGGAGCGCACAAAAAGAAAAGAAAAAAAAAAAGCTAAACCCGCAACTGGGCAGATCCCAATCATCGGCCGGACGCTGGACGTCTCCCGCCGCCAAGGAACGGACAGTCAGCTTCTCTCCCTCGGCGTCCATGATCCACCTCGTTAATCAGAATTCGTGTTAACAGACACCTGTGCGTAATCGGTCGGCGCGATCAGCCGGGGTCGAGGGCGGGCGGCGGCGGGCGCGGCGGCCGGCAGCTCCTCGCAGCCATATACAGGAGCCTTGACTAGCTCACACGTTTCCTCAAGGACTTGATAAGAAAACCTCGGTTCTCCTTAGGCCTAGAGAAGACTTATTCGCCCCATTTAGGCTTATCGCGTGTACTCACCTTTTGTTCTCTCATCAGCGAGCGAGCGCCGGGCAGCCTGTTGTTTCACCTGGTCTCAAATCACCGAGAAAATCGTATCACGAAAACAGGTGTTCATTAAGCCGGCAATAGCTTGTTAGCCTCTCTGTAGCGGGAAACATTTTTTTCTCTCTTTTTAGTTCTATTTCTCTCTCACTCTCTCTTTCTCACCCCATGCTCTTTCCCCACACCCATCTCTCTCTATTCCCGGCTCGTGAATCAGTGCACATCCAATTGATTTTCGAAATGAAAAAGGAAACGGACACACACAAAAAATCGGGGAGAATAATTAATGCCCCATTTACGCTCGATGCGCTATACAGAATTCTTAATTTTTGTTCAAACACGCGTAATGCGGTCGACTTTTATCACTAACCCAACTCGGAAATATGAAAAAAAGAGTTAGGGAGAGCAGAGGGAGGGGAGGTAAAAAACGTTCTTTTCAAAACGTTCCTTTATACAAAAGAGATGAAAAACTGCCAGCTTTTGTGTTGATCGAACAAATACACAAATTGGCATCGCCGAAAAAAGAGAGAGAGCGGCCGCCCTCGCTCTGTGTTTGTTCATTATCCAACCCGGTATTAGCTTAACCTACCCGACGCCGCCGACTCCGAAAGCCTTGATATTACAATGCGAGCGTATGAGACCCCGAGTTTATACACTCGACTCTCTCGTTTGGCCGGATTTTTTTCGTGGTTATCATGTTTTTGATGTGGATATATATGCATTTAAGTACGAGGAAATATGCCATTTTTTGGCTACTTTTAGAGGGCATTTTCCTTCTGTATTTCCCCTCGAGTGGATCTGGTCTGCAATCCACGGCTATGGGCGTGGGCGTCATCGTTTCTCTCGCTGCCGAAACAGCAGATTGCCGTCACTATCGTTATCACCATCACTAACGTTATCATTATCACTGATAGTGATTTTCCCTTTGATGAGGGTGATGGTGGAGGTGATGATGATGATGAAGATGATGATGACGATAATGATGATAGTTATCATTATTATTGTCATTATATATTATTATAATTATCATTATCACTATTATTATTTTTGTTATCATCGCCCTTATCACCATCATCACCACCACCACTATCAACATCACTACCACCATCATCACCACCACCATCATCATCATCATTATCATCATTATCATCATCATCATCATCACCACTACCACCACCACATCATTTTCATTCATATTTTTGTCACCAATATTACTCCTGCTACTACTACTGCTACTACTTCTGCTAGTATTCTCGCCGCTACTACCATTACTTCCCATGCATGCTCCATCGCCCGCTTATGCTCCAGGTGCCGCCTCTTGCTTTCATTTTCAATAAATTATGAAGCTACATATTTCGTCATCGGTTTGATTTATCTTTGATTCCGGATATTCCTTGGAAGTTGTTTTTTGAATGGAGTCTTCTCTCTGGTTCCCTCGGCCCTCGTCCCTGTCCCTGTCTCTCTCCCTGGCTCTTTCTTTTTATCTCTCCCCGCTCTTTCTTTCTACCTTTCCCTCTGCGTTTAAGCTCTTCTTCCTCCTCCTTCTGGATTCACTCCCTCACTGATTCGCTGTCCGCTGGCCGCCATCTTGGCCCTTTTCCTCCGCCTATCTCTCTACTCCCTCTCTGTCTCCTCCATTTATCTCAGTCGCATCTCCGTCACACCTCGACGTATCCTCAGTCATGTCATGATCTCGTTATCTCCTCCCCCCTCCCCCCTCCCCTGGGATCACCTCCTTCCCCATCCCCAACCTTCATCAAGGTCTTTGCGGTTCCTTGTTCTTCGTTTCGGCTTTTTTCGATTTTTTTTTTCGTATGTCCTTCCTTTTGCCTTTTGTGTCTTATTTCGTTAACCATTGGCGTGTTTTTATCATGCATTTGGATTGTTTTCTGGTCACGTATCTCCTTGCCTTCGGTTTCTTCCCTTTCCCTTCATACATATGATGCTATTCCAAAAGGTCTTTGCTTGCTGTTGTCACCTGCACTAATCTTTCCTCTGTCCACCTAATAACCCGAATCCAAGCTGCATCATTTCCTAGATAGTGTCCTTTTCCCTCTCTAATAACAGACGCTAATGCAGGGGCGGCCACCGATCCAGTCGGGTATCAAAGACAGGCTTAAATGGAGACAGTTTACCTCCCGTAGCGCCGAGGGACGCGACCTCATCTATCCTCATCTACTTAGCAGGATCGTCCTCACATGCAGCCGTGCGTGGTGATTACTGATGACGACGATAAGATCTCTCCCTTGCGCTCCGAGCGGCCGACGGCGGACTCAGATATGCCGTCGAGTTTCCCACACCTTCGCCTCCGCAGTCAGCGTGCCTTTTCGCCGCCGACTCGAGAGCGAAATTCGCGCTGCTCCTTTCGCCCTCGGGTGCCAGTAAACAGCCACGATGGTCATCCGAGTTTATTCTTGGCTTTGCCGATCAATATGGGAGGCATTCCTATTCAGAGGAGGTTCTGGCCGCGCACTTGTTGAGCGACGAGGCGTTTGATGTTGCAAGGAAATGCGCGGAGGTGTTCTTTTTTCTATAGTAAAAATAGCCGTCTGAATTGACAGACATTCCTTGTATACACCTGATTAATCACCATCGTCAGAATTAGAAAGCGAATCTGTAACTGATCATTCAAAGGTGATCCTCTATCTGCCGTCCGATGTATCTGACTTTACCCTAACAATCTCCCCCCCCCCCGAATTAGCCATCACAAGATCCTAACTTTTTCGCACCCTTCACCCTATCTCCCTCTCCCCTCTCGCCCTCTCTTCCTTCTCGGCCTCTCCTCCTCCCTCTTCTCCCTCTCCCCCCTCTCCTCCCTGGCCCTCCCCCTCCCCCTCGCCTTCGCCATCATGAAAGACTCCGTTGATCTCTGCGCTGTGTTTGGGCTACCGAGACGATAACGCTTCGCTATCAAGGCTTAAATGCTACATGCTATTAGTCTCTCGAGATGAAAGGAGATGCCGACGCTGCCCCCCCTCTCATCTTCCCCCTCCCCGTCTCCCCTCCCTCCTCCCGCGCTCCTCTAGTGCAGCCTCCCCTCAGACTCACAAACACACATGCGAACACAGCCGTACAAGCAGACTTACCGACAGGAAGGTGTACATGCAGACGCACAAACAGACATACAGATAGACATACAGAGTCGCGAGCTAACAGTGGCTTCAACCCGACGAATCATGGAAGGGGGAGGGGAGGGAGGGAGAGGAGGGAAGTTGTGGAGGGGCTGGTAGGGGGAGGAATGACAGGAGGGAGGTGTGGGGGGGGGGGAGGTGGTTAGCAAGCACTACGTTGGTTTAATCATTTAAGTTTAATATTGAGTAAGTTGTCTGCATCATGACGCCTCTCGCCTTGTTCGTCTTCCGTGGGCCTTCCTGCTGAAGCACCGTGGTAGGATGGAGGGAGGGAGAGAGGGAGAGGAGGAGAGAAGGAGAGAGGGAGAGGAGGAGAGAGAGAGAGAGAGAGAGGGAGAGAGAGAGAGAGAGAGAGAGAGAGAGAGAGAGAGAGAGAGAGAGAGAGAGAGAGAGAGAGAGAGAGAGAGAGATCCCCAACCCATACCCAACTACATCCATCACCATTAACCAAATCACCTTCGTCATCATGATGATCTTGGGCATTTTCGTGACCCCCTCCCCTCCCCCTCCCCCTCGCCACCGGGACCCCCCATTGCAGCATCCGAGTCTCATAGAAGCTCCGCTCATCCCGCGGCCTGACGAGGCGGCACGCGCAGCCTCTTCTCCGCCGGCCCCTGCGAGGGCGCCTCCCCCCCTCCCTTCCTGACACTTACTGGATCGCTGTTAGGGGCTATTAGTGGGCGAGGGAGACGGGGCGAGGCTATTTAGACGCGATGGGAATGCTTCCTTTGGACGAGATTCGTGCAAAGAGCATCATTGAAAGGAAAATCATAATGCGGAGAGAAAGAAAAAGAAAGGGCAATAGCGATGCGATCCACACTACACCAAGACAGTGCCAACAAAAACTTGTCAATAATCCTTAGGGGGGAAAATGCAAAAATCAGAATTTATACGAACGTTAATGGGTATTAATTAAGAGGACATGAAGATGAGGCATTTCGGTGGTCATGTCCCGCCTCTTGAGCCAGATGGATCCCTTCCGGTTGAGTCATTCACTTGACAGAAAGGGCCGGTAGAGGGAGGGGGTGAAGAGAAGGGGGGGGGGGGGGCAGGGGCAGGGGACGGAGAAGGAAGAAGAGTTGAGAAGAGAAAGTGAAGAGGGAGAAAGAGAGAGGGGAGAGGGGGAGCGGAAGGGAGAGGGGCAAGAGGAGTCGAAGGCAGAGGGTCATTTCTCCCTCCCGGATCACCTAGCATCTCTCGGCGCTTAACTCACGGCGATCGCTCGAAAGACACGTAGCGTCGCGCCCTCCGCCCTCGCTTCCCCGCCCTACGCTTCTCCTCTT
>BOPN01000306.1:320004-327504 GCA_017312705.2 Penaeus japonicus | reverse complement strand
CCCTCATACCCTCGTCTCTGCCTGTGGCTCTCGTTCCTCCCATCCTCCTCTTGTCTTTCTGGTCTCCTCCGCCCCCTTTATAGCCGGCCTTTGCCCCCTCCTCCCTCGCATCCTTCCTTGCCACTTCCTCTTCCTCTGGTGACATTGTCCGCGTTGTTTACCCCTTTTTCTTCCTCCTTGTCGCCGTTTATTATGGAATGTTTTATTGGAATAAGTAAGGAATGTTGGATGAGTAATGCTGATCTCGGTGACTCGTAAGCGTAAATGGGGAGGGGGAGCTAGAGAAGGTTGGATGGGGGGGGAGGGGCGACTGAGCGAGCGAGGGAGCGAGCGCGCGAGTGAGTGGTCGCCCGTGCGGTCTTGAAAACAAATTGTAGTGCTGTCTCGTCGCCGTCTTTGATACCGCCCTTTACCGCGCCCGACAAAGACACCCGATCGGCCCCTCCCCCCCTCTCTGGCCCGGGAGGAAGGAGGGGGGGGGGGGCAGGGAGGGGAAGGAGATAAGGTCCTAACCCGACGTCGCGAAGTGCTCTTTGATGCCCCCGTCGCGGGTCCGTAAGATGGCAAGAAAGGAGGTGATCATCAACCTTATTGCGGGGCTTCGGAAGGGCGAAGAGATATGGACATTTGGTTAGGGAGGGGTTTAGGGAGACGGATTAGGGGGGGGGGGAGGGGGTAGGAGAGGCAGGAGATGATAGGGCTCTAATGGCAGATAACACCTGCCCGATTATTCGTTTAAGAGGAGAAGACTACGCGTGGAGGACAAAAGAGCTGCGAAGGAGAGGAAAGAAAGAGAGAAAACATTAATGGGTTCCATAGCTGCCATGACCTCCCTCAGCCTCTCCCTCCTCTCTTAACTTCTTTACCCCCCCCCCCCCGTTCCCCCTCCCCGTGCAAATCATCGCCCTCGTCCATCGACCCAATCAGATGGGTAGAACAAAGCTCTCCGATTCCCGCTCCTCCTTCAGCCCTTCCCTTTTCTGCGCAAGATGATGCAAGCAGAGAGGAGGAGGAGGAGGAGGAGGAGACAGAAGGGGAAGAAGTGTGAAGGGATAGAGGACGAGATAAAGAGAGGAGAGGGGAAGGGAGGGGAGGGAGGAGAGGGGAAGGGAGGGGAGGGAGGAGAGGCTTTTATTAACTCATAAAGCCAGCCAGATTGTGGCGAAGGGACGGCGACGCACCTCATCAAGGAGCCCACTTAACCGAGGAGAAGGGGGAGGGGGAGGGGGAGGGGGAGGGGGCAGGGGGCGGCGACTCCACATAGGGTGGTATCAGCGTGCGATGGAACAGGGGGAAATGCTCTTAGAGTGAAGCTGTTTTAGATCTAAATTTGCCATGGACGTCTGAAAAAGAGAAAATCATAATGTTGACAATTAGGTGGCAATGATATCTCAAAAGAAGAAATAGTTACGAATAAGTACGAAGCTCAGATGAAGAAGATACGAGGAGGTAGAGGAGGAGGAAGGTCTCAGCCTGAGGGGGGAGCGGGAGGCGAGGGACAGGGGAGAGGAAGGGGTGAGGAGGGAGGGGCAGGGGCAGGGGCAGGGGCTTGGTGACGGTGTGCGGTGTCTTAAGAGTGAGGTATTTATCTAGCAGGCGAGGACTTCAGCTGCTGTTCATTAACGCCTTTAATTACTGATTAAGACTCTGGTGGCAGTGGCGGGTAGGGAGAGAGAGGGGGGGGTTGGGTAAGAGGGGTGTGAGAGAAGGGAATTAAGAGGAGACTCAGAGAAAACATGGGAAAGGAGGGAGCGTATGGAAGAAGGCATAAGAAAACAAGGGTGGCGGAAGGGAGGGCGGCGGGCCGATGGAGGGGAGACGCGGGCGGGGACGGGGCGGCCAGTCGGCTGCAGCATAGCAAGCCCGCCTTAATCTGCGTTTAAGATTAGAAGTTGCGTTTGAGAAGACTTGCCGCCGACCGGAATGAAGTGACTTGAGAGTCAGTTGACAACCCCAGAAGAGGTAATTAAAATGAGTACGATTGTGATGATGGTGGTAATTAAGAATCTTTTTTTTTTCGGGCGCAAGAGACTGATCATTTAGCGAAGTACTTTGAATTGATGGCAGCGGATCAAGGTCCTCATGGGATGCTGCAGCGGTCACGGGGGGCGCTCGAAAGGGAGATGAAGATGGTGGATAAGCGGTTGGGGGAACAGCAGTAAGATAATAGGAGAAAGGAGGAGTAGAGGGAGGAGGAAAACACGAAGAGCTAGGATAATGCAGACCAAAGCACAGGCGGGAAAGAAGAGGAAGAGGAAGAAGAGGAGGGAAGAAAACGAAGCTGCGAGGGAGCGAGGAAAACATGAAGAACGAGAGAGACAAGATTCTTCTCACATATGCACACCATCGTCGAGCCGATGAACCGATTAACCGAACAAATAACCAAACAAACGGTTTTACTTCCTCCCCCCCCCTCTCCCCTCCCGTCGTTAACGCCCCCCTCCCCCCTCCCCCCTCCCCTTCGCTATGTTATGAGTCAATTAACTTAAACGTTTAAGAATAAACAGAGTTACGGTCGCAGGGTTTTGCGCTTTCTTCCGTTTCTCTTTCCCACGAGTTGGAGCCTCTCAGGAACGGGTGAGCGGCCGACTTTTATCTTTGTCTTTGTGATAAACATAAACAAATCACGTTCAGCCTTGAATGCTGTAGTCTAGAACGAACAATCATCTTGGGTAAAAAAAAAAAAAAAAAAAAATGGCGACCGTGTGCAAGTGCGGATACAGTGTTTTGCATGTTTTTCTCTCCGTATATTTTTTCCTTCCCTTACTCCCCTCCCCAGGGGCCCTACCCGCATCCTTTCGTGACACAAGACTCCATCCGTCCTGACACAGCCGAGTCACGTCATTTCGTCCGTCGAGTGGTCGTCAGCGAACGGAGAATGGCCATAATTGCCCATATCCTAGTGGGAGTACGGTGTAAGTGTGGGAGGAGGAGGAGGAGGAGGAGGAGGAGGAGGAGGAGGAGGAGGAGGAGGAGGAGGAGGAGGAGGAGGAGGAGGAGGAGGAGAAGGAAGAGGGGAGGAAGAGTTGAAGAAGAGCAAGGGGGAGGGGGAGGGGGAGGGGGAGGAGGAGGAGGAGGAGGAGGAGGAGGAGGAAGGGGGGAGGATGAGGAGGAAGGGGGGGAGGATGGGGAGGATGAGGAGGAAGGGGGAAGGAGGGGGAGGGGGAGGAGGAGAGAAGGATAAGAATAGTATGAAAGCGGAAAGCGAAGGAGAATGAAAGGTGGAAGAGTTGGGAAAAAGGAAGATCAGATTCAATGGATTCAAAGTTGGGAGAGTATTAAGAGCGAAAGGGAAGTGTATATATCTATATATATACATATATATATATATATATACATATATATAAATACACACATGTGTGTGTGTTTATATATGTATATGTATTTATATATATGTATATATGTTTATATATATGTATATGTTTATATATATAAAATGTATATATATACACATATATATATATAAATATATATATATATATATACATATGTAAGTATGTATGTATATATATATCAAAGCAGATAAAGAAGAAAGGCAGAAGGCAGGGCGGCGGCACCTGAGCCAGAGCGGGCGGGGCGCCGCAATGTTATCCTTCGCGTCACACCCGCCGCTGTGACCCTAATTGTACCGCGGCGATGCATTCCAAGCGGCGGACCCGCGTCGCCGACACGGCGGCCAGCCGGCCGGACGCGCTATCGGAGCGCACTCACACTCGGTTTAATGTGTCGCTGCGCTCGCCCTACCCTGACGGGGGAAGGTTAGGGGGTAGGGGGAGGAGGGGAGGAGGTATGGGGTGATTATCTGGCCCAGGGTGGGGGCGTGGTGGGGGCGTGGTGGGGGGACGTCCTGCGACGCTGTGGCAATGTCCTTATATGTCCGCAGAAGCCATTTATTCGAGTGCACATCCGCCCTCTCTCTTCCGGGCGGACGACATGGCTTGTTTCGGTTCAGGAAACAGCCGCGCAGCCAACACCTGTGCCACCTATGCCTTGACACCTAGTCTGCCACCCTCACCTGCGTGGCACCTGCACTTCCTCCGTACATGGCCTGTTAATGTACATGAAATCCTCTTGCGTCCATCCTTTTAGCAGATGCAATATCTTCACTTAATATGATATCTTCATTTAAAAGATCCCATCACACCTTTACTGTCATGTACTCATTTGCCTCGCTTGACGCTCTCTCCTGCTTTGAACTTAGGCCCAAAGCAAGTCCCCGCGCCCGCCCGCCCACCCACAACCACGCCCATCTACCCATTCAGCCAATCTGCCCACGCGTATTACACCTTTGTTGTTATTCCTTTCGCCTCCCTCTGAAGTGCCGCCCGCTCCCCTCCCCCCTCCCCCCTCCCCCCTTCCCTCGGCTCTACCTCGACTCCAACTAATAAACGTTTGTGTGGACTTTGGTCGCCTTCTCTCTCTCTCTCTCTCTCTCTCTCTCTCTCTCTCTCTCTCTCTCTCTCTCTCGCACTCTCGATTCATTTAAGATTTCTCTTTTCCCGTTTTTCTCTCTTTGGATGCCTATCTGTACATTTGTACAAATGACGCACACACGCACATACTCACACACGCACACACGCACACACACACACACACACACACACACACACACACACACACACACACACACACACACACACACACACACACACACACACACACACACACTTTGGTACTTTGGATGTCACAAGGAAAGGGTAATTAATCAATGCCATTGTCTGAGAGTCTGCTCTGGGAGGGGATAGTCTGGGGGGGGGGGGGTGATGGAGGTCGCAAATCCAAATCGGCCTGATATCGAGTGGTCGTCTTGATCTTCGTCCTCCTCCTCCTCCTCCTCCTCCTCCTCCCTCCTCCTCCTCCTCCTCCTCCTCCTCCTCCTCCTCCTCCTCCTCCTCCTCCTCCTCCTCCTTCCTTCTCCTCCTGGTCATCATCATTACAGACGCCAGCCATTTTTAAAATCCTTCTCAACTTAACTCTCCTTAATTTTTCTTCTTTTTTTTCCCTTCTTACTTCATCTCTCTCCTTGTCCTCTCGCCCTCTCAGGGCCCGAGCAATAGAATGGGAAGAATCAGCAAAGAATTGCTAATGGCTATAAGATGAGTGCCGACCAGACGGATATTGACGTATGTGTGGAGTGTCTCGTTATGTTTTTTTATTCTCTTTTTTATTCTATTTGCTGTAAAGTTCCTTTTCTTTATTTTTATCTTTCACCTTCCCCGTGCCAATTGATCATCATTTTCTTCCAAGTTCTTCTGGGGCTACATGTGACATGATGTGGATTCAGGATTCAGAGAAACTAGCGCATGATAAAGGCTCTAGGGGGGCGAGAGAGAGGGTGCTGTGGGAGAGACTGAAGGCCTGTGAGGGAGACCATGCTGTGTCATGGGAGAGGGAAAAGGAAAATGCAGAAACCGAGACCGAGACCATATGTCATGTAAATTGTTCTGTTTTCTCCTGATAGAATGTGGTAAAGTGGACAGCAGGAAGTTGACAGTAATATTGACAGTTTATCTGTAAAGTATAGGAAGGAGAGGTATGTTATGGTTTTCACTCACTGTTGAGACGGGGAATTACATAAAAGACAGATAGCAACTGGATTGTTACACAGATGAGGCTGTCAAGCGGTCATATATGAGAGTCAGCATATAATTGTTCATATGGGCACATGTAGAATGACACGCCATATAATTCAATAAGAATCATATAGATAATACGACACATGTTACTGATGTTGTTGTGATGTATTATATGGAAAAATGATGAACGTGTATCATCAAAGGTTCTGGGTGAGAGGAGAGAGAGAGAGAGAGAGAAGGAGAGAGAGAGAGAGGAAAGAGAGAGAGGGGGAGAGAGAGAGAGAGAGAGAGAGAGAGAGAGAGAGAGAGAGAGAGAGAGAGAGAGAGAAGGAGAGAGAGGAGAGAGAAAGAAGAGAGAGAGGAGAGAGAAAGAAAGAGAGAGAGAGAGGAGAGAGAGAAAGAAGGAGAGAGAGAGAGAAAGAAAGATAAAAAGAAGGAGAGAGAAAAAGAGAGAGAGACAAGGAGAGAGATAGAAGAAGATAGTGATAAGGAGAGCGAGAGAAGGAGAGCGAGAGAAGGAGAGTGAGAGAAGGAGAGTGAGAGAAGGAGAGTGAGAGAAGGAGAGAGAGAGAAGGAGAGAGAGAAGGAGAGAGAGAGAGAGAGAGAGAGAGAGAGAGAGAGAGAGAGAGAGAGAGAGAGAGAGAGAGAGAGAGAGAGAGAGAGAGAGAGAGAGAGAGAGAGAGAGAGAGAGAGAGAGAGAGAGAGAGAGAGAGAGAGAGAGAGAGAGAGAGAGAGAGAGAGAGAGAGAGGGAGAGAGAGAGAGAGAGAGAGAGAGAGAGAGAGAGAGAGAGAGAGAGAGAGAGAGAGAGAGAGAGAGAGAGAGAGAGAGAGAGAGAGAGGCTAGAGGATAGGGTGAGGGACGATAGATAAGAAAGAGACAGAGACACCGAGAACGTAAGACAAAGCCTCTCTTGTATCACAACAGAGACAAATGTGTGGCACTGCAGAATCCCGGAACAAAGCCCACTCAGTCATACTGGCACTGTGGCGTGTACAGCATGGCGCCACCACACTTGCTCTGCCTCAAACAGTAACGAAGGAAGACTTGTAGGCAGGCAGGCAGGCAGGCATGCAAGTACAGAATCAGTGAAGACACGAGCAGGAAGACGGTCATGTCTCACCAGAGAGCAAGAGGAGCAGGAGACCATTTTTACCTCAGGCACTTTTCAATGAACTTGAATTACCTTTACCAAATGAAGTGCAAGAAATAGCACATTCCAACACAAAACATCTTTGTAACAACAATGTTCCAGACTCTTCTGAAACCGTGTTCCCGCGTCTCTAATCCTGTCGAGGTCACAGGTGATACGGAGATCTCGGAGGCTCCAGAATGTCGCTGGCTTCTTATCGCCTTATCCCGGCTTGGAGACTAGGAACCTCTTTTATTATTGCCCGAAGTGCTCTCGTGTCGTCATCGAAGAAGGCCATAAATGAAAACGCTCGAAATACTCCGAGGGCTTCACAGGAAGCACAAATGCTCCGCCACCTCCTCGCGGATGGCTGATGGGGGTGCAACAGCCAATCGGGCTAATTGTTTTTTTTTTCTCCTTTTTGAAAAATCGTTTTTTAAGTACTCTTGGGTGAGGAGGGAGGCTGATGTATTGCTTCTACGGTTTGGTGACAAATTCCGAGTTTCTGTATGGTTCTCCAGGCATTCATGAAGAGGGGAGAGGAGTATGGAGAAGAGGGGGGTAGGGGGGGGGGGGGGGCGAAAATCAGCCGACAATACGGAGCTTATCTCCCATCTCGAAGCCACTGGCGCCGGCCCTTGATCCCTCCACCTAGCGAACTCCCGTCATCTCGCTCGCATTTCCCTTACTAGAACACTCACACACACACACACACACACACACACACACACACACACACACACACACACACACACACACACACACACACACACACACACACCCACACACACACA
>BOPN01000306.1:310801-315801 GCA_017312705.2 Penaeus japonicus | reverse complement strand
CTCCCTCCCTCCCTCCCTCCATCCCTCCCCCATTCACTCACTCTCGTTCCCTATAACCTGTCACTGATACGCGTGTTGTGTCTCCGATCGCCCCCGCCCCCTTGGGTAATATTTTCACTGCCACATCGAGATCCCCTCTCCGTGTAGACTGCCACTGTTGCGTTTCTTCTCAGGCTTCTGATGTCTTCTCCCGCAGTCTCGTCGTGGACGAACTCTGCTTTCTTTCTTTCCGGCGTCCATGTACTCTTCCGCCTCGCAAGAGTTCCGGGTGGCACCCTCATACCCTCGTCTCTGCCTGTGGCTCTCGTTCCTCCCATCCTCCTCTTGTCTTTCTGGTCTCCTCCGCCCCCTTTATAGCCGGCCTTTGCCCCCTCCTCCCTCGCATCCTTCCTTGCCGCTTCTCTTCCTCTGGTGACATTGTCCGCGTTGTTTACCCCTTTTTCTTCCTCCTTGTCGCCGTTTATTATGGAATGTTTTATTGGAATAAGTAAGGAATGTTGGATGAGTAATGCTGATCTCGGTGACTCGTAAGCATCGCAAATGGGAGGGGGCTAGAGAGGTTGGATGGGGGGGGAGGGGCGACTGAGCGAGCGAGGGAGCGAGCGCGCAGTGAGCGCCCGTGCGGTCTTGAAAACAAATTGTAGTGCTGTCTCGTCGCCGTCTTTGATACCGCCCTTTACCGCGCCCGACAAAGACACCCGGTGACCCCCTCCCCCTCTCTCTGGCCCGGGAGGAAGGGAGGGGGGGCCGGGCGGAGGAGGAGATAAGGTCCTAACCCGACGTCGCGAAGTGCTCTTTGATGCCCCCGTCGCGGGTCCGTAAGATGGCAAAGAAGGAGGTGATCATCAACCTTATTGCGGGGCTTCGGAAGGGCAGAGATGGACATTTGGTTAGGGAGGGGTTTGGGGGAGACGGATTAGGGGGGGGGGGAGGGGGTAGGAGAGGCAGGAGATGATAGGGCTCTAATGGCAGATAACACCTGCCCGATTATTCGTTTAAGAGGAGAAGACTACGCGTGGAGGACAAAAGAGCTGCGAAGGAAGGGAAAGAAAGAGAGAAAACATTAATGGGTTCCATAGCTGCCATGACCTCCCTCAGCCTCTCCCTCCTCTCTTAACTTCTTTACCCCCCCCCCCCCGTTCCCCCTCCCCGTGCAAATCATCGCCCTCGTCCATCGACCCAATCAGATGGGTAGAACAAAAACTCTCCGATTCCCGCTCCTCCTTCAGCCCTTCCCTTTTCTGCGCAAGATGATGCAAGCAGAGAGGAGGAGGAGGAGGAGGAGGAGACAGAAGGGGAAGAAGTGTGAAGGGATAGAGGACGAGATAAAGAGAGGAGAGGGGAAGGGAGGGGAGGGAGGAGAGGGGAAGGGAGGGGAGGGAGGAGAGGCTTTTATTAACTCATAAAGCCAGCCAGATTGTGGCGAAGGGACGGCGACGCACCTCATCAAAGGAGCCCCTTAACCGAGGAGAAGGGGGAGGGGGAGGGGGAGGGGGAGGGGAGCAGGGAGCGGCGACTCCACATAGGGTGGTATCAGCGTGCGATGGAACAGGGGGAAATGCTCTTAGAGTGAAGCTGTTTTAGATCTAAATTTGCCATGGACGTCTGAAAAAGAGAAAATCATAATGTTGACAATTAGGTGGCAATGATATCTCAAAAGAAGAAATAGTTACGAATAAGTACGAAGCTCAGATGAAGAAGATACGAGGAGGTAGAGGAGGAGGAAGGTCTCAGCCTGAGGGGGGAGCCAGGAGGCGAGGGACAGGGGAGAGGAAGGGGTGAGGAGGGAGGGGCAGGGGCAGGGGCAGGGGCTTGGTGACGTTATTGCGGTGTCTTAAGAGTGAGGTATTTATCTAGCAGTGAGGACTTCAGCTGCTGTTCATTAACGCCTTTAATTACTGATTAAGACTCTGGTGGCAGTGGCGGGTAGGGAGAGAGAGGGGGGGGTTGGGTAAGAGGGGTGTGAGAGAAGGGAATTAAGAGGAGACTCAGAGAAAACATGGGAAAGGAGGGAGCGTATGGAAGAAGGCATAAGAAAACAAGGGTGGCGGAAGGGAGGGCGGCGGGCCGATGGAGGGGAGACGCGGGCGGGGACGGGGCGGCCAGTCGGCTGCAGCATAGCAAGCCCGCCTTAATCTACTTTAAGATTAGAAGTTGCGTTTGAGAAGACTTGCCGCCGACCGGAATGAAGTGACTTGAGAGTCAGTTGACAACCCCAGAAGAGGTAATTAAAATGAGTACGATTGTGATGATGGTGGTAATTAAGAATCTTTTTTTCCGGGCGCAAGAGACTGATCATTTAGCGAAGTACTTTGAATTGATGGCAGCGGATCAAGGTCCTCATGGGATGCTGCAGCGGTCACGGGGGGCGCTCGAAAGGGAGATGAAGATGGTGGATAAGCGGTTGAGACAGCAGTAAGATAATAGGAGAAAGGAGGAGTAGAGGGAGGAGGAAAACACGAAGAGCTAGGATAATGCAGACCAAAGCACAGGCGGGAAAGAAGAGGAAGAGGAAGAAGAGGAGGGAAGAAAACGAAGCTGCGAGGGAGCGAGGAAAACATGAAGAACGAGAGAGACAAGATTCTTCTCACATATGCACACCATCGTCGAGCCGATGAACCGATTAACCGAACAAATAACCAAACAAACGGTTTTACTTCCTCCCCCCCCCTCTCCCCTCCCGTCGTTAACGCCCCCTCCCCCTCCCCACTCCCTTCGCTATGTTATGAGTCAATTAACTTAAACGTTTAAGAATAAACAGAGTTACGGTCGCAGGGTTTTGCGCTTTCTTCCGTTTCTCTTTCCCACGAGTTGGAGCCTCTCAGGAACGGGTGAGCGGCCGACTTTTATCTTTGTCTTTGTGATAAACATAAACAAATCACGTTCAGCCTTGAATGCTGTAGTCTAGAACGAACAATCATCTTGGGTAAAAAAAAAAAAATGGCGTCCGTATGGCAACATCAAGTGCGGATACAGTGTTTCCATCATTTTTTTTTTCTCTCCGTATATTTTTTCCTTCCCTTACTCCCCTCCCCAGGGGCCCTACCCGCATCCTTTCGTGACACAAGACTCCATCCGTCCTGACACAGCCGAGTCACGTCATTTCGTCCGTCAATTGGTCGTCAGCGAACGGAGAATAGCCCATAATTGCCCATATCCTAATTAAGGATACGGTGTAAGTGTGGGAGGAGGAGGAGGAGGAGGAGGAGGAGGAGGAGGAGGAGGAGGAGGAGGAGGAGGAGGAGGAGGAGGAGGAGGAGGGGGAGGGGGGGGGGGGGGGGGGGGGGGGGGGGGGGGGGGGGGGGGGGGGGGGGGGGGGGGGGGGGGGGGGGGGGGGGGGGGGGGGGGGGGGGGGGGGGGGGGGGGGGGGGGAGGAGGGGGGGGGGGGGGGGGGGGGGAGGGGGGAGGAGGAGAGAAGGATAAGAATAGTATGAAAGCGGAAAGCGAAGGAGAATGAAAGGTGGAAGAGTTGGGAAAAAGGAAGATCAGATTCAATGGATTCAAAGTTGGGAGAGTATTAAGAGCGAAAGGGAAGTGTATATATCTATATATATACATATATATATATATATATACATATATATAAATACACACATGTGTGTGTGTTTATATATGTATATGTATTTATATATATGTATATATGTTTATATATATGTATATGTTTATATATATAAAATGTATATATATACACATATATATATATAAATATATATATATATATATACATATGTAAGTATGTATGTATATATATATCAAAGCAGATAAAGAAGAAAGGCAGAAGGCAGGGCGGCGGCACCTGAGCCAGAGCGGGCGGGGCGCCGCAATGTTATCCTTCGCGTCACACCCGCCGCTGTGACCCTAATTGTACCGCGGCGATGCATTCAAACGGCGGACCCGCGTCGCCGACACGGCGGCAGCCGGCCCGGACGCGCTATCGAACGCACTCACACTCGGTTTAATGTGTCGCTGCGCTCGCCCTACCCTGACGGGGGAAGGTTAGGGGGTAGGGGGAGGAGGTATGGGGTGATTATCTGGCCCAGGGTGGGGGCGTGGTGGGGGCGTGGTGGGGGGACGTCCTGCGACGCTGTGGCAATGTCCTTATATGTCCGCAGAAGCCATTTATTCGAGTGCACATCCGCCCTCTCTCTTCCGGGCGGACGACATGACTGTTCCGGTTCAGGAAACAGCCGCGCAGCCAACACCTGTGCCACCTATGCCTTGACACCTAGTCTGCCACCCTCACCTGCGTGGCACCTGCACTTCCTCATGGCCTGTTAATGTACATGAAATCCTCTTGCGTCCATCCTTTTACTTAGATGCAATATCTTCACTTAATATGATATCTTCATTTAAAAGATCCCATCACACCTTTACTGTCATGTACTCATTTGCCTCGCTTGACGCTCTCTCCTGCTTTGAACTTAGGCCCAAAGCAAGTCCCCGCCTTGCCCACCCACAACCACGCCCATCTACCCATTCAGCCAATCTGCCCACGCGTATTACACCTTTGTTGTTATTCCTTTCGCCTCCCTCTGAAGTGCCGCCCGCTCCTCCCCCTCCCCCTCCCCCCTTCCCTCGGCTCTACCTCGACTCCAACTAATAAACGTTTGTGTGGACTTTGGTCGCCTTCTCTCTCTCTCTCTCTCTCTCTCTCTCTCTCTCTCTCTCTCTCTCTCTCTCTCGCACTCTCGATTCATTTAAGATTTCTCTTTTCCCGTTTTTCTCTCTTTGGATGCCTATCTGTACATTTGTACAAATGACGCACACACGCACATACTCACACACGCACACACGCACACACACACACACACACACACACACACACACACACACACACACACACACACACACACACACACACACACACACACACACACACACACTTTGGTACTTTGGATGTCACAAGGAAAGGGTAATTAATCAATGCCATTGTCTGAGAGTCTGCTCTGGGAGGGGA
Source organism: Penaeus japonicus (assembly GCA_017312705.2). Lineage (NCBI taxonomy): Eukaryota > Metazoa > Arthropoda > Malacostraca > Decapoda > Penaeidae > Penaeus > Penaeus japonicus. The sequence continues at coordinate 310,844 of BOPN01000306.1, read as the reverse complement.
TAGTCTGGGGGGGGGGGGGTGATGGAGGTCGCAAATCCAAATC
>BOPN01000306.1:300801-303301 GCA_017312705.2 Penaeus japonicus | reverse complement strand
TATTGTTGTTATTGTTGATTTTGTTTATTATTATTTTTTATTATTATTTTATCATCATCTTCATCATCATAATCATAATCATAATCATAATCATCATCATAATCATAATCATAATCATCATCATCATCATCATCATCATCATCATCATCTTCATCATCATAATCATAATCATAATCACCATCATCATCATCATTATCATCATTATCATCATTTTCATTATTTTCATTATTTCTCCCTTTTCTCTTCTCTCCTCGTCCTTCTGCTCCTACTCCTGTCTCTCCTCCCTTTCTTCATCCGCAGTAGTCTGCCTCTCCTTTCTGCAGAGAGAGAGAGAGAGAGAGAGAGAGAGAGAGAGAGAGAGAGAGAGAGAGAGAGTTCCCACGGTATACCAGTGCCTTGCCTTTGTCACACGCTATCTGCCCACGCCGTGTTAGGTCGAGTTTTTTATCTTCATTCACAAACGCACACTAAGAAATAGCTGCACTTCCCTCCCTTTGCCAGCCCAGTTTTTATCATCGCACAGAATAACCTGTGATTTTCTGGCGATGAAATCTACAGTTGCTTTTATTTCTTTCAGTGAATGAGAGAGAGAGAAGGGGGAGAGAGAGAGAGAGAGAGAGAGAGAGAGAGAGAGAGAGAGAGAGAGAGAGAGAGAGAGAGAGAGAGAGAGAGAGAGAGAGAGAGAGAGAGAGAGAGAGAGAGAGAGAGAGAGAGAGAAAGGGGGTAGGGAGAGATATATAGATAGATAGATAGAGAGAGAGAGAGCGAGAGAGAGAGAGAGAGAGAGAGAGAGAGAGAGAGAGAGAGAGAGAGAGAGAGAGAGAGAGAGAGAGAGAGAGAGAGAGAGAGAGAGAGAGAGAGAGAGAGTTGTGGAAACAGTGCACATAAGGCAGTCCTCCCTAAAAGTGATGAACGCAAAATGAGAGGCCAACAAGTCCTCTGAGCATTTCGGCAAACCCTCGGAGTTCAACGGTAACACGATAGTGGAAGCGACTGATGGTGAGCTTGGCAATTAGTCTTTGGAGCTTCGGAATGATTAAATAAAGGGGAGGGAGAAGGGGGGGTGGGGCACGTGAGGGGGGAAGGTCGGCGTTGGATCCCCCCCCCCCCCCCTCGTCTTCTCGCAGTGTCGCTCAAAGCTCCCGGTTATCACGCTCTAACAATAACAGCCTTGATAACGGCGGGCTTTCGGCGCGTCTATTGAATGATAGCACGTAATTACGGGAGAGGAAGGGACACGGCGACGATAACGCGGCGTCACTGGTGGCGTCAGGTTGACGTCGACGGCGTCGGCGGCGACGAACAGCGGAGGCCTTCAGGATGGGCCTCGTCTCGCTACGAAGATCTCCGTGCGAGATGCCGTCTCTGCGGGCAGGAAGGGGCTGGTCAGCGGCAGCATTTGCAAGCGGTAAATTGATGAGGAAAAAATAGCTCAAAGGATAATGAGGGCTGGAGGGGGGGGGGTACGGGGGGGTACTTGCTGTATAAAGAGACAGCGAGGAAAAAGGAGCATCGGCGGGAGATCGACCACAGGCTTTCGGAAAGGGAACGAAGGAGGGAAGGCGAGGAGGGAAGGGGAGAAGGGAAGGGGAGGAGGGAAGGGGAGGAGGGAAGGGGAGGAGGGAAGGGGAGGAGGGAAGGCGAGGAGGGAAGGCGAGGAGGGAAGGCGAGGAGGGAACGAAGGAGGGAAGGCGAGGAGGGAAGGCGAGGAGGGAAGGCGAGGAGGGAAGGGGAGGAGGGAAGGCGAGGAGGGAAGAGGAGGAGGGAAGGGGAGCCGTTAACGCAGGTGACTCAGGGTCTCCAGTGCCAAGGCGGGAAGGGAACCTCAATATATCGACATTGCACTTTTTCTCACTCTTTCTCCTTTGACAAATGTCTGAGATCAACTTTTGAAAGTTGCTTGCTTAAGTATTACCATCTGTGTGCGTGCTTGTGATGGGGTTAATTCTGATTATAATGATTATATAGGTTAATCATAAACATTTAAAATATGTCTTAGTTTTTTCTCTCTCGCCACACACACACACACACACACACACACACACACACACACACACACACACACACACACACACACACACACACACACACACACACACACACACACACACACACACACACACACACACACAGACACACACACACACACACACACACTAAACTCTGGGGACGCGTCGCCTTCTAACCTCTTGCAGCATTTTTAGACGATTGTAACCATCATGTTACAATACTGGTTCTGCCTTCGACTCGCTCGGTTTCTCTTTCTATCACCCAACTCTTTATCTCTCCTTCTATCTTTCTTTTACTTCTCTCTCTCTCTCTCTCTCTCTCTCTCTCTCTCTCTCTCTCTCTCTCTCTCTCTCTCTCTCTCTCTCTCTCTCTCTCTCTCTCTCTCTCTCTCTCTCTCTCTCTCTCTCTCTCTCTCTCTCTCTCTCTCTCTCTCTCTCTCTCTCTCTCTCTCTCTCTCTCTCTCTCTCTCTCTCTCTCTCTCTCTCTCTCT
>BOPN01000306.1:288301-290801 GCA_017312705.2 Penaeus japonicus | reverse complement strand
TATATATATATATATATATATAGTTATATATATATATATATTTCACTGTATATATGTATGCGTGAGTGTGTTTCATGCTATAGCTACCAGGAGATCTTGTTGCTCTTGACTCCAGATAAAAAAGAAATGCCGCAGTCATGCACGCCTGCATGCAGTGTGTGACGTCATTAGCAGTCTTTTGCATGATCTCTTCTCCTTAGAATGGAAGGAAGAAAAGAGAAGCAGGAGAGGGAAAGGCGTATGCTCCCTGGTGGGAAATGAAAGGAAGGAGGGGGGGGGGTAGGGAGGGACGAAGGGCTAGGGAAAGACGACGGAATCTCAGGTTAATTAGCCTTGGCTGAGCATAGGGGCGGCACGAGTGGAAGGGGCACCGGAATAGGCAACGCTGAATGCGAACCAAAAGCACGAGAAGAACTTACGAGACACTGTATCCATGTGTGTTTTGTGAGACAACGTGATAGAGGGGGGAGGAGAGAGAGAGAGAAAGAGAGAGAGGGGCGGAAGAGGGGGAGAGAGGGAGAAAAGGAGAGAGAGAGAGAGAGAGAGAGAGAGAGAGAGAGAGAGAGAGAGAGAGAGAGAGAGAGAGAGAGAGGGGGGGGGCGGGGAGAAGGAGAGAGGGGAAAGAGAGAAAGAGGGGGGAAGAGGGGGAGAAGGAATGAGGGAGAAAGAAAGAGAGAGAGATGAGGGAGAGGGAAAGAGGGATAAAGAGTGAAAGAGAGAGAGAGGGGGGAGAGGGGGAGAAGAAAAGAGGGAGAAAGAGAGAGGGAGAGAGAGAGAGAGAGAGAGAGAGAGAGAGAGAGAGAGAGAGAGAGAGAGAGAGAGAGAGAGAGAGAGAGAGAGAGAGAGAGAGAGGGAGAGAGAAAGAGAGAGGGGGGGAAGGGGGGAGGGAGAAAGAGAGTGAGAGGGGGAGATGGAGAGAGGGAAAAAAAAAGAGAGAGTGGGGGAGTCTTATAGAGGGAGAAAGAGAGAGAGTGAGAGAGTGGGGAGAGGAAGAGAGGAAGAAAGAGAGAAACAGAAATAGGGGGAGAGGGAGAGAGGAAGAAAGACAGAGAGAGGAGAGAGAGGAGAGAGAGAGAGAGAGAGAGAGAGAGAGAGAGAGAGAGAGAGAGAGAGAGAGAGAGAGAGAGAGAGAGAGAGAGAGAGAGAGAGAGAGAGAGAGAGAGAGAGAGAGAGAGAGAGAGGGGGGGGGGAGAGGAGAGAGAGAAAGAGAGAAAAAGAAAAAGAGGGGGATAGAGAGAAAGAAAGGGAGGGAGAAATGAAGAGAAAGATGGGAGAGAGGAGGTGAGTAGAGAGCCAAGTAATTGATAAGTGAGATGGAGATGTGTGAAGAAGCATAGGAAAAGAAGAAGAGAAGAAATAGCAGAGAAGACAAAAGAAAAGGAGGAGAAGAAGAAGAGAAGAAATAGCAGAAAAGACAAAAGAAAAGGAGGAGAAGAAGAAGAGAAGAAATAGCAGAAAAGACAAAAGAAAAGGAGGAGAAGAAGAAGAGAAGATACGAGAGCGAAGAAAACAAGAGGAGAGATGTCAGGGCGTGTGAGTACCAGAGACAAACATCCCAACGTCGTCATTAATGGCCTGTGTTCTTAACGAGCATTTTTCGGAAGCTTTTCCCGACCACGAGACGTATTGTTACTCTCACCGCCCCCGGCCCCCCTTCTCTCCCCCTCCCCCCCCCCTCCCCCTCGCCCCCTCCCCCTCGTCTCCTCTCTCCCGTCGAGGCACGTTCTCAATTTCTCCTTATTCATCTCTCTCTCTCTCTCTCTCTTTCTCTCTCTCTCTCTCTCTCTCTCTCTCTCTCTCTCTCTCTCTCTCTCTCTCTCTGTGCGTCCCTCTCGCGGCAGTTCTCTTTTCTCCGTTTCCAATCTTTCTCTCCTTTTGATTCCCTCCCTCGTTCTTTTCGCGTTCACTCTCCTCGCCCTCCGTCTGAATTTCCTCCCTGTTCACTGCTTCTGCGTTTGTGTAAAACCACCTTCGCTCTGTTCCCTGTTCGCCCATTCCTTACATGTGTCTTTTGATAGATAAAATCATCATGATTCCTCATTAAATTTCTGAAACGGCCTACACACACACACACACACACACACACACACACACACACACACACACACACACACACACACACACACACACACACACACACACACACACACACACACACACACACACACATACACACACACACACACACACATACACGCACACTCCAACATCTCTACCAACACCGCCGCTCAACCAGCACCTTAATTAACCCTGGCTGCACGACGGGAAACACGAGATTTTGTTTACGCTGAGGTGGCAATAATGACTAGCTGATGGTGGTTGACGGGGGCGGGGGGGGGGGGGGGGGGAATAAGGGGAGGAGGAAGAGGAGGAGGAAGAAGAGAAGAGGAAGGGGAAGAGAAAGAGAAAGAGAAAGAGAAAGAGTAGAGGGAGGGAGGGAAAGGGCTGTGTGGAGAGGATAGGAGGAGGAGGAAGAGGAAGAGGAGGAGGGAAAGATTAA
>BOPN01000306.1:273301-278301 GCA_017312705.2 Penaeus japonicus | reverse complement strand
AGAGAAGATAAAAAAAAAAAATAGTGTCAAACAATCTTCGGCCCTCGTCCTCTCCCTCTCTCCCCCTCCCCCTTCCCCTGCCCCCCTCCCCTCCCGTTACACCCACGGCCGAAGAGTCCAAAGCGAGACGTCTCCGCTGGCCATATCATTTCCACATCGTCCAATGAAACTGCAATTACCGAACTACCAGTCGCATTCCAGGAGAAAGACGTGGATGACGATGATTGGTTGCTTGAAAAGGCCTTCACACAGAGGGAAAAGGAAGCGGTGATTATCTTTTTCGCTGAGGATTACTAGGTATTTGACAGTAATGGTGTGTAGACGTAATAGTGTCGTATAACAAGCAGATGAACATATTCAGTGATAATCACACACTTAACTGTAATTATATGTAACGCACACCAGATGAGATCATCAGGTGTGTGATTCTGTCTAGGTTAATCCTCCCGCCTGAATCCGTTTCCTCCCCTCTCCCTCCCTCTCCCACACCCCTCCTTCCCCTCCCTCTCCCACCTTTACCTCCCTCCTTCCTCCCACTCCCCTCCCTCTCCCACTCCCCTCCTTCCCCTTCCCCTCCTTCCCCTTCCCCTCCCTCTCCCACTCCCACTCCCCTCCTTCCCCTTCCATCTCTCTCCCTCCCTTCCCTCTCCCGCCTGTACCTCCTTCCCCTTCCCCTTCCCCCCCTCCTCTTTTCCCCCTTGCAGAGTGATCACTCCGGAATGACATCGATGAAGACGATGAAAATGGGGCGACTGACGACGTCGTTTAAAGCTGTTGCATCGTTGATGAATGCAATATCATGTTGCAATTAAACGCTTCAACCGCCATCGCTTCAGCCTATTCCTTCGTCCTTTCAAATAGGTTTAAATGCCTATTATTGCAAGCCTATCAGATGGGCGGGATTTGTGTTTATCGAGACGTGATTACAGCTGATGCGGGAGGCCCTTTAACGTTGCTCGTCTGTGGGTTTATGAGGGGGGGGGGGCTTGGATAAGGGACCTGGTAGACTCGGTTTAGGCCTAGCCACGCACACACACATACACACACAGACACACACGCACATGCACACACACACATGCACACACACACACACATACACACACGCGCGCGCGCGCACACATGCATACAACCTCTCCCCCTCCGCTGCAATCTCCCCTTTTCTTCCATCTCTCCTCTCCCCTCCCATCTGCTCTTCTCTTCCCTCGCCCCCCCCCCCCCGGCATCACGACATCAGCCAAAATCTTCCTTACAAGGTGACGCTGCCGAGTCCTGTAACTCTCCTCTCTCTCCAGAAACAATCAGGGAGACACCGCTTAATCTCTCAGAGGACATATTGGCGCAGACCGTAAAGTGGGAGGGAAGAGATGGCAAGAGGAAGGAGGAGCAGGGGAGCAAAGGAGTAAGGGAGGAAAGGTCAGGGATTCAGACAAGCTGTCTGTCATTCACGTGATGGTGAAACAAGAAAAGAAAAAAAGGGAGAAGAGGTGTTTGTAATGCAGAGGGAAGAGTGGAATGCGACAGTGTCCAGAGACACGGCATTTCAAACGCAATCACACCGCCAGGAAAGAAGGCAAAGCGGCGAATCACAAAATGCTCAAAAAGGAACGTCACACGAGTAAAAAGTCCTCCGGCAGCGGCCTTCCCCCGCCCGCTCTCCCTCTCTCCGCTCCGGCCTGTGGGAATATAATCTGCAGTACGTCGCACAGCTTCGTCCTCTGCTGCCCCGCATCCCATGGAGTGCAATAAACTAATAGAGTGCCTGGACCCGTGCCGTCTACTCGAGGTGCCTGCCGCTCGTTTTCATGCTATTTGAATTAATGGTTGTGCTAACATGGCAGAGCCCGCGGACCCTCTTCGTCTCTCTGGATTTCGTTCCTTTTCCATTTTCTTTCACGCGGCACTCCGTGTCCTTCTGGGTTTCGGACGGCTGGGCGAAGTTGAATTATTTTATTATGTGGACGTCGTGGGAGGTTCGAAATGCCACTGTAAGGGGAGTAAAGTATGGCGACTGGATCTCGACTGCGGCGATGACAAAGCGGTGGGAGGCTAAAGAGGGGAGCTCGAGCGAAATCTGCGAGTGATGCGGGAGAGGGACACAAGAGGTCCGTCTGTAGAGCAGCCAACTGGGTGCTGGGGTATGTTTCACGTGTGGAGGGAGGGAGGGAGGGCGGGCGAAGGGGAGGAAGGGAAGGGAAGGGAAGGGGAGGAAGGAAAGGGAAGGGAAGGGAAGGGGAGGAAGGGAAGGGAAGGGAAGGAAAGAGAGGGGAAGGGAAGGGAAGGGAAGGGGAGGGGAGGAAGGAAAGGGAAGGGAAGGGGAGGAAGGGAAGGGAAGGGGAGGGAGGAAGGGAAGGGAAGGGGAGGAAGGGAAGGGAAGGGAAAGGGAAAGGGAAAGGGAAAGGGAAAGGGAAAGGGAAGGGAAGGGAAGGGAAGGGGAGGGGAGGAAGGGAAGGGAAGGGAAGAGAAGGAAAAGGAAAGGAAAGGAAAGGAAAGGAAAGGAAAACAAAGGAAAGGAGGGGAAAAGAAGGGAAGACTGAGGAACTAAAGACTGGAGGAGAGGTCGTGTGTGTGGCATATATGATGAGTATATATATATGTGTGTATATATATATATATATATATATATATATATATATATATATATATATATATATATATATATATATATATATATACTCATATATATATACATATATATAGATATGCATATATGAATAAAGTTCATGGCAACAAATGTAGAGGAAAGGTATGAATGAGACTGAATATCTAAACAACGCAAGAGGTGTATTTGACGCTTTTCGACAGAGGTCTCTCAAAATTACAAGAGAGAAAGAACACCGTCGAATACATCTCTTGCGTTGTTTAGATTTTCAGTCTCATTCATATATATATGTATGTATATATATATATATATATATATATATATATATATATATATATACACACATATACATATATATATATATATACATATACATACATGCATATATATATATATATATATATATATATATATATATATATATATATATATATATATACATATATATGTATATACATATATATATACATATACATACATACATATATATATATATATATATATATATATATATATATATATATATATATATATATATATGTGTGTGTGTGTGTGTGTGTGTGTGTGTGTGTGTGTGTATACATGTCCATGTGTATGTAGAGAGAGAGAGAGAGAGAGAGATAAATAGATAAATAGATAGATAGATAGATAGATAGATAGAGAGAGAGAGAGAGAGGCTATCACCTCTCTCCAATCTCGCCAGATTTATCCTCTCCGCTTTAACACCCTCATCCACACCTCTGCCCCTGCTCCCTAAACCCCTCCAAAGCTGTGACAAGATATCTTTCCTTTCAGCTCCCAACCTTCGCCCCTCTCCCCTCTCCTCTCTCTCCTCTCTCTCCTCCCCTCTCCTCTCTCTCCTCCCCTCTCCTCTCTCTCCTCCCCTCTCCACTCTCTCCTCCCCTCTCCTCTCTCTCCTCCCCTCTCCTCTCTCTCCTCCCCTCTCCCCTCTCTCCTCCCCTCTCCCCCTCTTTTCCCCTCTAGCTCCCGAATAACTCACCCGGACCTTCTTCACTTTTGACCCGCCTTCGATAATGAACTCTTGGGGCGGGGGAGGAGGGGGGGAGGCTGGAGACAGGGTTATTTGGAAGACGATTTTCTGTAGATGAGGAGGAGGAGGATGAGGAGGAGGAGGAAAGAGAGGAAAAGACGAAGGAAAAGGAGATGACGGAATGAAGTAGTTGCGGAAGAAGGAAGAGGAAAGAGTTCTAAGAAATCAAGAACAGGAGAAGAAGGGTAGATGCAAGAGAACAGCGTGGGAGAGGATAAAGATTACTTGAAAAGAAGAAAAAAAGAGAGAGATTACACAATCGAGAACACAGGAAGGGAGGGCAGGCAAGAGAGCGGCATCTGGCAGCAGCGGTGGAAGTAAATGATCGCGGAATCCATTAGGTTAGAGTGCGATTACCAGCGTCGCGGTACCAGTCACTCAGTGCGTCGGGGGAGGGGGGGTGGGTGAGGGAAGGGAGGAGGGAAGGTGAAGGACGGGGGGGGGGGGGGGGATGAAGGGAGGAAATGGAAGAGAAGGTAAGAGAGAAAGAACGAAGCAAAGGAGAGATGAGAGAGATAGCAGGGAGGGAAAGATAACGCTGAAAGAGAGAGAGAGAGAGAGAGAGAGAGAGAGAGAGAGAGAGAGAGGTGGGGGGTGGGGAAAAAAAAAAAAAGAAACAAAAAAAAAAAAAAAAAAAAAAAAAAACAACGAGAGAATGAACAGAACGAGCTCAAACAAAGGAGAGAAGAGCAGGGAAGAGTGCCACGTGGAGGAAGGCCTCGCTGCCCAATCAAGCCGCACAGCCTGCGATATAGGCTGACGGCTCTCCGGCTTATCTTTTCGCAGACACGTCCACGCGCTGATAATTGGCTTGTTGCAGGGGCGGGGAGGGGAGAGCAGGGACGAGCGGTCGTTAGTCGGGAGTCTGTTGGGGCGAGCGGGACGCCAGGAGGGAGAGCTAGTGAAAGAGAGAGCCGGAGACTGGTATCTATTTCAATAGATAGTAGGAGCGAGGGACAGATCCTTACAACTTACAGATCCTTACAGAAATCTCCCCCCCCCCCCATAGCGATTCTGTCGCGACCCCGAGCTTCAGCTGGACCGAAGGGAGACAGTTAGCGCAATTGAAACTTGCTGTTGTTCACTGCCACAACGGGACACTTCCACGTCCCGAGCGACTGGGAGTGTGTAGCGTGGATCCTATTCGTTTATCCTTTGTGGCCATCTCGTCCCTGTAACTGTCTAGTTGTTTTTATCATCCACACCATTTTGTCACATTATTCATGCTTTGATGTTCAGTTACTGAAATGAACTTCGAATGAAAGGAAAGCAGACCTCTGATTATTTCTTTAAGTAGATAAAAAAAAAAAAAAAAACAAGCACACATACGAAAGGATATCTCACGAAACA
>BOPN01000306.1:265801-268301 GCA_017312705.2 Penaeus japonicus | reverse complement strand
AGGATATTTATATTCTATCGCACCGTGCAGCTAGCGTGTCGTCTGGTGGAGACAACTTGCACATTGTTTTCTCGTCTTTTGAAACCAGGGATTGAATATGATCAGTAACGATAGTCATGTCGTGTGTGTGTATAGGATGAGCTCTGAATCCCCTGCAGTCTTTAAGCTGTGCCTCTGACCACGTAATGCCGCGATATCTATACATCTTGTGCAAAGCGCCTCATTCGCCCACGATCATTTTGCAACGTGTATGCAATAAAGAGAGAAAGAACAGAAAACCCACTGACACCTTTGACTCTGTCCTCTCGATTCTCCCTCCGCCCCCATCCAAGATAATCCCTCCCACACGGTGCGTAGCCATGAAGCCTCGGCGCCCGAGTCGTGTGTATTGAGATCCAGCCCAGTTTAAGAGAACAGTGGCGAGTCACGCTCCATTATGCGCCAGGCGTTGTGTGGCGCTGCGAGGGAGGGAGGCGGGCGGCGCGGGCGGGCGGCCGGGCGGGCTCAATGCGGTGGGCTGGACGGCCCGAGAGAACCCGCGGTGGACGTCTTGGCCTGCGTCTGCCTCTTCCTCCCCTTCCCCCCCCCCCCTCTCTCTCTCTCTCTCTCTCTCTCTCTCTCTCTCTCTCTCTCTCTCTCGCTCGCTCTCGCTCTCTCTCTCTCTCTCTCTCTCTCTCTCTCTCTCTCTCTCTCTCTCTCTCTCTCTCTCTCTCTCTCTCTCTCTCTCTCTCTCTCTCTCTCTCTCTCTCTCTCTCTCTCTCTCTCTCTCTCTCCTTCTCTCTCTCTATCTATCTCTATCTCTATCTCTTTCTCTTCATCTATCTATCTCTGATATATATATATATATATATATATATATATATATATATATATATATATATATATATATATTAAGATCTGTACTTAAGTACTTCAGTTGTCATATTATTAGCATGGTTTCCACTGCCAGCTGTTTCCCCTTTTGTTCTGATGCAGTTTCACTTCCACCTGCTATTATTTAGTCCCTTCTCTGACCACACCGCTCACCTCGCACCGTCACTTCAGTGCCCCTGATCGCCTTCGCCGCCCTCTCTCACGCCCGTCTCTCTCTCTCTCTTGCTTTCCCGTCTCCCATCCCCTATTGACATTTGCACGCGCAGATCTCTTTGCATGCGTTATATATATATATGCATATGTATATATATATGCATATGTATATATTTATTCATCTACACACACACACACACACACACACTCACACACACTCAAATGTATTTATATTGATATCTATATATAGATAAATGAATAGTCAGACAGAGACATACTGATAGATAGACAGATAGAAATATCGAAAGAAATACAGATATATACATTGATATTAATATCATAGGAGGGTAGCATCCTATACTTTCAAAGATTATTTAGGCTTTTTGTCTCAGTGCCTCGTAGTTTTTGCTTAAGTGGAAGCAAGAGGGAAAGAGGGATTAGATAGCGTGCAGCTGCAAGTGTGGACCAGACAAGTGCAGCCCAGACAATAGTACGAGTCAGGGGAGCCTTGTCGTGCGTGTGCTTTGCGTTTGTTTGCGACGGCCCGCCCTTATGCATTCACGTGAATGCATGGCAGGAAGATGTACGAAGAGAAAATGGACGCAGGACACTAGATAGGGATTTCTGAAGAACTGTAAAAATAGCGGATTGGAATACATCATACAATTCACGAAGAACTTGAAAAAAAATAAAAATAAAAAATAATAATGGTTCATATCCCTGGTTACCTGCTGTAAGATTTGGTCCTTAGGAAATATTCTGGGATCAGACATGGTCCAGCGGGCGTGCAGAAGACAGGCCATAACATTAACTGTTGTGATTACAATGAAAGACAATCGAGTTTACAAGAAAGTCTGTGATTGAATGAAATAAACAAATAAAGATGTGAGTTTTTGGTGGTCATCCAACGGTAACATTATCAAACCAGTATATCTATATCTATTTCTATGTATATCTATGTATGTATTTATGCACACACACAAACACACACACACACACACACACACATACACACACACATACACACACACACGCGCGCGCGCGCACGCACACGCACACACACACACACACTTAAAAGAAAAAAAAATGTATTCATACATACATATATGTATATATATATATATATATATATATATATATATATATATACATATATATACATATACATATATATATGTATACATACATATAGATATATAGAAAGATAGATAGATAGATAGATATATATAGAGATAGATAGATAGATAGATAGATTGATAGACTGATAGATAAGTAGATATGTATGTGTATGTATGCATTCGTGTGTGTGTGTGTGTGTGTTTGTGTGTGTGCGCGCGTCTGTATGTATGTGAATGTGTACGTTTCTGCCTGTGTGCATGTGAACTTGTGCATATGTTTGCCATGATGTTCTAATTGTATTACCTATACTTGTGATTGACCGATATGGGCCTCTCTCCTCCTGTGGTTTGTCCGG
>BOPN01000306.1:250801-253301 GCA_017312705.2 Penaeus japonicus | reverse complement strand
AAAGTCTGCTGCTTAAATGGAATTTAGTTTCCTCCAACTAGAGGAAGGATAAATGGAGATTTGATAAGCAGATAGACTGTTGGACAGGCGAGGGAGATGGACTGATGGTTAGAGAAAGAGGAAGATAGATAGGGACAGAAACACGTGCACAGACAAATAGATACCCATGAAAATAGATAGATAAAGCCATACCGAGAGAGAGAAATGAAGGAAGAGAAGCAGGGACAGACAGGCAGATAAAGGCACAGAAAGACTGGCAGGGGAAAAGGAACAGTTAGCAGCAGACAGACAGACAGACAGACAGACTGGTGGAGAGGTCCATAACCCTGTAAACAAGACACGACACAAGCCCATGGGTACCGAGGGAAGGGTCCCCCCCCTCCTCCTCCTCACCCCCTCCATCTCGACCCAGAGGCTGTAGCTGACGGAGCTGCAATTAGATCCCATTGATCGACGCTCGACGAGGGGCAACTGACACGTCGTTTGCCGGGTGTGATCCCCCAAATATGTCGAATGCCTCGCTTCCCTTCCATCCCCTCGCCTTCTTGGTCTTGGGGTTTTCTCTTCAGATTTTTACTCCTGCTCTCTCTCTCTCTCTTTCTTGCTCTCTCTTTCTCTCTCTCTCCCTCTCTTTCTCTCTCTCTCTCTTTCTCTCTCTCTCTCTCTCTCTCTCTCCCTCTCTCTCTCTCCTCTCTCTCTCTCTCTCTCTCTCCCTCTCTCTCTCCCCCCCCCCCCCTCTCTCTCTATCTCTTTCTCTTTAGAGAAAATGAGCTGCAAGATAACGAAATAAGACTTATATAGATAAAGACACACACACACACACACACACACACACACATATATATATATATATATATATATATATATATATATATATATATATATATATAATATACATATATATATATATAAATATTTATTTATTTACACACACACACATATATGCATAAATGTAGACAGACAGATATATGAATCCAGTTGCATTTTTAACGATAAATGACGAGGAGGAGAACGGAATAAAGAATGCGGGACTTAAAGAGTAAATAAAGAGAATGCACCGGACAGGAAGCAGACGAAGGTATATTATGGTGATGAAGAATGGCCACCATATAAGCTAACGTATTGAGGCAGTAATGTCAAATCATTTAGATAAACAAGTAGTTATTTACTAAATCACATTGGGGTGCAAACACTCTTTGATATCACTATCAGATGGATGTTGAAATATGCACAAACGAGATGTGCAGAAAACCAAAACAAAACAAATGGCCCGGTCATTGCTTCAGGCCAGTTGTTGGTGCTTCTTTTGTTGTCCGGAGTTTGTCTACCTGCGTCAGGGAGGAGATTGTTTCAGGGTAACCACGTGATTGTCATGGCACAACAAGACATCCTTCGACAAAGCAAGCCACCAAACGCTCGCTTTCCGCTTTCTCTATCGGTTAAGCGGCCATCGGGACCGGGCTCCGGGATGCCCCTGTTAGCGGCGACAATTGAGACCACACTGGGGCTGTCAGTGCCTGTCAGAACCACCGCTGACACTGCCAACGAGGGACGTCCGGAGTCACTAAAGGCCGGGGGTGCGGGGGAGCAAAGAAGGGGGAAGAGAGCGAGAGAGAGAGAGAGAGAGAGAGAGAGAGAGAGAGAGAGAGAGAGAGAGAGAGAGAGAGAGAGAGAGAGAGAGAACCTAAAGTGTAGGAGGAATAATATTCAGTATTTACCAGAGGAAATCCACGAATGGCAATGCGATAAAGCAAAAGGAATGAAAAGAAACGGATACAAGACAAGACATAGTGCAACCCGTGACAGACCCCATCAGTGCCAGTGCCAGGCTGTCACGGGGCGTGCGTCATGGAGGCCGATGATGAGTGACAGCTGGACTGACAGCCACTTGTAATGGCCAACTGAAGGGGAGGCTGTGGGGCCCGAGGTGGACACATGTGGGCTGCGTAGGCTGGGACTGATTGGCGGAAGAGATGGGTAGATAGACGGACAGATAAAGAGCGTGAGGGAGAGAGAGAGAGAAGGATAGATAGAGAGAGAAATGTGTAACCTCGAGATACAGCACATTGGGAATCAAACGAGACTGTGTGTGCATGTGAAGGTTAAACAGAAAACGACAAATCCCTGTTAATATCTCGCGTCACCTAAATGAGCTGTCTCGCAACTCTCATATAAAGAAGCAAAGAAAAAAACAAGCATCTTGAGCCGCTTAACCCTCATCCCCCTAAGCGTCCGTATACAGCAGCATCAGCAGAAGCAGGAACAAGAAGGCCAGTAATATATATGGTGTGACTGCGACAAACTCACCCCCCTCCCCCCCTCTCTCCGCGCTCTCCCCTGTAGCATAAAGTGCAGCGGTTGCCCATTATGATTCTGTTTTGTTGTTTCATGATCTCTTTCCCCTCTCCTACCGTCTCTCTTTCTCTCAATCACAAACATTTGTCATTTTCGCATGGACTTTCAAAGATGGCCCAGTAGTTCTCCGAAAACGAATTGTCGA
>BOPN01000306.1:228301-230801 GCA_017312705.2 Penaeus japonicus | reverse complement strand
GGAGCGGCGAGCGTGCGAGCCTCGGACTCCCGGCGGGCTGTTTTGGTGAGGCCAGACATTATTAACTCCGTAAATGAGTTTAGGTGTCTCGACTCGAGCTATTTAGCCGTGAAGCAACAACTAACAGGACGTGAAGACTTCTTAACCGTTCCTAAGAGAGCGTGGAGAGTGGCACACCTTTATCCTTATCGTAATCAACTCCGATGAAGTTAACTTTGTGCAACAGGAGTTTATCTAGATGTTCTATCGATCTTTTATAAATAGACTATATCTGTCATGGAAAATATCTATACATTCCTGCAATGCGCCACACCTTTTAGAGATAAACATATAGATGAGCTTGTGCGTAATGTTTATTTTCTGTAGTACTGATAACCTTCACGTCAGTAAATGATCTTGCTATTTTGTAAATATCTTTCTGATGCACTTTCGCGCTAGGAAAGTCACGGATAGAAATGATCCCCTAATGGTTTGCCAACAAATGATCCCTGAAAACAAACACATATACGCGCACACGCACACATAAACATATATATATATATATATATTATATATATATATATATATATATATATATATATATATATATATATATATATATATATATATATATATATATATATACAGAGACAGACCAACGAGCGCATACACGCGCGCGCGTGCGCGACCTAAGGCAAGAAGATTGACCTGATGCCCGGATTCAATAATGAATCCGAGCCGCCCATTGCGAGGCCCGGATTGCCTCTGGGAAGCGCACATCATGTCAGAGGATGGAGGGCCCGTTGAGCACAGAGAGTCGGAGAGATGTTCCTTTTGCAAAAACGTGGATGAGGATTCCCAAGCAATCTCAATAGACTGCTGCTGTGCGTGGGAGAAGAAGGAGTGGGAAGAGAAAGAGAATCTGGATTGCTAGTGTAGGTGAAGGATATAATATTCAACTACGAAGAGAGAAAGATGTTGAATAGTAAGAAAAAGATGAATATAAAAGGAAAAGAAGAAAGGGAAGGGGGCAGTGAAGAAAATCAGAAAAAAAGGTGAAGTCGATGGAAAAAGGCAGCATGGATGAAGAACCTTCAAAAGTAAAGAAGAAGGAGTGAGGCGCCCGCCATCACCATGAGAAGAGTAAGATACATCCACTCACTCAAGATTACAAACTGAGAGTAAGAAGGGCAACAAAACCTTTTAAGCTAAAGGCTTGAAGATGAAACAAGGTTGCGGAGGAATAAGACAAGGAAGAGCAATGCAAACGAAGAAGGAAAAGAGATTATGACGGCGGAAAGGATATGTAGAATTCAATTAATTGTCCCACATGCTCGATTTACTGCCGCTTTCATAAAAGACATCTTCAAATTGTTATCTAGAAAAGTCTCCCGCAGGAAAAGGTTGAGCTGAAAGCATGTGTTTGTTATCAGGGCGTCCATTAGGTTAGTTTCCCCTGCAGACTCGGGGTGGTATAGTGCGAAGGCTCAACTTATCACCCTAATATCCTTCACATTTACCTCGACAGAAACATGTTGTTAGATTTTAACATGTTCAAACGAGGGTAAGAGGAAGGGGGAGAGAGAGAAAGCTTCAGCCAGAAGCTGATTGAGCAGAAACCCACTATCCACAGGCTCTGCTAATGGCTCTCCCATGCGGTTGGCAAGCCTGGTGAGTTGGCAGGTCTGGTGTACATCATCAGTGCAAACAGTGCGCCATAACTCGAGACATAACCGAACGATTGCTCCCAAAATGGCCTTTACGCGTCGACGGCTGGCGTATAGCCTGTTAAGAGAGGGGGGCCCAGCTCAGAGGGGACTCGTTTTCCGCAGCAATTTGTTCAGATTTCACTCGTTGTCGGCGGCGAGGGGAGATTTAAGCGCGTGAATAATTAGTGACCGCTTGAGCACTAGCGAGGGCGCATAGAGACACGGCGGAGACTCGCGATTGGCTGACACCGAGGCCCCAACGAGGGTTTTGATTGGATCGTAAACCGTTGCTGCATTTCAAGCATCATTTGGGAATATGAAGTCTGAAGGAGTTTGAGTTAATGGAGAGTCGGCTGACATGGGTGGGTCGTAACGGCCGAGGCAGTTTAGTTTATATGAGGCCAGAGAGGTGAAGCTCAACGGCCGACATGAACTGCCGAAGACACGACCTCGGCCGCGGAAATAGGTAATGCGTCGCAGCTTGGATTGACTACTTCGAGGGAGAGAGACGAGGAAGGGGAAGGGAAGGGCGGAGGAGGGGGATGGAAAGAAGCGCGACGCAAGCTGGAGAAAAGAAAGGGGAAACGGAATGCATAAAAGAGAAAAGGGATTTGCAGAGAAGAGACCACAAAGAGGGAATAAAATATCTCGAAATGTGGTAACAAGACATTACATCTTAGGCATAACGGTGTCCTCAGCCATTGCATCAAAATGTTTGCGGCATTTTTTTTTCTCAAAAATACACAAGAATCATATGAGATAGCAGCCTCTCCCTTCTCTTCTCTCTGCCTCCCGGACTATCTGCAAGTACT
>BOPN01000306.1:200801-205801 GCA_017312705.2 Penaeus japonicus | reverse complement strand
AGTGGATGTTAAAAGGAACATTGAACAAACGTAAGGTTCCAAGTAGGATCAAGATCTTCGTCCATATACACGTGTTCGAGGAGATGAGGATGGCTTTGAGTATGATTTTTTACCGAAAAAAATCTTTCGGAAGGGATGGAACTCGTTCTCCCAAGTGCTCAAACGTAAACACTCCAGGGCACTAGTGTTCACGTGTAATTATTTGCATTAAATCACAAAGAGTAACAAGAGAAATAGTTGTTGATTTCCAAATCTTCATTGTCTTAGTCATTTTTATTGCGATTATTCAATGTTGGACAAATTGTCTATTTTCATGTAATATTATGTACATTTTCTTCTTTAAATTGTGTGCCATAGGACTGGAAAAGAAACGGAAAAGTCAAGAGAGAGAAAGAGAAAATGAGAGAAACTTATAGGAAAAGGGTGTGCAAGAAAAACAAGAAACCGCAAAGAAGAAACAAATGTATGCCAAGTAGGAAAGACAATGTGTTTACAAGAAATCGCAAGGCTGTAGACCCCGTGACGAGTCCGGTCCAACCAGCAGCGTAAGGGGTCTCCGTAATGCCAAATTTAATCTCACAGAAGGGGAGGAGCTAATGGATGGGTGTGTCGTTGCCAAAGAACGATTCGCGCAATTTCTCTCATAAGGACTAGAAAGATACTTAAAGGAAAGCTGTCTTGGACCTTGGCGAACAGGAGCCGGCAGATTGGCGTCAGTGCAGAGCGCCTTAGGCAAGGTTAGCGATACGCGAGGAGGGAATCCAAGGAGCCTCTGGCACTCGGTGGATCATTAGGTTGAGGGATGGATAAGCAAAGTGAAGATGGATGGATAAGGGCTGACAGAGCTTTATAAGTAATTGTGATCACGAAATGTGAATAAAATGCATTTTGATAATCAATAAGTACAAGTTCATACCCGCAAAAGATAAGTAATATTACTGTTATAACATTTCGTACCTTTTATGACTTTTCCTGGGGTTAACATTCCCGTATAGCTTTTACTACATTGCCTTCCATAATGAATTTGCAAATAGAACACGGAACACTCTGAACTGGAAGAAGAAAAAATATGTGCGTGAAAAGCAGACTGGTTCTTGTCTGCAAGGAGAGTAATTCGCACTTACGTTCATTCTATCGATCGTGGAACTGTGAAGAATTAGAAAGATGAATTTAGTTTCGAGGCGGAGAAATACACATCTGGAACAAAAAGTAAAAAATGAGACGCCATTGATAAGTTTTGTCTATTATGTGTCGCTTGAATAAACGAAAACCTCATGTTATACTTGTTCATTAATTAGGGTATTTATCTGTACCTCCCATTGGAGCGTCACCGTCAGAGACATCTTATGCTGACTGGCTCTCAGCAAGGTGTGACGTCAGGCCTATGTATATATCGGATTACCAATCATGAGTCAGGATGGTCGTGACGTCATAATCATGATGGGGCTAAGGCGACAGATGCCATGAAGTGTTCTGTTGGAATGTACGTTGTCCGTATGGTTGTTCTCTAAGTTGTTTATGGATGGTAAAATCGCTTCTAGTCTACGAGTATGTTTTCAGAATTTTATACGAAATCAACTCTGTTTGATTTTAATCATGAGTATATTATAAGGTTTACACAACGGAGAATGCGTCGTATGTGACTCATCATCAGGCACTGTACCTCGATGTGCCCGAGTTATCATAACCGACGGAAGAGAAAAATATATTTTGAGGATAAATAAATAAAAAATAAGAAAGAAAAAAGAGTCACAACTATCATAACAAAGAACAAAAGACAAAAAGCATTCATGGAGACATTGTAAAGTGATTTATGTGTGTGAATAGCTTTTATCCCAAGAGTACGGGCAGTTAGGTAAAGGTGGTCGACGGCCTGTCGCTGCGTCTTATGTTTGTACACCATTAATGACAGTTGGTATTAATAAAATACAAATAAAGTATGATGTGTTTCATTTAATTTGATGTCACGAACAACAGAGGTGGATCTGGGAAACTTCTATTAATTAAAGGATGGTCAATCAACGAAAATAAGGAAACGGCTGAATCAAGAAACGTTCTTCATTAAAAAGCTGTAGTTGTGATCCTAGGAATAATCGCGACAATTAATAGCAACGACAATAATAATAAAACTAACAATTATGATGATGATAACAATGATAATAACAACAAGGATAAAAATAAGCATCATCATCGCCGCCAACACAGAAGCAGCAACATCATCAATGTCAACAACAATAACAAAACACAATATAAAGATAATGAAAACGAGAAATATAATAAACATGGTAATAAAAACAGCAATTATAATGATAATGGTGAAGATGATTATGGTGATGATGATGACGATGATGATGAGGATGATGATTATAATGATAAGGATTATGATGATTGAGATCCTCGTGCCAGCAGCCTTCTTGCGACCCCACAAGCGCCAACCAACTGAACGTGGGGACGTCTGGGACCCCGTAGGCCTATCACATGCGGCGCTCCTCGGCCCTCCATCAATCAATCATCAGGCACCTTTGACACGTCGGCTGTGGAGGGGCAGGTAAGGCTAATGGTGATTACGTCGCGTCGCCTTAATCAAAGGTAGAGAGGCATACATTAGGCTCTCAGGTAAGCTATCAGATAATGAAAGGTGGGCGCCGCGTATCAAAAGCGGTGAGGGAAGTGATAAGAAAAGTTACATCATGATAAGTGTTCCTTACCATGATTTTCACATGGATTACATCATTTTTTTTCCCTTGCTGTGCAATTGATTAATTATGTTTTCATTCTTCTCTCGACGAAATATCCGTGAAACAAGCAACACATACATATTACTCCACAGACTCCATGGAGAAAATTCAAAAATTCAAATACATATGAATGGACTTTTAGTTTCACAAGACTATATGTCAATCTAATGATTCACTAGCAGTCTCTGTGATGACAGTTTTGAAAAAAGTAAATCCTATGAGATAGCGAAGGGAAGAAATTAACACACAGAAGGATATTTAGACACGCAGATTGAGAGGGGGGAGGGGAGGGGAGGGGAGGGGAGGGGAGGGGGGGGGGGGGGGGGGGGGGGGAGGGGAGAGGGGCTGGGAAAAGGTAGGACAAAGGTGAACCGAAAGACAGGTAGACGAAACGGGAGAGAGCAAAACAGAAAGGCAGAGATTATGGCGTGTGTCTATGGCAACACTCCCGCGCCCGCGACGCAAAGGCAACACAAGTAATTGCGCCCTTTGGATCGATTGGAAGGAGGAGGAGGAGGAGGAGGAGGAGGAGGAGGAGGAGGCGAAGGAAGAATCAATATGGGGTCAGTGAGGGTGAATCAAGGCGACGAGGCGAAAGATCTGCAACGAAATTGGTAATTGGGAGGTCGCGTTCCGCTCGGGGGGGGGGGGGGGGGGGGGGGGGGGGGGGGGGGGGGGGGGGGGGGGGGGGGGGGGGGGGGGGGGGGGGGGGGGGGGGGGGGGAGGAAGGGGGAGAGGCTGGCGGAGAGCTTGGCCTCACACAAACACACACAGACACAAATAGAAGTAACAAAGCGATACATATAAAATTCCTGTCAATGGGTAATCAACCAATAGCGTAATCAACCAATAGCGTAATGATACCAATGGTATTTCTGTAATGAACAAGGTATGAAAGTCCATGCTGTTTTTTTAAGCAAAAGAAGATCACTGAAATGCTCTGACAGCATCACCGAGTGAGTCACAGCATTCAAGTACCACGAATGATCAGCACAACAGAGTAAGTAGGTGATCAGCTGACGAGGCATTCCGAAGTGTATGATAGAAGTATTCCGAGGAGGGTATAATGATATAATGAATATCTTTTGTTACACTAAATAGCAAATATTTATCTCAAAGTCCTTCATCATTAAGAAACGGGACACCTACGAAAAGAACCCACTGAAGTCACATTAAACGAAGTTAGCAGTATATACTGAACCAGAGACACTCCAACCGTAAAATTCGCAAATAAAATATAAATGAATTACCATGGTGCCCTTCATCATATGGATTTAATAATAAGCCGTATATGTAAATTGAAAATTAGAGAAAGTTACTTTTCATAAAGACAACCCAAAATAATGTGTTAGATGAGTTTCTCGACCAGAACGCTGCGTTACTACAAAGCGGATTGGTCACTAACGTCCACTTCGTCATATCTGTGACAAACTACAATTCCAAAATCAAATTCCAGGTATCGCTTTACATGACTTTACAGAATGTTTATCGTAAGACTGCTCATGGCCTCTTTGTAGCCTCATCTGCCCCATCTATTTAGTTCAGCTCAGTTCAGAGAGATTTGCGAACCATCTATTTAGAGTCTTGAATCCGATTAAGTTAAACGGTTTGGCAAGAAGTCGCATCATTGCCGCTGACCTCCCCAGGGCTTCACCAGAACCTTCTTACCGGCCTTTGCGTTTTTACGGTAGGTCACGTGTGCCCTCGCTGATATTAAATGCCTCTCCTGAGCGCCTTCCTTTCAAGGCGGTTGAGAATGTAAAGGCATACTTATCCACGTGAGAGAAGAAACTATCCAAAGGGCCTGGCTGTGGGATGCCAGTTACCTCCAAAAATCATTCTTTTCTTTTACAAATCAACTTTATTACAGAAGGGTACAGAAACAACCATGATGGATATTTGGGGTAGATTATGGTTGATAAGCGTAGATCAGGAGTATGTGATAGGGTACAAAGAATAGACAATCATGACCTCGATCACATAAAAAGTTATTAATAGATGGCGGGGTCAGTCAGACTCTGAGCACACCAACACAGAGAGTTGCGATCATAGTTAGGGAAGGGGAAGCCGCCATGTTCGTCATATTCGTGGAGAAATTTCTCAAGTTGAAAGAAGAGTGAAGATGAAAGTGCCGTTGGAGGTTTCATTCTCCGAGCGTCTTTCTACAGTTTATGGGCCTGTGCCATCAGTGACGTCATCGAAGCGCAATTTTTGGTTGACTCAAATACTCTAATCCCAATATAAATTTAGAGGCATCAGTGA
>BOPN01000306.1:195801-198301 GCA_017312705.2 Penaeus japonicus | reverse complement strand
TTATATTACCAGGCTTATTAGTAATTAGCTCTATCCTTTAAACTAAAGTACTTTCATATTTTGCTTACATTTATCTTTTTTTTCCGTGATTTCTAGCATGGAAAGAACTTGAATAATAATTAAACCAAAAACCAAAATACAAATTTGTTGGCTTTAAGAAGCAACAGCGCTTTTGAACGCTTTGATGATGCTAATGATTATGATAATGATGATGGTAATGATGATGAAGATGATGATGATGCAGATGCTCACGATGATGATGATGATGCAGATGCTCACGATGATGATGATGTGATGATGATGATGATAATACTAATGAACGCAGTTGTCTTTCAGTTTTTTTCAAATTTGTTGAATCACTTCATGTTGTTAAAAGGATCTACAGCCTTAACAAGAACACAAAAGACAGTATTGAAAAGCCTTCCTTCTTTCGAACCAGGCACTCGAGACGATTACTTAATGCAAAGCTTCTTACGGTGTTTAAACAGGTAAGACTACGAGGATTTATTGCATTTGAAACTTCTTGAAACTTGCCCAAAGATCTGCGAGTGAATGGTCATAGCTGCAGCGCCCATCCAAGAGGCACAGGGTGCTCCTTCTGCCTCGCCGAGTTCCACGTTTCATCTACTTAAAACTGCTAAGCGTCACATCGCCAAGTTGACAAAACCGTTACATTGCATGCATTTGATCGTCAAAGTCATCCAGCAAACGGAGAAATGAGACATTCACTTTGCATCTCACTCTAAGATGGAATCGTTGTGAAGTGGTTATGCTTGTCCCACAAAGAGTGAACACATATAAGGCCACTGGATTCTAAACTGTACATTTTCCTTGCAAGAACA
The DNA here is from genome assembly GCA_017312705.2 of Penaeus japonicus. NCBI lineage: Eukaryota > Metazoa > Arthropoda > Malacostraca > Decapoda > Penaeidae > Penaeus > Penaeus japonicus. The sequence continues at coordinate 197,459 of BOPN01000306.1, read as the reverse complement.
AGAGAGATCACTATTGCCGTAATCAAATCAAGCACACTGTTGATTCTCTCTAGCATTTGCCAAAAAATGCACATCACATGATTACACTCTCACTCTCACACAGGCACACGCGTACATAGTTCAAAGAATCTTCCGATCTGGATTTGCCAGAGTTTCACAATCAGTTCGCAAAAGTTTTCCTATTCGAGCACAGGGCGAAGCGATCTTCTCTTGTAACTCTTGCACGGGGCATTCAGAAGAGAGTCCATTCGCACGGGGTTCGAGCTCTTACGTCGCTTTAGTTCTCATGCGACAGTAATGCCAAAAGAATGACATAGAAAGTAGTTTTGAAAAGTAATTACGAATAGGAAAGCATTAAAGAGTTGAAACTATACAAATATATCCAATTATGTTAGAACTTTGAACTATCCACACACACACAGATACACACACACACAAATATACGTACATATTATACAAAATAAATACCGTGAACACTCTAATACTGGCCAAGACTCTTGTCCATTCTGGCCGCTCGAGGACTGGCTAGCCATTCTGATACAGTTTTTCAGGCTATATGTTCTTTCGAAATCCGGTCTGTAGTAAACTTGTAGTAATTAGGCAAAACAATATCAGCGACTTTGATAGCAGAGAGAAAAATGGTGTGTGGTCTCGTTTTAGCGCCTACCAACGGTATTATTATTTTTGTAATAGCCGTGAGCCATTAATTACTTATTGCTTCGGAGTATGGCTTCAACCTGTATTTGTTTGTGTTTTCAACTTGGAAGTTATAATCGCGTCTCCGGAATTATTTTCACGCTTGGTTAGGCCTTTCGAGAAAATCAAGATTTCTTTCCATTTATCTGGATATAAATCAGTCTATCTGTCTCTCACTCACATATACACTGGCATTTGTTGAATCAGTCACGATTCCGACGATCATAACTGTACTCTAATATCTAAATCTATTTCTTGGAGTTTTATTTTCAAAATTACTGAACGAGAAAAGACGTGTAAAGCACCCCTTTAAGTTACTCTTTCATTTATATCAATAAGCCAAGACATTGGGAAGTAAACAAAATATCACAGGCAACAACATTATGCATAGTCTTGCTTACTGCCTCCGCAATACGGAAATACCCATAAACACAAACAAACGCACACGCACGAATGCGTGCACGCACCAACACAGAACACATACCTCAATATTGATAGCAATTTTCCTAAAACCGTTTGACAATCTCCAGAGTAGAAATTCTAGGACGATATCTGAGTAAATAGCTTTCATATAAAGCTACTTAACTCGATGGTAATCTGAGTCACAAAGAGAGTTTTCACAGTCAGCGACAACCGTCACTTTCTCTTAGTTGGAGTCCGATGGCGGTCATGCAGTAACGACTGGGAATTGGCGAATGAAGCAGCGCAGACTTTTAATCTGTGCACAGCCAATATCCAAGTGTTTTAAAATCAATATTGTCTCAAATCGCTCAAACGCAAATTCATAACAAAAAGGATTTACATATCCCTGTAAAAGAAAAAAGAAATGTGTAAAACGAATTATTATCTTATCAACCCAAAAAGCCTTAGGAAATAATTCAATGTATTACAAACCATGTTGTAAAATTAATTCATTTTAATATAATGATTTAACTGAAGGAACTGTAGAGGATTTGAATAAG
>BOPN01000306.1:168301-170801 GCA_017312705.2 Penaeus japonicus | reverse complement strand
CGTCTTCCCTCCGCGCCCTCATCCTTGTTTTCTTCTAGCCGGCCTCCTCCTCCTCCTCCTCGCCTCCTCTCCCCTCAGGATGAATCATGTTAATTAGGGCGCGCTCAATCCACGGCCCGATGGCGGAAGACCCGCTCCGAAGACCCGCCAGATTGGAGAGCATCTCCCTTAACCGCTTCCTAAATCCCCGAAAGAGTATCCTCCTCCTCCTCCTCCTCCTCCTCCTCCCTCTGTGCCTTCTCCACCCCCACCCGCCCCCACCCCCACCCCCAGGCCATCAAGTACTTGGGCGCTCCCATCAGATACCTTCAAGTGACATTTCTCCTCTGCGGCAGCCACCGCTCATCTCCCCCCCCCCCGCCCTCCTCCTCCTCCTCCTCTTCCTCCTCCTCCTCCTCCTCGCTTCCACTTACTGCGCTCTCCCCTCCCCTTCTCCCTCCCTTGCCTTCATAAACTGATAGATTCCAGCGTTTCAGTTCCAGGATTCGCCGGGCTATTCCAGTGATTCTGGAGCTTCGCAGATTACCAAGCCGAGAGAGAGAGAGAGAGGGAGAGACAGAGAGAGAGAGATGTATAGAGAGAGAGCGAGGCGAGAGGAGAAGAGGAGCGTAAACCTCGACCTCTTCCCTCTTGCTCTTCCATCTTCTTTGCCCTTGGTTGTCTAAGCTTTCCACCTCAGCGTAACTTCATTTTTCTACTGCGGGATAAACTTTTTAATGCTCTTAAGGACTAAAGTCTTCCTCCTTGCCCTTACTTCCTTTCTCCTTTCCTCCCGCCCTCCTAGCACTCCCCGCGGCTGGGGGACACACGCGCACTCATACACACATACATTTACGGAAACACCATTGGGTTAAAACCTTTTGTTCGAGTGCGTGTGAACGTGTGTAATGTGTGTTTATTCCATGAGACCGTGGCGACAGGATTATCATTGTTGTAAAATTCAACATATCTTCTCCAGACCCTGGAATTATGAGTCTTTTTCTTCCTCTAAATCAGTAACTGCATTATTCATACTGCATTAACATCTCTATGATATGCTATGTGTTTCTTCACAGGGCATATTCCACTAAATCCTGACATTATCCTGTGAAATATATACCTCGCCACTTACCCCCGGCTGCAAGGGATTTCCAACCTCACGGCAGAGGCTTATAAAGGCGACACGCAGCACGTCCCGCCCTCTGAGGGTTACGGCCTGGAATGATCTGGAGCCGAGTATTACATTTCAAAAAGCCCTGGAGACAAGTAAGCGATGTTGTCGAAGCCTGGAAAATTATGCTCTACGACTCGTCTCGTTCCAGATTGTTGGGATCTCAGCTCCTTTCTTGTTCATGGCGGCGGGCTTGAAAGGTAAATAAGAGTTTCTCTCTCTCTTTCCTCTCTCTCTCTCTCTCTCTCTCTCTCTCTCTCTCTCTCTCTCTCTCTCTCTCTCTCTCCCCGTGGATAATTGTGTGTATGTGTATGTTCCTTCCGAGCGCCCGCATAAAGAACGTGGTCATAGCGGAGGGAGATAGAACGTTATTTCCTTCGCTGTGCTTCCTTCCCTTTCTCCCCTCTCCTACACCCTCGAGATCGCTTTAGCTCCCAGACAACCCTCATCTATACCTTTGGCGTCGCGGTAGAACCTGGAAGGCTTTTCTTCTGCCTCTTGGAAACGCAGGATTTTCGCAATAACAAAGAACGAACGAAGCTTAGGGTGAATCTGCTCTCTCTCTTCGTCTTGCTGGAGGGACCCTGGGGCGGTGGTGGGGAGCGGCGGCGAGGGGAGAGGGAGAAAGAGGGAAGGAATCCAGATGCTATATTTGAGAGTCATTTTGGGGCTCTGGAAGACGACGATTGAAGTGGCTTTTATGCGACGCCGCACCCACTTTGAGGCACGAGTAAAGAAGCAAGAGGGAGCCATATGTCAGAGGCTCGTTAGGAAGCAGGTCGGTTAGCGGGTCGATGGGGGGCGAGGGAGGGGGGGGGGGTAGAGGAGTAAAAGGTTGAGATACTCTGAGTGGCGGGTTTGAGTGAATGAAGACCTGAAGGTAGTGAGTGAGGGGAGACGGGAAGAGGAGGAGACACCGCGGAGGGCCGGTGAAAAGAAACCACAGGCGAGAAAGAGAGGCGAGGAGATGAGCGGAGAGGAGAAGGAGTAAACAAAAACAAAAAACAAAGTAGAAGGTAGTGAATATGACGGTTATGATGATGGTGACGGTGAACATAAAGAACATGCGAGGAAACCCTCTGTCATAAGAAGAGAAAGAAAAAGCCACGAGAGGGCGAAACGGTTTAACAAATGGAGATGAAGAGAGCGAAAGGACACGGGCGAGGGAAGGGGAGGCAGCTCACAAGCCAGATTACCCTAAGACCGAAGACGAGGGAAAGGACCGGAATGAGAAAACTCTTAAGACGGGATGAAGGAAAACTGAGGTGCCCCAAGATGACTCCCTAATGAGACGACAGAGGCTATAAGGATGAAATGGAGATTGAAGATTGAGATAGAGAAGCTAGCACG
>BOPN01000306.1:125000-130000 GCA_017312705.2 Penaeus japonicus | reverse complement strand
AGATAACCTTTCCTGACAATGGGGTTTATCCTCTTTGTTAATGGTGAATCATCGTTCACGGTATATCCTCTTTGAACACACACACACGCACACAGATATATATATATATATATATATATATATATATATATATATATATATATATATATATATATATATATATATATATATATATATATATATATATATGTATATATATATATATATATATATATATATATATATATATGTGCATGTGTGTGTGTGTGTGTGTGTGTGTGTGTGTGTGTGTGTGTGTGTGTGTGTGTGTGTACGTGTGTGTGTGTGTGTGTGTGTGTGTGTATGTGCGTGTGTGTGTGCGTATTTGTGCATGTATGTGTGTGTGTGTTCTTCCTCCTCAACTTCCTCCTCCTCTTCCTCCCCCTTTTCTTCCTTCACAGCCTCCCCCTCCTCCTCCTTGCCTTCTCATTTTCCCTCCTTTAATTTCTTTGAATTGATTAGAACCACTTCAAGAAAACCACAAATATCTCTTATATTTTCTCTCTTCACACTTTCTTTCTCTCTTTCCTCTTCCTTCTTTATCTTAATTTCTATAATGATCCCCTCTTCTTTCTCCCAAGAAAAAAAATGGTTATAAAAATAATGATGATGATGATAATACTAGCAATGATAATGATGGTAATAGTAATGATGATAATGATACTACTACTACTATTACATCATCTGATTCTGCTAATAATGATGATAATGATAATGATGATGAAGATGAAAATAATGACATGGATGATGATAATGATAATGATAATGATGATGAAAATAATGATATGGATGATGATGATAATGACGATTGATTTAATATCCCTCATCTTTCTCCTGCTCTCCATCTTCCCCCTTTTCCTCTGCCTCTTCCCTTTCCTTCCCTGAGATTCTGTTGTTTTTTTTAACTAGGATCCTTCCTTTGGAAAACATGTCCTTCCTTCTTCTCCCTCTTTGTCTTTTTTCTTCTTCTACTCCTCTTCTTCCTCTTTCGTTTGCGTTTTCCTCTTAGTCTTCTATCTCCTCCTCTCCTTCTTCAGTCATCTCCTTCTTTTAAACACTCTTTTCCCATTTTCACAACTATTTTTCCCTTCTTCTTCCTCTTCCTCCTCTTCTTTCTCTTCTTCCTCACTTCCCCTCTTATTCTTTTCCCCCCTTTCCTTCGCCTCATCTCCCTCCTCCTCCTCCTCTTCTCCATCTCCTTTCTCCTTCTCATCCTCTTCACTCTCCTCCTCCCTCTCTTCTTTTTATTACTCTCCCTCTTCCTATTCCTCTTTACCCTCCTCATCTCCCACTTCTTTTTCCTTCTCCTCTTCCTTTTCACTCTCCTCCTCTCCCTCTTCCTCTTCACTTTCCTCCTCTTCGTCTCCCTTCTCCTCCTCTTCCTCTTCATTCTCCTCCTCTCCCTATACTTTTTTCTTCCTCTTCCTCTTTATTCTCCTTCTCTCACTCTTCCTTCTCCTTATCCCCTCCCTGCTCCTCTTCTTCCTCTTCATTCTCTTCCTCTCCCTATTCTTTTTTTCTTCCTCTCCCTCTTTATTCTCCTTCTCTCGTTCTTCCTTCTCCGCTTCCTCTTCATTCTCCTCCTCTCCCAATTCCTTTTCTTCCTCTTCCTCTTTATTCTCCTTCTCTCGTTTTTCCTTCTCCTCTTCTCTCCCTTCTCCTCCTCTCCCTATTCCTTTTCCTCCTCTTCTTCTTTATTCTCCTTCTCTCACTCTTCCTTCTCCTCTTCCTCTCCCTTCTCCTCCCCTTATTCTTTTTCTTCCTCTCCCTCTTTATTCTCCTCCTCTCCCTATTCCTTTTCTTCCTCTTCCTCTTTATTCTCCTTCTCTCGCTCTTCCTTTTCCTCTTCATCTCCCTTCTCCTCCTCTCCTTATTCTTTTTCTTCCTCTCCCTCTTTATTCTCCTCCTCTCCCTATTCCTTTTCTTCCTCTTCCTCTTTATTCTCCTTCTCTCGCTCTTCCTTTTCCTCTTCATCTCCCTTCTCCTCCTCTCCTTATTCTTTTTCTTCCTCTCCCTCTTTATTCTCCTCCTCTCCCTCTTCCTTTTCTTCCTCTTCCTCTTTATTCTCCTTCTCTCGCTCTTCCTTTTCCTCTCCCTCTCCCTTCTCCTCCTCTCCTTATTCTTTTTCTTCCTCTCCCTCTTTATTCTCCTTCTCTCACTCTTCCTTTCTCCTCTTCCTCTCCCTTCTCCTCCTCTCCCTTCTCCTCCTCTTCCTCTCCCTCTTTATTCTCCTTCTCTCACTCTTCCTTTCTCCTCTTCCTCTCCCTATTCCTTTTCTTCCTCTCCCTCTTTATTCTCCTTCTCTCACTCTTCCTTTCTCCTCTTCCTCTCCCTTCTCCACATCCCCCTCCCTCAAAACAAAATAAAAATCCCACAAGAAAAGGCTGACCAATCACAAAATAAAATATCCATTCATCCTCTCTACACTACACTCACTACACATCACCAAGAACAAAATACACATCTATACTCACTCTCTAGGACACTGTATGGGAAGGGCAACGCGCAATAAAAACAATAACACTGCTACACTGACTTAGTCTCTGTGTATACTGATCATGTGTACCTGTTACATGGCACAGGATGGGAGATGGGGGGGGGAGGGGTTGGAGGGTGAGGGGTTGAGGGAGATAGGGGGGTTCAGTTAAGGGGGGAGGGAGGGTGAGGGGTGGAACAGGTGTGAGATAGAACATGTGTTCACATTTGGTTCTGCGGTCTTCGGTGGTGTGTGTGTGTATGTGTGTGTAAGTGTTTATAAGTAGGAAAAAAGTGATCTGTTTGTGTATCCTTATCTTTTATTTATTTTTATTTTTATTTTTTTTTTTTCAGTTATCCATCCGTGTTTTTGTGTGTTTCTGTAGTTTTTTTTTTTTGTGTGTGTTTTTCTGTATGTGTGTTTATGTATGTGTGTGAGTGTACGTGTGTGTTTATGTGTGTATGTGTGTGTGATAGTGTGTCTTTATGTGTGTATGTGTGTCTGATAGTGTGTGTATGCGTGTGTGTGTTTATGTATGTATGCATGTGTGCATTTTAGTATTTGTATGTCTATGTGGTGTATGTATGTTTGCTTGTGTACATGTAAACATAATATTTTCAGGAAAAGGAGACCAACAACATCAAAGAAAGAAATACACACGAATTTTTCAATTGAAGTGAAGAATTTCCCTGCAAAAGTTATTGATTACGTCTTTTAAACTCATGTTTGCATTGTGAAAAGAATCTAAAGAAATATTTGAAATATCTTTCCATTGGCACCAAAACGAAGTTAAAACTAAAGTTAAGACCTTGAAAAGGTTTTTTTCTTCTGAAGGTTGAATGGAAATCTAAAACTTAAACAACACACACTCAAACACACACACACATACAGACACACACACATAAAGACACACACGCACACACTCACGCATATATATATATATATATATATATATATATATATATATATATATATATATATATATATATATATGTGTGTGTGTGTGTGTGTGTGTGTGTGTGTGTGTGTGTGTGTGTGTGTGTGTGCACTTATATATATATATATATATATATATATATATATATATATATATATATATATATATATATATATATATATATATATATATATATATATATATATATATATATACATACATATATATATATATATATATATATATATATAGATAGATAGATAGATAGATAGATATAAATAAATGTGTGTATATATTTATACATAAATATATATATATATATATATATATATATATATATATATATATATATATATATATATATATATATATATTATATATATATATATATATATATATATATATATATATATATATATATATATATATATATATATATATATATATACATATATATACATATATATATATATAAATATATATATATATATATTATATATATATATATATATATATATATATATATATATATATATATATATATATATATATATATATTATATATATATATATATATATATACATAAACATATAATAAGCGAGAGGAAAAAAAACACGGAAAAATGAGTAAAAGAGAAAACCGGACAGACACCGAAGCGGCCACCCACCACAACAAAAGCCCCTTAAGCCAATACCAACATCACACGTGTCTCTGACGCACATCGATCGACCACTTGTGATGCAGAACATATGCATTCAGATTCATATCAAGCACAGAGACGGAAACGGCAGAACACAGGATCAGTGCGTAATTGGGAGCACAGGGTAGGAAAAAAAGATCTTTCTTAGAAATGAAGTAGGTGGTGGGATTGACTAGGTGTTATTTTGGTTTCTAGATATAATGGAATTAGTTAGTTTGATTTCACATTGTCCTGAAAATGATTATGTTAATAAGTGATATATATTCTATATTGTGGAATATTGCGTTTTTAAAGATATAACTTACATATAGCATATAACTTACATATAACATATAAACATATAACTTACATATAATCATAGTTTGGATATGACGAGTGTAAAGAATTAAGCATTTCATTACCTCAAAATGTAATGAGGCTATCAATATAAATATCCTATTCGAGACAAGATAAGTTGACTAAACGAAACACCAAAACCATTCAGCCCATAATGAGGACACAGCTTTTACCCTGAGAAGACACCTGTGACACATGTTCGAATCATTAACATTCTGTTAAATATGTGTTTACTTTTCTAAGGGGAATGTCAAAGGGCTGAATACTCCTAAGTATTTTCGACCATTTTTTTGTAAATAGGTTTTTTATTTTATTTTATTTTTTTTTACTTATTTATTATTATTTTTTTTTTTGTATCTGTTCTTCTTGCCTTTCTGTTCCGTGTCCTTCTCTTTCTTTCTTTTTTCTCTTTCTTGTTTTATCTTTTTTTTTTCGCTTCTTTGCCTCTCGCCTTCTATATGTCTCCTCACATTATTTCTCTCTCTTCCATTCGTTACCAACTTTCCTTTTATCTCGTCCTCCTTTCTCCCTT
>BOPN01000306.1:105000-117500 GCA_017312705.2 Penaeus japonicus | reverse complement strand
TGGTCACGAGCGCCGGTCGCGGAATCACGAAGTTGAGTGGAATTTGTATTGTCTCGTGTCCTTATTTCAGTTCGCTTCGTCAATAAGTCTCTTGCAGGGCATATGGACCCCTGCCTTTGGAAGGATGAAGCTTACGTAACATGTATAGGCTTATCATAGGCTTATCAGTATTGTATAACTAATTCGAGTATAAAATTAAAATGATAATCAAATAAGGCTGAAAATGTGTTGGTAGCCCTGCAAGGGATAATCTTGTTGTGACTCGAACTAACACGTCACCGTTGTCTCATACTCCAACATTGCTTCTAATATTATTTCTCTATTCGATGGGACACATGAATTAATCTTGTATTACTATAATTCATATCATTTGTCTCTTATTCTTCAATTCTCGTATCATTGATGTTCCACTTTGTGCCTGTGACTTGTTTTCAAACAGTATCACTGACTAATTCACTCTTAGGTTCAAACACTCGTTCAGTTACTTATTTGCAGAACCACTCTCACATACAACCACTAGTGACGCTGAGACTTTCTATGCATAATCTACCGAGAGTTGCAATGTCAATTTCTCTATTTCGGGAATATATGAGACTTTCTAATCACATTGGTGTTTGTTATGTCGCAGATGCCATATGTCAAGATCGGTGATGTAAAAACATCTAAGTTGTCCGCAGACTTTATCTCTTCCGCATTCGGTTTTGCCAATCGTGACGAGTGGATCATGTGCAATGTTCTCTCACTTCTCGCATTGTTGCAATCCTCTCTGGTTAGTACTTCAAATAAATCCTTGTAAATTCCTGTTGACGTCTCCCTTAACTCTATCTAAACTGGAAAAAAAATATCCACCTCTACAACCAACATGAAATCTATGAACTCTTAAAACGATCATTCTGACTAGCCTCTTCCTGTCCTCTATCCTCGGCCATTGTGTGTAAAGTTTCGGTCAGGGGCTCGTCAACGCAGGTACCCGAGATGCCGTCGAAAGGGCGCCGCCAGCCAGAACGCCCTTGGAACACTAGGTAAGAAACGGGGACGGGAGATGAGATAAGAAAGCTCATATGTAGAGGACAGTCGAACATAAGGTGCCCCCGAGGTACACCGGTCTAGAGCAAGAGTAGAGTGGCGCGAAGCCGATGTGTGGGTAGGTGGCCGAGTAGTATAGATGTATAGGAAGACATTACTGTATATTCTAAGGTTCTAATCTCACTCAGGATTCTAGTCATGAGACCAAATATCATGGTGGTCACGCAATCCGACCCAAGGCGCGAGGTCAGGTGACCGACGTTGACATCTCCAGGTATCAGGTGAAGTCCAAAGAAGCCTCTTGCATTCGTCAAGGCCAGACATCTCTTTGATGCCTCTCCTTAAGAACATAATTAATTATGACAATGACAGATACTGAATAACTTCTTAATTAACACAAGAGACGGAATTGACGCATTTCGATTACCTCGTTATCAGAACTACATACTTTAGCACGATTACATTTTTTTTTTTTTTTTAGTCAAGTACTACCGAATCACCTGATACCCGTGACCTGTCGCATGTTATCCACACAACCGACATTACTTCGACCTTGGATAATTTGAAGCCGCCCTTCGGTGTCCAAGTTCTCCACCGTGGTGATGACCGCAGCTGCAGCTTCGATGATCTTCCTTTTATTGTTTTAGCAAACCATCATGAATCATTTTCCTTCGCTTCCAGTCATGTAGAAGTCTCGCTTCATCTACGTGCACCATCATTCCATTAGATGTTCTGTGGCGAAGGACGTCTTCTCCATGTTCGCTGTTTCTGGTGTTGAAGTCACGTCTCGTTTCACCATAGTACATATCTGCTACACAGTTTACATTATACGGCCAGGTCTGTGTTGCTTCTGGGAGGCTTTCTGTCTTGTATTGTATCTCCCGTTCTTGTGCCAGATGTTTTGTTGGTTTATATCACATGCCTTGCCCCCCTGGCCCTATTTCCAAACGGTTCGTATGTTGTTCCTTTTATCTATTCATTTCTGATTTTATCCTTTCTTGTTACCCCCAGTGAGAACCTTAATTAACATCCTCATCTCTGCTACCTCTATTTGTACCTCCTGACTCTTGTCTCCAAACCATGCAACATGGCTGGTCTTACTGCCACCCTGCATGCCTTCCCTTTCAGAGTTGACGATTTTATTTTGTCACAGATCACTCACGACTCTCTTCTCCAGCCTCGCCTCCCTATCGCACCCACCATCATTGATCCCAAATACTTAAGATCATCCATCTTTTTTCACTTCCGTGCCTTGCATTTCTACCATCCCTCTCATTCACACACAGTATCTAGGATTTCCACAAATCACTATGTCACACACTTACAAATATATATACTGTATATATATATATATCATCATCAGCCTGTATCATTCCACTGCAAGACGTAGGCCTCTCTCAATCTTTTCCAGTCATTGTCATTCCGGTCTCGTGTCTTCTGATTCCAGTTTACTCCTGCGAAATTCGCTATTTCATCCCGCCATTTAGTCATTGGTCTTGCCCTTGGTCTTATTGTGTCATGTATTTCCCATTCTGTTGTTTTCTTTGTCCACCTGTTGTCCTGTCTACGATATATATGTCCAGCCCACTGCCACTTTTTCTTCTTAATGTTCTTGAGTATATCCTCTTTTTGTTGCCTGATCCATGTGGCTCTTTTCTTGTCTCTTAAGGTAACTATTAGTATAAGCCTTTCCATTCCTCTTTGAGCACTTACTAATTTCCTCTCGAGTGCCTTGGTCGTAGTCCATGTCTATGATCCATATGTCATGACGGGGAGGACACATTGGTTAAAAATCTTTCTCTTTAGACATAGTGGCAGACGACCTCGTAATATATTACTATGTGTACCGAAGGCACTCCAACCTAGCCTGATTCGTCGTTTTATCTCGGCATCGCAGGAAGTACTCGTCTTGATGAGTTGCCCTAGGTATACATACTCGTTCACTGCTTCTAGTACCTCGCCCTGTATTTGTTGAACATGACTTTAGTCTTTTTCATGTTCATTTTAAGGCCAATCTTCAGACTTTCCCTATTCAAATCGCTTAGTAATTGTTGTAGTTCATCTGCTGACTCGCCGAAAAGAACAATGTCATCTGCAAATCTTAAATTGCTTAAGTGCTCATTCCCTATTTTAATCCCTTTCTCCTTCCAATCTAACTTCTTGAATACTTCCTCTAAGCAAGCTGTAAACAGCTTCGGTAAGATGGTGTCGCCCTGCCTAACACCCTTTTTTATTGGTATTTTATTGGTTTCTGCGTGGATTTTGATGGTCGCTGTGCCATTTTTATATATATCCACTAATAATCTGCAATATATTTCCTCTACTCCTTGTTTACAAATTGCATCTAGTACTGCAGATATCTACCGAATCGAATGCCTTTTCATAATCTACGAATGCCATACACAGAGGCTTCCTATATTCGTTTGTTTTCTTTTTTATTTGGGCTAGTGTGTGGACATGGTCTGTAGTTGAGAATAGATTTTATTGTATGTCACCTCTCCATTAGGTTTCTTTAATGCGTACATTTGTTTTTTCCCTATTCCGAGCCTCCTCTTTGTTGCCTTAAGGCTGGTGCCGGCAAGCAGAGCTTCGTTTATTTTTCGTATGTTAAATTTGCGTACATCCTCTTTCTTTTTCTTGTTTATCATCTTAGTCAGCTCTGTTGATTCTATCTTGTCTCTGATTGATGTTATTTTCATGTCCCTACGCTGTTTCATAAGCTTTTTTGTTTCTACCGAAAGCTTACTGAACTTTTCTTTTTGGTCTTTACCCCCTATTTCAAGTGCAGCTTCCTTTAATATCTCACTGAACTGGTCATTCATTTGGTCTATGTCAATATCTTCTTCGAGAGCTAAGTATTTGTTTCGGATGTTAACAATGAATTCCGTCGTCCTATTCTTAATGTTAATTAGATTAACGAGAGGCATCTGTATGAGCTTATTTCGTTCCTTTCTTAGCTGTAACTTAACTCTACTCCTGACCAGTCTATGGTCGCTACCGACATTTATTTTATTGATAACGGTTACGTTTGGTGATGATGAAGTCAATTTCGTTTTTAATGCCGGATGGTGATTTCCATGTCCATTTCCTCCCGAGTCTCTTTTTGAAGAATGTATTCAATATTTTAAGGGATCGAGCTTCAGCGAATTCTATTAGCCTTTTCCCTCTCTCATTTCTGGTGCCTATTCCGTGTTTCCCAACCAAGGTTTCTCCATCTGCCCTTATTCCTATCTTGGCATTAAAGTCCCTCAAAATCACGGTAAAATGGGTTTTTGCTCTATCGGTAGGTGCTTGCACATCTTCGTAGAAGCTCTATATCTCATCACTATGAGCTGGTAGGAGCGTATACTTGGATTATTTTTAGATTATATCTGTTGTTTAGTTTCAGTATTGCAAAAACTACTCTTTCGCTCACTATAGAATTCCTTAATATTCTTTTCGAGGCGCTTGTGAACTAAGAAACCTACTCCTAATTCTTGTTTGCTATCAAGGGGTTTACCTCTCCAATATAGTAAGTGACCATCATTTAGTAATTTCTGTTCTTCGCCTAGTCTTCTAACTTCAGAAAGTCCCACAATATCCCATTTAATAAATGAAAGTTCCTCAAGCAGTGTCAAAAGATCAGATTCTGTTCTCAGAGTCCTTACATTGTATGTGCACAAATTCATCATCTTTAGGCGGCCTGGGTCTAACCGGATATTCTTAGCGCCCTCTGCTCCGGAGCGATCCCGATCGCCGCCGTGATCAGGGGCTCCTTCGCTTCCGGGGAATGAGGGCCATTGTCTTGACTGAGAAATCATATTTATTTAAGAGGGGTGGGGCCTGATACCCCCACCTACCGGCCTTAACTGTGCAAGGTGGGGGAAGTAATTTTAGTCATACATATATATGTGTGTGCGTAAGAAATGTCACTTCAAATGATTAAGTTTCCCCTATATAATTCGTTTTCTCTAATTTCACAGAGAATATAAAGAAAACAAAGTTAAGGGGTGACATTGATATTTTCTTTAAGTATCTGGCTTTTGTTTTCTTTTTTATTACTGATGCTTGTTCTTTTATTATTATTTCTATTTGTTTTGTGCTTAATCTAATAATTTTTTTTTTCTTGGCATATTGTTTCACAACTCCATTCGGTACTTTATTAAATTCTTAAGCCGCGTCCAGCGGGCAGCGCGGTTGTCGGGCAAATTCTGCCGGTCTGCCCGTGAATGTTGTCCACACGACCGAGGGTCGAAGCTACAGCTACCGGGCACCACCTTAGTGATTTCGCTCGACGGGCACTCGGGCAATTCGATCGTTTGCCCGTCAAATGTGCCCGTTAAGGCATGCCCGCCGATCAGGCCCGCTCGTGTGGACGCGGCTTTACATGCTACCTAAACTATAGGAATTGCTCAGCTTGATGGCTGTGTAAAAAACCTTAGTCATATTTAAAATCAAGAAATTTAGAGTCTACAGTCAATACTGTATAAATTGAAAGCTTACATTTTACTGGACATTGAACTTAGCATGCTAACTGTCATTTGATTTGTGCAATCTGATATCGTATACATTTCAAAAGGTGTATTACCTTGTGAATTCAATCATAATTAACCCATTGTGGATGGGTGTCATGGGATACATGACACAGTAGCTTTGGCCTGACGACAGGCGTCGTGACGTACATGACGAACGAAGATTTTGGATCCCTGTGCTATTTTATTGTGCTATGAATAAGGAATGAGTGATGATGACAATTGCAGTCATAAATACTATAATTACTGTAATATTAAGCAAACCTAATATCAAAACCTAGATGGAACCACTTGCTCCTACCAACAGTAGGAGTGAGAGCCTTGAATGGCACTCATTACTGGTCTCTAGCAAGCACTGTCTTTATAGAGCGGTGGCACACAGCAAGTTACCAACCTCTTTTTCTGTCTGCACATACTTCGGTGGTACTATAGATAAGAAAAGGAAGGTGATTTAAACCATACCCAGTGTCTAAAATGTGCTACTGTGCCAATAGGGATGCCTTTTACTGTGGCACTCACAATCATAAGCACAGGTTTATTTTCTTCCTCTTCCCTACCTCTTCATGTTATCTTCACTGCGTTTCACATTCGTTCATGACAGCACACTAATACAAAAAAAAATAATTTGCTTTTTGTCCTCCCATAAAACAGTAAAACTTCTATCACATTGAGAATAAAGAAAATAATGACCTGATATTGCTCATATACTACAATTTTAGTCAACTGCAGCACTGATAGAGCCTGTCATAGGGTACATTTAAGTCTCTGAACACAGTAAAACACACACAAAAATAACACATAAAAATGGCTCATTTTAAACGAGTGACTGAAAGTGAGTGGGAAAAGTCAAAGTACATTGTGTAAAGCTGCCTCGTTCTGAAATAAAACCCATCTTGGAGACTGGACATGCGAAACTATCCATCATCGCATTGGGTTAATAATAATCAACCTTAGGACAATTAAAAGGTAGAACTAATATGATGGTGTACATTTTATTAGTCTTTTGCTGGACCGAAACTGCAAAAAGAATGTTGGGAATAACCTTGAACCTGATTTCACTGCATGCACAACACATCATATACATAGTGCAGAAACACAGAAAAAAGCAACATTTCATTTCTACTCGACAGATGCAATCTCCACTGCAAAAAAATAAAGAAAAAAAATGTCTTGGAATAATTCCTTTAGTATATTTAAATATCTATGCTGGTTCCTCTAAAACTGATGTAAAATCCCTACACACAGATTATTTCCTTGACTAAAAATCATAAGGTAACACAAGATTAAATCAATGTTTATTGCATTGACAAAAGCAATGGTTATATATGAAAATATACTACAAGAGACCTATATAGTGCACTTTAAACATTTAGCTTGATCGCTTGTGGATCTTATCCAGGAACTTGAAAAAAACATTATGATTGAGTCCGCGAGATATCTGTTGAATGTGAACTCGAATCATGGAAGACGTAGAATCTTCATATGCACGATAAGTAGCTGGTAAACCCAGTTCCTGAAAAAAGAACAAGTGTGTACATGAAGTAAAAACAATTATATATATAAAAACTTGAAAAAATAATTGGGGGAACGTTAAATTACTGCTAAATATTCATACGCAATAACATACTTTGAGGCAACACAAAATGTGTGCCAACTCTGTAGCTATACAGTTTCACCAGCAAAGTTATGTACCAGTCTTACTTTTCTATAATAAAAAATAAAGAAGAAAGAGTTATGTTTATGAAAGTTTTCTTTTTTTCTAATTACCAAGGGAAACATCTCAAGAACTGTCTAAAGAAATATGAAGGCTATTAAAATGCTGGACTTTATTAAATAGGAACTAGAAATATTTTATTTTTGACTTTTTATTTTCCTATTTTGATTTAATTGTAATACTGCTGAAAATATAAATATTTGTCACATTTTAATTCAACAAAAATATAAATTTTTGAACCATATTTGGTTGAC
The DNA here is from genome assembly GCA_017312705.2 of Penaeus japonicus. Classification (NCBI taxonomy): domain Eukaryota; kingdom Metazoa; phylum Arthropoda; class Malacostraca; order Decapoda; family Penaeidae; genus Penaeus; species Penaeus japonicus. The sequence continues at coordinate 109,995 of BOPN01000306.1, read as the reverse complement.
ATTTGGGTTGACCATAAAATGGTCAACCCAAAAAGTTACAGAAAATAATCCATTCACAGTGTATTTTCTATTTATATCAGATATATGCTAATTATTACCAGATCTTAATACGTATGAGTCTTTTTCTATATTTTTTGTGGTGGTAGCTATTCTATGATAACTCATGAATGTGTGGAAATAAAAAAAAAATATCTTTTTAAAAATAAACTTGAAGGAAACACTGTCCAAATATTTATAATATATCATTCTCACCGATGCAAGGACTTTAGAAAAAGAACCTTAGAAAATGGATGGAAAGTCATAATCCTCTGCCTCATTACATATCTATCTGTGCATTAAACAATTCTAACATACTTTCTTGTTATAATCTTCGAGCATTATTTTTACAATTCATTGGAATGGTCCCGGCGTGAATGGGTTAAAATCAAAATTTCAACATCTCCACATACACTAACCTTATAAAGTGCTCTGACTTTATTCACACTCTCTTCTTCAGGATTGCCATAATGTTGCTCCATGAGAGCCCGCTGTGCAGGCGTTGCTCTTTGAAGCGCTACGACAGACAGCCAGGTGCACTTGCCCTCTGCTATGTCTGTTCCAACCTTGCCCGTGACAGATGGATCACCAAAACAGTCAAGATAATCATCTTGGACCTAGAAATACAAGAGAACAAGAAATTAAAAACTGTTAAAAACATTTTGGTCATTGAAATTCATTATGAAAATATACAAATACATCATGTGTTCCCAAAAGAAATACAGAGGTTCTCAAACATAACTCACTTGGAAAAAATGTCCCATTTCTACCAGGATTGTCCTTGCTTGACGATGGAGTTCCCTGTCTGTGATGTCAGCCTGGGTTAGAGCATTTTAAAGATTACTACTATGTATACTTTGCTGCTTGTTCTGTGAATTAACTTTATTTGCATTATATCTGCAATTTAAGTATATGTAACACAGTAGCATTCCAACTATGACTAACACTCTCAAATTCTGTACCATCATATATCAAAATTCTCTTTAACACACAACATAACATTAAATATCCAGATAACATGCAAGGAAAAAAAGTCTAATATTTCATAATCAAGATTATCAAAAAGCAAGAAAAAATGTGCACTAAAAATGAAAGCAAAAGTGCAGAAAAAGGACAATGGATAAATTATTGAATTCATGTGTGTGGTGGTATACCATAGTAGTAGTAGTAGTAGTACTAGCAATGCTGGTGAAGTTGAAAGGTGATAATGGTGTTAGGTGGTAGCAATGTGAAGTAGAGGTGGGTGGTGGCAGTACTGAGTGTTGGAAACAACTAGTGACGGAGGTGAAAGATGGAGGTGGGTGATGGCTGTGGGTGGTGATGGTAGAAATATGTGAGTAATGGTGCATCTGAGCATGTGTTGAAAGATCATGCATGTGCATGTGTCTGTTAGCACATTCTGTATCTTCTGTGTACTATGCCTCTGCTCATGTACCTCCTATACATGTGTTCAATTTATCTCTAAATCACATTGTAAATAAACTGGTAGAAATTAAGTGTTTCTTTATCTGCTTGACCAAAAAGACAATAAAGTGAGTGAAAGAACTATTTATAGAAATACATAACATATAAGTAGAAACAGTTGCATCTGATCTTTTCAAATGACAAAAAAAACTGTAAAAAGCACCTTCTTTGGATAATCAAAATAATCATTCCTTAATGGAAATTTTTTTAAACAAAATTTGTGTAAATAACAGGTTAATATAGACCAAAAGGCTATGTCTAAAACCCAATAATATCAAATGTAGTAAATAAGTGCTTTTGCTTCTTTTCTGTCCAAAAGATTAGTGTTAAAAATTATAGCTACAAGGCATGGTGATCTAATCAGGTATATATCACTGCCAGTTGACAAAATGCAATCAAGAGCAAGAACTTTCTGAATCTAGCCACATCTACCAAGAAGTTATCATGTATGCCACGGTTGGAATTAGACAGATCCTCAAATCTAGCATTAGGTGTTGTACAAGGAAAGATCAAAAGATCATGCCTACTCCACTACAAACTCCAAGAGGTGGCTCAGTTGCTTGTTCTGAGCTTAGTTAAAAAAACAAAGAAGGACCAACTCATGTGAGCAGAAGAAAACAGGAGTGAGCTGCCAACTGTCTGCACCTTCTGTCAAGGGAGCAAGCACCATACAGCTAATAAATAAGAAAACACTAGCCTCACTCCTAAACACAGTAGGATGAACTTGAACATTTTAAAAAGAAAAATACATATATAATGAGGTTAATTAGTATATCACAAATTGAATTAACATGTTGTAGACAGGTGTTAAGACATATATGTTCCGTTCAGATAACAGGTGTCAGGACATACATAATAATAGTTGTCATGGTGTATTTAAGGCTACGAGAGAGTAGTGCAATATATTTCTTTATTACTCTTAGACTAATATTTTTATTTAGTGACAATTAATATGATTACCCTAATATTCACCAACCTGGTTTAGTTTAAAACCACAAACATAGATGGCATCAATCTCTGCTAACCTCCCTGTATAATTTACCAGCAGTGCAGAAAGAAGAATGAGAAAAGGTGTGCACGGGTTGCCTTCCTGCCCCTACTCTTCATATATTTTAAGTTGGTGGTAGGTTTTCCTTCTGTATTTCTTTACTTTCAAAAACAAGTATGAAAAATATAAAACTGATTCTTGAACTCCCATAAATCTGTTATACTGATGGAGTCTTCACTACCATTGCTCCCTATTTCAACATCGATAAAACCTGTCAGATGGCATTTACAAGTCTCCTAATATGGTAAAACAGAAAAGTAACTAACAAAAGATTAGCTCTAACACTACCTTCAAATGAGAGAAAGCAAGATGGTCATTTACCTGCTGCTCCCTTGAGTGTCGCACAACTCGCACTAGTGACCATCAGGGATCAAATTACTGATTTTTTCTTCCATCTCCAACAGGTTAATAAAACAGAAAACAAGATATGAACTGGCAGCAACAGCAAAAGTTAGTCGTGGTTTGCTCTCCCAGACCAGAAGCTACCTAGTCACCAGTCAGAAGAAAGATTTCCTTTCCATTGTATAGATACTATAGCATGAAAAGGAAGAGGAGGAAGTTGCAAAAGAAGAACTGATACACCTGGATGATCATTCTTAGTAACAAACTAAGGATGTGGGACAAAAGACATCAATGAGTGCAACACTCTAAAGTGTAGGAATGCCACAAACCATGAAAGCATTGTCAAAAAAGTAAGTGAGAGCCAGATTGCAAAGGATATCTGTCATAGATGGGTCATTCATGTATACACTGCCCAGTGCTATGCTGGAGGCTTACAATATCTGAGACAACAAGAATGAAAGACATTGGCAGACACCAAAGGTGAAGAGAATGGGGTTGGCAATTGGCAAAAGCTGCATGGTAACCATAATCAACAGTTGTGTAAAAAAAAAATAATAATAATAAAAGAAAGAGGTAAGAATTAAAAGGAACAAATGTTTCAGATAAATGCAACCAACTATCACAACATAATGAAAGTTAAAAGTGGTGGGTACAAATGAACATAATCGCAGTTTTTTTTCCAATCACCCAGAAATCCATCCAGACTGCAAGATGTGGACAGAAATGGGGAAAACAATGTCTAAAGCTAATCAGACAGCCACTCAGAGAATGGTTACATGCAATATCTGGGGGACAGTCCCTCTTCTAGGGGGATATTAAAGAGTAAATGTATGTTAACCCTATGACGACGGTGCGTCACACTCGTGTGACAGCCAAACTCCCGATGCCAGGGCGTCATGCCAGTGTGACGATTACAATGCAATATTGCAATCGCCCAGCATAGGGGTCTTCGCGTAGCGAGTGCCCCGTCAGGAAAGGGTTAACAAAATGCTTCATATAATCTATTTCCCAATGTTTTCCAACATTTTCCAATCATTGGTTCCTTGCTGTAAAGGGAATTTATGGGATGTCACGAACAGACCTATCAATGACCACAGGTCTATTGATGTTTAGTGACTGCCTTGCTGTATGTCTAATGTGTATCTTGCAAAAAGCAGTGAATGAGGTTCTTATCAACCTTAGAATGCTGACGCATGTGATGTAATACTAATATCTATATGTTCCCGAGGGGCAAGCGTGCCAATATCCCCTATAGCTTCCACTTTGCCCTAGCTTTGACGGAGGTAGTTTGTATGACTCCGCTGATCATCCGGGATTTTTCCAACAGACATGCATTGGGTAACCCTATACCCTAGTTTAGCATTAGTGCACACTTAAATATCCGTGACTGGATGGGATAATCGGACACTATAGTAAAACCAAAGGTGCAGTGGACACATTTGATCAAATGTTTGCACAATACAGTTGCAGCAGAAAAAAAGGGGTGTCACTTGCATGTCTACATATCTACGACAACTGTGTGATGCTGAGGCAAGCTCAAATATTCTAGAGATATACCTAAACGATTATTTTGTTGTGAAAAGTTGATATATATCACTTATACTGATTTACAAAATCACAGGCACGTATTATAGCAATAAAGGATAGTTATTATGGTGTACCTAAAAAAGGGTAATTTTTCACCTTTTCTTTCCAACAGTTTGTACGTGAACTGTGAACTTGAGACCCCTTAACCCTATGATGACGGTGCGTCACACCTGTGTGACACAGCTAAATTCCCGATGCCAGGGTGTCATGCCAGTGTGACATTTCCAATACAATATTGCAATGGCCTGGCGTAGGGGTTTTCACTTAGAGCGTGCCCCGCTGGGAAAGGGTTAAGACCAGAGGCCAGATACCTGGGAAGGGTCTTGTCATTTTTTGGTGTTTATACCATTTTTATTAAAATTCATTTCTACCTCAAGTAAAAAGTTTTAGGTTTGAGTTAAAGGAAGATGCCATAAGTTAAATGTGTTACTGTTCATTCTGATAAATTTTCATATTTACTATATCTTATTCATTTCCCAAACTGGGTAGAAAACACCAGTTTAGTGTTGGTGCTACAC
>BOPN01000306.1:90000-92500 GCA_017312705.2 Penaeus japonicus | reverse complement strand
GCACACGCACACGCACACGCACACACACACACACGCACACTCATGCACGCGCACACACACGCACACTCATGCACACACACACACACACACGTACATGCACACGCACATGCACACACACATACACACCGCATGCACATGTCCATGTACAACCACAAGTACAAGTACAAGTACAAGTACATATACATGTGACAAGATATATACATGTACATGTACTTGTACTTGTACTTGTACATGTACTTGTACATGTACATGTACATGTATATGTACTTGTACTTGTACTTGTACATTTACATGTACTTGTACATGTACTTGTACATGTACTTGTACATGTACTTGTATATGTACATGTACATGTACATGTACATATACAAGTACATGTACAAGTACAAGTACATATACATGTGACAAGATATATACATGTACATGTACATGTACTTGTACTTGTACTTGTACATGTACATGTACTTGTACTTGTACTTGTACTTGTACTTGTACATGTACATGTACTTGTACATGTACTTGTATATGTACTTGTATATGTACTTGTACTTGTACTTGTACTTGTATACATCTTGTCACCCAGCATTAATGGGTTACATGCTAGTGAAAGCAATATTCCATGGTAATTTCATCTAATTCTAATGCACTTTAAATTATCTGTGATTAAATAAACATAAAAATATATTAAACAGAGAGAGGATCAATCTAAAAATAGAAATGTCCATTATTTGCTCTAATTTCTTACCAATTAAACCCAATGTGTGGTGGAAAAAAATGCCCCAGAATTATTTCTAGTTATTATATGCCCCATCAAAAGTCACATAGCCCCTTAACTCATTGCAGACAGGAATAGATTTCTAGACTGGTTCCTAGCATGGGCTCTAGCGGCACCTGTATGACACCCAAGATAGGTTTTATTTCAGAGCATGAGCTTCATTTAACCTATCACAATTTTTTACGCTCTCTTTTTTTATTATTCTTTAAACCCATTAAGTACAGGTGTCATGACTTACGTGGCGGCACCAATTAGGCCTAAAAAACAGGTGTCAATGCGTACACGATGCAACATCGGGATCTGCACATGGTTGAAGCGCACACACAGTCGTAACTTATGGAAAAAATTTTGTTTGAGCTAGTCTGCACTACCCAAAGGGTGGAGGAAACTTGTCACATATTGCTCCCTAGACCAATGAGGTGACTAAGGTCCTTTCATGCTCTCTACATTTCCTATTCTTAAGAGAAGAAATTGTTTAATAAATTGTTGACCTGATGCATAATGATGAGACTGATTGTGTGATAAGAACAAAATTATAAAAATGAAATCTAAAATCAATTTTTTCTAATATCATTTTTGTAATATCATTTTTTTTTAACACGTTAATGGTAGGTGACGTGGTTTTTCATCAAACATGATGTAGGAGTTCTTGCCTGATGATGGGCATCATGACGTTCAGGAATTTTGGATCACTATGTTATTTTATTGTGCTATAAGTAATGAGTGAGTGATGTTGACAATTGCAGTCATAATCATTATAACTGCTGTAATACTAAGCAAAATGGGTTTCAACTTACATCCAAAGCCTAAATGGCACCACTTTCTTCTAGCACCAGCAGGAGAGAGAGCCTTGAATGGCACCCATCTACAGTCTCTAGCTAGCATTATCTCTATAGAGCGATGGCACATAGCAAGTTGCTGACCTCTTGCTCTAAAGTACCGCAGATGAGATATGCAGGCAGAACGAGAGGAGGAAGGTGACTCACACCATGCCCAATGCCTACAATGTGCCCCTGTGCCAGTAAGGATGCCTTTTATTGTCAAAAGCACAAGTTTCCATCCTCTTCCCCCCCTCTTCATTTTGGATGGTTATAGGTTTCATGTTCATTCATGACAGCACAGACATACAAAAAAATAAAATTGCTTTTTGCCCTCCCCTGACACAGCAATACTTCTATCACATTGAGTATAAAGAAAAAAATGATTTGATATGGACCCTGAACTACAATTTTAGTCAACTGCAGAATTGATAGAGCCAGTTTTAAGTCTCTAAAAACAGTAAAACACACACACAGAAAAAAAAACAGAACACAAAAATGGCTCTAGCTCAACAATGATTGACTAAAAGGGAGTGGGAAAAATCAAGGTATGTTGCTGAAGCTGCCTCGCTCAGAAATAAAACCCATACTGGAGCCTAGGTAAGCAAATCTATCCCCCGTCGGCAACAGGTTAAAGTAATCATAAATGTAATTGTAATCACTTCAACCCTGGCCTGGATTAACTTCCTCTTCCCATTCTATCAGCACATCCTGCATCCCCAGTACCATTGGTCAGCATCTTCCTGTGGCTCTGTTTGGGATTTTACACTAAATCTATTTCAATGAATATCATAACAATTATAGTACTTATTATTGCAATTGGCATCATAAGTCACTAAATACAGTTATTACTCATAGTGCAATACACAAACATGGCAATCCACTCTCCCCTAACTTCAAATATACC
>BOPN01000306.1:62500-65000 GCA_017312705.2 Penaeus japonicus | reverse complement strand
CTTTATTTATTCATATGTATGTATGCACAGACACATACATACACACACATACACACACACACACACACACACACACACACACACACACACACACATATATATATATATATATATATATATATATATATATATATATACATATATATATATATATATATATATATATATATATATATACATATATATATATATATATATATATATATATATATATATATATATATATATATATGGGGGAGGTTGTGTGTAGGTCAATTTGTGTTTACTTCCGCCGGTCAAAGGTCGCGGAGAGATATATGCCAACGTCAGCATATAGTAGTTTGTATTTGCGCCGATATCCTGAAACAGACAAACGCGAGAGTAAATTCACTGCTTTATATATACATACATATATGTGTATGTGTTTATATGCATACATATATATATATATATATATATATATATATATATATATATATATATATATATATATATATATATATATATAAACACGTCACACCCAAGGAAAATCTTCACATTTTTAGTTCACTTACTTCCATCTCCGCTTCCTGCCTCTTTGTCACTGGAATGGTTTCTATTCCGTACAGCATGGCAGGACGAACTACTCTTTTATAAATTTTCCCTTTAGTTCTGCAGACACCCTCCTATCACACATCACTGGTGCAGTCTTCCTCCATCCATTCCAACCCGCTTGCTCTCTCTTCTTTATTTCCCTACCGCAGTCTCCATTGCTTTGTACTGTTGACCCCAAGTACCTGAATTCTTCTACCTTTGCCACCCGCCCCCCTTGTAGCCTTTGGACTCCTCACCACCTCCATTCAGACACATGTACTCAGTCTTGGTCCTGCTCACTTTCAGTCCCCTCCTCTCTAGTGCATACCATCTTCTACCTCTGTCTCCACTTCCACTCGGTTTTCGGAACATATTACTACATCATCAGCAAACAACATAGTTTGTCCATGATAATCGCAAATAGGAAAGGGCTCAGAGCCGATCCCTGGTGAAGTCCCACCCTCACCCCAAAACCTTCTGTCATTCCAGCTGCGCACCTTACTGTTGTTATGCTATCTTCATACATATCATTCACCACCCTCACATACCTTTCTGATACTCCCGAGCTCCTCATGCAATATCATAGTTCTTCTCTTGGAACCCGATCGTAAGCCTTTTCTAAATCAATAAACACACAGTGCAGCTCCCTCTGTCCTTCCCTGTACTTTTCCATCAACATCCTAAGAGCAAAAATTGCATCTGTTGTGCTTCTCCCTGGCATGAATCCAAACTGTTCTTCACTGATCCTCACAACTCTCCGCAGTCTCGCTTCTACAACTCTTTTCCATATCTTCATTGCATGGCACTACAGTTTTATCCCCCTATAGTTACTACAATTTTGTACATCTCCCTTGTTCTTGAAAATCGGCACTAACACATTTTTTCTCCACTCATCTGACATCCTCCCTCCTTCCAAGATCTCATTGAACAGTCTAGTTAACTATCCCACTGCCATCTCCCCTAAGCTCTTCCAGGCTTCCTCTGGTATCTTATCCGGGCCTACTGCTTTGCCCCCCTTCATCTTCCCCAAGGCCTTCCTCACCTCTTCTCTGCTGATCCTTGGTACATCTAACCTTCTTTCCCTTTCATATTCAATGTTCATGAGGTCCTCAAAGTATTCCTTCCATCTGTGTAATATGTTTTCTTCCCTCGTCAGTATATTTCCGTCTGCATCCTTCATCATCTTAACATGCTGTATATCCCTCCCATCCCTCTCCCTCTATCTGGTTGGTCTGTATAGGTTCTTTCTCTTTCCTTGTATCTAACTTCTCGTATAACTGTTCATATGTATTTCCCTTCGCTTTTGCCACTTCCCTCTTTGTTATCCTACATAACTCTTTGTATCTGTTAATGGCTTTTTCATCCCCAAGTCTGTCCCAAGTTCTGTTTTGCCAGTTTCTTTCTTTATACTTATCTTTGTACTTCCTCATTCCACCACCAGGTTTCCTTGTATTCTTTTCTTCGTCCTGATGTCAACCCAAGTACACATTTGGCTTTTTCAGCCACTGTTTCTGAGATCTCCTCCCACCTGATTCCCTCCTCCCCTGCAAAGACTTTCCTCATTTTCCTGTACAAATGCTTATCTGTGTACTCCTCCTTTAGTTTCCAGCATTTGATCCTAGGTTCCGCCCTCATTTTCCTGGTTGCCTTCACTTTCAGATTTAACTTCCCAACTAACACTCTATGCTGTCTTGCTACACTCTCCTCGGGAACGACCTTACAGTCACTAAACTCTCTCAAGTTACATCTACAAATTATAAAGTCTATCTGCGTACTCCTACCTCCACTTTTGTATGGAACTCTGCTCTCTTCCCTCTTATTAAAATATGTATTCACCAGTGCCGTTTCCATCCTTTTTGCCCACTCAATAATCATCTGCCCCTCTGCATTCCTCTCTCCCACGCCATATTTGTGTATATATATATATGTATATATATATATATATATA
>BOPN01000306.1:40000-52500 GCA_017312705.2 Penaeus japonicus | reverse complement strand
TTTTAGTGATGAGAGTAGATTTTGCCTTGTCAGTGACAGGCCAGTATCAGTAAGGAGGAGAAAGGGTGAGGAATACCTTCTCTTGAATGCCTTAATTCTACAATGAAACATGGAGGTGGTGGAATAATGGTCTGGGGCTGCATAACTAGCAAAGGAGTTGGCCGACTTTACAAGATTGATGGGACGGTGAATGGGGAATATTACATAAAAATTTTGAAATACTGTGCTATTCCATCTCTTAACCACCATTTTGAGGATGGAGAAGCAGTATTCCAACAGGATAATGCTCCCTGTCACACTGCCAAGGCTGTTCAAACTTGGATGACCAAGAATAAGCTGAAAGTTTTGCCAGGGCTAGGGAACAGCCCAGATATGAACCCCATAGAGCATGTTTGGGACTTTATTGATGATAATCAAGTCTTCATCTTAAAAACAAAGATGAACTATGGGAGAGAATAAAACTTGAGTGGAACAGAATTCCACTAGATTATTTGTCTAAGTTGTATGAAAGTATGAAACGCAGGGTAGATGCTGTTTTGAAATGTAAAGGTGGTTCAACCAGATATTAGCATCTTATATCATGTTAAATATGTTTAAATTGTTCCATATGACCTCTCTTGATCCTTTTTATTGACTGTTTTTAATAAGAAAATCATTAAAGATCCTGATAATTTTATAGTTTTATTAAGAAAATTTGCTAATTTCTTGGTTTTCGAGGGGCGTCAAGTAATTTTGGCCAGTAGTGTATATGTATATATGTATATGTATATGTATATGTATATATATATATATATATATATATATATATATATATATATATATATATATATGTATATAAATATATATATATATATATATATATATATATATATATATATATATATATATATATATATTACGGCAGTTATAATAATTATGACTGCAATTGTCAACATCACTCACTCATTACTTATAGTACAATAAAATAACATAGTGATCCAGAATCCCCGAACGCCATGACGCCCATTGTCAGGCAAGAGGTCCTGCTTCATGTATGACAAAAAAACACGTCATCCGTCGTTAACGGGTTAACTGCCCAGTTGGGGAGAGAGTGCAAGTTTCTTATCATTAGCAGAAATCACTGATTTATTTCTGGATTATAGCATACCTACCACTAAATTCTTAGAGAATGGTTTTTGATGTTGTCAAGCGAACTGTACACCTACCATCCAACGGCAAAATGTACTATTCAATTTACCTTGAGATTGACAGCAAAAGGTAGCATGGACATAAAAATATTATATATATATATATATATATATATATATATATATATATATATATATGTATATATACATATAAAACACACACAAATATCAATTGCCCACTAATGTCATTTATATCCAACTAACATTCATTTTCAAGATTCTACTGTTAATACAAGGTTAAAAAACAAAACAAAAGGAGAGTAGCAGTCAGAGATATATTTTATACAGGAAATTATCTATATACATATATGTACACACATGCACATAATAATTTAAGTATTATTTTACAGTTTATTCTTTTAAGTATTGAAAACAACAACATATTATAAGAATACGTTTCAAAGGTGATATGACATTTACCAAAACGAAATTACTTTTTGTTAATCTCAATTTACTACTTTCATCAGTTATTATGATACTTATTTTGAAATAAATAATTTATGTGGCTTATAAGCAGGTGAGTTTCCTATTCGATCACCCTTGAGATTGACAGCCAGAGGTAGCATGGATGGTTCCCTCAGGTGTATTCCGCGTCCCCCAGGTGCCCAGCCTCGCAGTTCTATCACGTGGTTTCGGTATCCCGTTACAGCAATCCATCCTGAAAGTGAGAGAAGTTCTATGATTATTTAAAGAACTCTACATTTGCTACACACATAATATCATGTGACACATCACTGTATATCACCAAATATAATTTTAAAATGAATGATAAACATACCAGCTGATGAAAGCACAACATCAGCACAGCTCTGGCGCTGTCCAGTGCCTAATGTACGCATATCTTTGGGCTTCAAAACTGGCCAGTGCAGCAGCCTTTCTTCTATGCCTATGGGAATCCCTAACAAAGATGAGCCGAGATACTGTCTGTAGAATGCAGATGCTTCCACTGTTTCTACTATATTTATGGGAATGTGTTCAGATGCAAACACAGTTAATCTGAAACAAAGAAGAGGATCTTTAAATACTCCATAAATCTTATTAATGCAGATCTTTGCTATTTGAAAATTAAAAAACTTACAAGCAACTTTTGGAAATGTGAGTCTAAAATAGAATACTTTGCTGCTCAAAATACAACAATAATACAAGAACACTAGAAGAAATAAGAGCCAAGACCTGTTAAAAAAGTACAAGAATGATCTTAAAAATTTAAATACCTTTGCTAAGAATTTATCAAAAATGTTTTTTGCACGGAATTTTTTCCTGTTCCTATCTGAACATGAATATCTCCTAATGACAATATATTTTAAAAAATCAGCCAATGATCTAAAACATTATACTAAAGTCATTTTTGTGTTTTACTTTATCCTGAGACTTACATATGCCATGTAAGAGGTTTTATCAATGTAGTAGAAAATTGTAGAATGGGTTCATAAAAGTATTACTGTTTTATGGGAGGACAAGAAGCAACTGTTTTTTTTTTTTTTTGTAGTTGTGTACTTTCATAAAAACTTTGTATTTTCCTGGTGCAAAGAGAGAGTGGTGCCATCTATGTTTGGGGTTAATAACTAAACCTATTTTGGTGAATAATATGACAAATATTGTAATAATTGCAATTGCCATTATCAATCACTAGAGTTAATACAGAGTTAATAACTAGAATTATTACACATCAGTTATTACCTGTTGTCAGGCCAAAAATTCATGTGCCATGTATGTCATGACACTCGTCTGCACTGGGGTTAATTGGGTTGTGTAATTAAATTCAATAATGTATTACAATGAACAATTCATATTTTGCTCCCCCATTTCTTCAAATCTTTGTGGCTGTGAATTCGTGCATTTTTCAGTATAATGCAGTATGCAATATGCTAATCATTCCCTTTTAAAGCATAAATGTTGAGCAGATGCTTATATAATATATTTCTTTGTGTGTATGGTTTGTATTCTAGATTATCTATTCATGGCAACAAAAGACAAAAAGCAATGGCAGTTTCATTACTTGCTGGATATGGGTCTGATTATCCTAAATCAGCAGGGAAAAAAGTTTGTATCAAAATAAATTTACAAGATCCTTAACCCATTGGAGCTGGTTGACGTGATGACACGTTTTGTGGTTTTTGCGTAAGACACTCGCGGGCTTGTGTGTCCGAGAATCTCGAGGCGTTAGGCTTATGTATTCAAAAACCCTGGTATTGCGACCGTGCAAAGCCGGTACAGCCCCGGCGTGAATGGATTAAAAAAAAGTACTGCAGCTGAATCAGTAAGAAAATATAACCGTCATATACTGAAATATATTCTTTGTATTGCAGATTCAACAATGTTCTTGTGGAAATCTGGTCACTGTGGAATATAAATTACAATGACCCTGAAATTTAATTTTATTGTAGTCTTTAAACTTGCCTCACTTAAGGTGACAAAAAAGAATGATGAAAATATTTTTCATTAACCCAAATATTCCGGGTGGCATGAACTCCGGTCGTCATGTAAGGTGACGGCACCTTTTTCTTCCTCAGATTCCGGGCGTCATGCAAGGTGACGATCCCGAGTTTCGATTTGCATTTTGTCGGGACTCTCCCCTCCTTCACTAATGAAGTCAGATACGACACTGACAGTGCTTGGTCTGTGTTCCGCCTCCCCCCATTCCCCCTCCCACTCCCCTCTGTCCCCCCATCCACATCCCCCCACCCCACCCCCCGACCTTCTTCTGGAAACGAGGCCTGATGATATAATACAAATGAGGTCAGCTAGAAAGGCGGTGTTGACGAGTTGATCTATAAACTTACGTAATTATGCAAATCATTCTCAGCAATACCTATAATCATTCTTTCGCGTTTTACATTTGTTCGTAATTTTTGTACAAAAGTCTACGGCTTTCGTCTTCACGTTTCAGTTACGTTTTACTTTTTTTTTCTTTTTTCCTGTTTTGGAGAATCCAATATAATGAGACTCTATATTGTCTTATAAAGATAATTATAAACAAGTTATGAAGTCTATTATGCAAGATGTATACATGAGCAATGTTACTTTTGCCATCTTCACAAACGAAGTCATCTACGAAGGTGACGGAGATTCGTTCTCGGGGGACCCCTCATTGCTCCCCCATAACTAGCATTCTTCCGGAAACGAGGCCGGATGCAGTTATACAAACGAGGCCGGCTAAAAAAATGACGGTGACGAGGTTACCTATGACATTAGCTTTTGACTAAAATCAGTTATACCTCGATAACTGGTACTCTTCTCCAACGCTGTTTCATTACTTGCAATCGAGGAAAACTAATGCTGTCGGTACGGTTCAACCGTAAGTATATGCCAAAAGACCTCACAGTGAAGAAAAAAGGGGACACAGACGTCAGGACATCCCGAGCTGGAATGATGGCCATGTCATGGTATGATAAAAAACAACATCTTATCAACCATGCACAGGGGAGATGAGATAGTCGACCTCCCACCCAACAGAAGAGGGGAGGTGAGAAGAAAACCCGAGTGCGTATGGAGAAAGAACAATATAAAAAAAGAGTAAAAAGGATGAGAAATCGAATACATTTTCCAATATAAGGTCGCAAAAAGCGATTTATTCTCAATTTCATACATAAAACTTTCATCAATACTAGTAAAAACAAGAAGCATTGGAGTAATCCCGCACTGTGTGCGCGCAGCGCGTACCCCACCGCGCCTGATAAGACCCCGGCGCGCGAGTTTAGGCCTACGCGGTAGCCTCCCGGAAATGCATCTCAGGCCAGGGATCGCCGGCCCGGAGGATTTGGGTTAACCCATTACCGCCAGGCGACAAGATATCAAGTGGCGGCAGCATCAGCCACCTAGGACAAGACATTTTGTCCTTCTGGCCAGTGTGCCAGGTGATTGGGTGCGCAGTGCTTGGTCGTGGCCAGAATGGGCAAGTAGCCCGAGGCATTAGGCTGATGCGTTTGACATACCCCGTCATTTAAAAGCATTTAGAGCCAAAACAGCCCTATCGGGTTTGTAATTCCTGGTGTCTTATTCCCTTATTCTTTCAAATTTAAACTTCAAAACATAGCTTTGCTCAAATATGTTAGTTACCTTCCAAACTTTTGTTAAAGGTAATATATTTTCTCTTACTAGATAATATATTTAATATTCATAATACATAATTCAGCAATTCTAACTGTTTTCTCTACATGAAATACATCTAATACCCTACCTTACAGACTCAGGACCGTAGATGACATCTAAGCGAGCCAAGCCACCAAGAAACAGGCTCCTGCCAGATGTTAGGCTGAAGGATCGAGGACGTATGAGTCTTTTGGGTAGCACCTTCAATAACTCCTCATGAGTCAACAAGTTTATAATCTGTTAATAGACAAAATAAATGAGCTTTATTATCTAAACCTAATATTGTATGTGTGTTAATGAGCTTTGGCAATTTTGGTATATTCAAAATTTCTACTCCCTTATTCAGGGTAGGTGGGTGGGGTGGGATAGAACTTGGGTAGGGTGAATGACAAATGAGTTACAACAATTTATTTATACACACATATATATATATGTATATATATGTATATATATATATATATATATATATATATATATATATATATATATATATATATTATATATTTATATATATATATATATATATTATATATATATATATATATATATATATATATATATATATATATATATATATATATATAAAATATATATATATATATATATATATATATATATATATATATATAAATATATATATATATATATAAAATATATATATATATATATATATATATATAAATATATATATATATATATATATATATATATATAAATATATATATATATATATATATATATATATATATATATATATATATATATATATATAAATATATATATATATATATATATATATATATAAATATATATATATATATATATATAAATATATATATATATATATATATAAATATATATATATATATATATATATAAATATATATATATATATATATATATAAAAAATAAATATAAAAATAAATAAATAAATAAATATATATATACATATATATATATATATATATATATATATATATATATATATATATATATATATATATATATATATATATATATATATATAGACCTTAGAATGTTTTACCAATGTAAAATCTGGTTGTATCACAAGGAAGGCAATAAAATGGATAATTTTCTTTTCTGGTGAAACTAAATCAAACTTAATACATCATCCTTTCCTTATGATATCTATTAAAGTTTCTGCATAATTTTGCTCATATTTTCACAAGGGATATTTTGTTCCACTTTATGGTGGGTTTGCCTCCCCCATTTGGTATTTTGAAAAAATTAGTTTAAAATGTGTAAAATTGTCTCACCTCTAACAGAGGTTTCTGAGCAACAATAGTGGCAGTCTATTACAGTGCAATTTAAAATCATGGCAGGAAGCTGATGAATGATTTGAGGATAAGGACTGCCCCTTAGATGTCCACTGTGACCATTAACCCATTCGCGCCGGTTGACGTGCTGACACGTGGTCGAAAAAAAGCCCCGGACCCGGGTGACGTCCTGGCACGGGCTACATTTTCGGCCCGCGCGCCGGGAGGCCAGTAGCGACGTGCTGAAACGTCCGCATTAGAATGATAGATTATTCTTAGTACAATTCGATTTTCATACTTGATTTGTCTTAGCTACTTTAGTTTATCCTTCTAAATAGTAGAAAATGGGATATAACGTAATATGAATGACGCCATAGGTACATACGTAATCTTGATTACGGCATGGTGATTTCTGTTTCTGATTTGTTGAATATGATGATCTGAGTCGAAAGACTATCGTAAAATCAAATGTAATTGGCCGAGGAATAAAAAAAAAAAAATAAATAAAATTATATAACATCTTTTTGTTGCCCCACTAAAAGAAAATGACACTTGAAAAAACATTGCTGTTACTTGCATTCACTTGTATGCACATGTATGGTTGTTCATATTCTCTTTCTTTTCTTTTAGGAAGAAAAAAAAAATGAAAAAAAAAACTATGTTTGTTACCTCACTAGAAGAATGCTTCCGTTTCCCATTGGTATTACAACATAGGAGTAAAGAATATGGAAAAAGTTCAATAGAATAACACTAAAAAAACAGTGCTGTAACATCTTTTTCGACTGATATACCTCCTCTGAACATATCACTACTTTCTGCACATGTCTACACTTTAGACGCAATCACGCAAACCATAAGGATAGGGTGGGTGAAAAACGCTCTGCGAGCGTCAGCGGGACCGCGCGCATCGGGAAAACACCCCGGGACGAACGGTTGCGCGCTTGAAATCTTCCCGGCATGATCGGGAGTAGGCGAAATTCCGCCGGCGTGAATGGGTTAAACATGTGCTCATTCTAGTATTTCATATTTTTCAGTCTGGGTAAGGCCCATCATGTCCTCCTTTTACTCCCAGATATTTCAGAGAAGGAGAAGGAAGGAAGGAAGGAAGGAAGGAAGGAAGGAAGGAAGGAGGGAGAGAGAGAGAGAGAGAGAGAGAGAGAGAGAGAGAGAGAGAGAGAGAGTGTGTGTGTGTGTGTGTGTGTGTGTGTGAAAGCAGAGTGAGAGTGAGAGTAAGAGAGAGAGAGAAGGATAAGCCAGATATTCAGGAGCAGATGCTCTGCTGTGCTTTTATGTACTAAAGCAAGCCCGCCTGTATCACGGAGTGCTGACTAATCAGAGAATGTGCCAAACAATGTTGACTCGATCTTGGTCCTCACCCACCATGATGTCCAGCCATGGCAGTAACCACCAGGTGTGAGTGGAAACCCACAAGCTTGGATGGACCTTGATCTGCCAACTATACAACCAGACAGCTTAGAGAGAGAGAAAGAGAAAGAGAGAGAGAGAGAGAGAGAGAGCCAGCCAGCCAGCTCAAGGAAAGTGTGATAATAGCTGGTGACTCAACCCGTTAACAACGGGGTTATTTTGGCTCTAAATGATCAAAATGCCGGGATATTTCAAACACATAAGCCTAGTGCCTCGGGATTCTCGACCGCACTGACCGCGGCCAAGCGCTGTACGTCTGAGCACCTGGTGTGCCGGCCTGGAGGATAGCCACAACGAAATATCTCGTCCCCAGTGGCTGACCCTGAGACCACATGACGTGATATCTTGTCACCCGCCATTAACGGGTTAAACCAGCATTGAGTTTGTGCAGCTTTTAACTCATTCACGACCGGACGTATTTTCGCCTACTCCTGCTTACGCCAAGAAGATAAAAAGCTTCGTTCCAGAGTGTTTTCTTGCTATGTAGGACTGCGCTGATTCTCTCAGAGCGTTTTTCACTCACCCTATTATTATGGTTTGCATGAATGCGTCAACAATGTAAAGGCATGTAAAAATATTGCCATGTTCAGAAGAGTTATTTTAGTCGATAAATATGTTACAGTAAATGCCTTTATAGTTTTATTTTATTGAACTTTGCCTATATTCCTCACTTCTATGTGAAGATACCAAAGGAAAGTGGAAGCAATCTCTTACTGGGGCATCAAAAAGCATGTTTTATACTTAATTTTTTTTTTTTTACCAAAAACGAAAAGAAAAACAATATGAGTAATCATACACATACATATGAGTATGTACATGTACCTTGTGACGTGACATGATGTGATATCACGGGTAATCAACAAATTAGAAATAGTATTGCATTAGTAATTTTTTTCCTTTATTTTATTTCTTGCTCAAATACATTTGATTTTACTATTGTTTTTTAACTCAGATCTTTTTATTCAACCGATCAAGAATCAGAAATTACCATGATGTCATCAATAACACATCGTTTTCTGTGATGTCATTTTCTAAAACATTATATCTCATTTTATGACACTTAAACACCGAAACTAAAGTAAAAGAGTCTAAGAAATGATGTAAAATGATCATATCTGAGAATAATCTAGCGATCTATTGTTGATCTTTCAGCACGTCACAATTGCCCCTTCCAGAACTCAGTGAGAAAATGCACGTCTCAGGATGTCATCCGGGTCCGGGGATATTTTTTGACCTGGTGATAGGATGTCAGCCGGCGCGAATGGGTTAACCCATTTCCACAAGATGATGTGCTATCATGTCATGGCAAGATTTTGCTGCTGCAAGGTGATGTCCTATCGTGTCATGAGCTCTCCCTCTAAATACACGTTTTACATAGTTATATATGTATATACTCGTTGCACTTGCATTCGTAAAGACACATTCTTGTCAAAAAGAAAAAAGAAAAAAGAAAAAGAAAAAAGCAAGCAAGCAAGCAAATGCCTCACAGCATTCCTCATCCTGTAAAATTAGGTGGGTGTAGAATGCTCTGAGAAGCATAGTGAAGTATCATGCTAGGAAAGATCTAACATCTGAAGGCTGCTTGCACTTGTTATCTTTACAGCGGGAGCAGCATTAGGCAAATATTATGGAAATATTGCCACACACAGCTCTACTCATCCCTGGATCCATTAGTAATCACAAGGTGAGATGCATCCCAGTTGGCTTTGTGAGTTTGTCAGCCACATCGCCCTTCTCACCAACAATTACCTTAATCAGATAATGAACAGGGATGTTACGGCTCTGCCTGGACACAATGGCATGGTATTTCAAAATGCACAGGCCTAATGCCACAGGTTATTTGCCTGCTGAGGCAGCCACAAGCTATGTGTATGATCATCCAGCATACAGGCCATACAAAAGGCCATGATGTGATATTGTGTCCCCAGACACACTCCTGCTAGTGCTGGGCAAATGGGTGCCTCAAGTCCAGTACAAATCTCAATCCTCTGATCAGCTGTGGTATGGACTTTGTTGTTGTGAAGCATCAGATGCAAAATACTATGTATAGCTCAGATATAATAGAAAACCAAAAACAATAAAGCCCTGTATAAACAAGCTTCAGTCCACAAGTTAACCATACTAAAATATGCTCAAATTCAGTGGGAAGAACACAAGAGAAAAATTGAAATCTGGAAATAGTGGCAGCAAACAATGGTGAAATAGGAGTTCCACTTGTATAGACACATATCTATTCCTTTTGGAAAAAAATGTAAACAAATACAAAACCCTCCTACTGTCACCCTGTTGAACCGGGTGCAATGTGGCACCTCGCCGGAAGAGATCTTGCATTTGGTCACTGCATGCGCTTGTTATCTAGCCAGTGAGAGCAGCATTGCACAAATATTATCTCCAGCGCGAATGAGTTTAATATAAAGAACAGTTCTACTGCACTTGGTACAAATGAAAGAGCAGAAGTACTGGCTAAACACTTTTCTCTGAAGATGCATGTACTGCCAACACCTCTGCTCTAACAAAGGAGAAATTAACTAACCTAAGAACATTCACCCATTCATGCCGGTTAACGTGATAGCACGTATTATGGTTTTCGCGTCAGACGCCCTGGATGAGCTATGAGGGGAAGCCGTGTGCTCAGGTAGAGCGAGCGGGCAACCCAGGCTCGTGGCTTGTGCGCCCGAGAATCTCGAGGCGTTAGGCTTATGCATTCGAGAACCCCGGTATTGCGAACGCGCAAAGCCGGAATGGCCCCGGCGTGAATGGGTTAAGGGCAGAAGTATTGGGATTATTAAAGTATCTCAAGGAAACAACCATAGGTCCAGACAACTTAAGTCCACGGTTGCTACATAGATGTGCTATTGAATTATTTCAATCACTTGCCACATAATTTAATCATTGTTTTAAGCAACAAAAATGACCACTAAAATGGAAGGCAAGCAAAGTTGTACCTATATACAAGAAAGGAAGCAAAGCAGAAGTCAAGAACTATCAACCAGTGTCATTTTTCGTTTACCATAAACAAATTACTATAGAAAATCACTAAGAAACACACCACCTGCTCTTCTATCAACAATATAGATTCTGGTAAAATCACTCAGCTGCTGATCTTCACTTACTTTAAGACATCTTCCTAGATTGCAAATCTAGACCAAAGCGACCATACCAGCGTGGTAGCATTAGACGAAGTGGGTGCCTTTGACCATGTTTGGCACAGAGCACTGGTAGAGAAACTACGAACAGCTGGCACTGATGCAAATTATCTCAGCAGGCATTTAACAGGGCAGTATCTCAGGAGCAATCATGTGGAGCATCTACAATGACCTGAATATCATCCATGTAGCCAAAGCTTTTGCTGATGACTCAACAATTTCACCAAGTTGTAACAGCCAGCATGAAGAGGAAGGGAAAGTGCAAAAGGAGAGGGAGAGAGGAAGAAAGAAAGAAAGAAAGACAGAAAAAGAGAAACCAACGTGGGCCTCTAGCCCTTGGTGCATTCCTCTTCTCACTAATTATGCTCCTTATAAGTTTGAGTTTGACTGAAATGTAAAGGTGAGGAGAGAAGATACTAATAACCAACTCTCTCTCTCTCTCTCTCTCTCTCTCTCTCTCTCTCTCTGTTTCCACTTTCCCCTTCTCCTTTCTTGTTCAATACCACATGGCTAGCCAGCCTAGCCTTACTAAATCTAACCTTCATGGGAGATACAATATACATAAATAAATGAGTTGTTAAAAAGAAACATGGAGGATACACTCAGACCACCAATGTGGAAACAAGTAATATTGCTACACCCTTCACACAACTTTTTTATAATGGCTCCTGTCTAGTTCTAATATTTTGGAGATAGGTGTCTACGACACTAGCAGCACCGGCTAAAAATTAGACGGACGGGGAAAGAGTTTTCTCTTCCCTCCGGGTAGCACAGACTAGCCCAAACAATGTTTTTCCATAAATCCATTATAAAATGCGAGTTTAGGCTGACTTTGAAACCCTGTAGCTCTAGAGCTAGCGCTGTTACAGCCATATTACTTCATGGCTGTGTGTGCACTTCAACTGTGAGCAGATCTCAATGTCGCGTCATTAATGCACTGACACTCGTCTCTTAGGCCTAATCAGTGCCGATGTCATGACACCCGTAAGCAATGGGTTAATTTTCAGTATTCTACCCTTTCTGATGATGCCTTATTTTAATGATGCCTTAACTAAGGTGAATTGCCCATTCATACAAATTGCCTGGACATACCAGGCTTTGGTGTTAACCTCTACAGACAAAGAAATGGAGTTTCCTCAATATTAACAATTTCCTTCTTCAACATCCTATTTCCTAAACCCTCTCCTCTTCTGTTCTGGCGTCTCAATTTGGTGTTTATCTTTCTCTTTGTCTTCCTCTGTGCCTCCACTGTTTATCCTTCCTATCCTGCTTGTAATACCATAGTCACTAATGAATCTCCAGTGCAAAAGTAGAACCTTCTGCATAGTATCAGTTAAAAGAAGTCTAATCTATCAGGTCAAGCTAAAATTGGT
>BOPN01000306.1:22500-30000 GCA_017312705.2 Penaeus japonicus | reverse complement strand
TATAGACATATAATATAAATCTGCATCTGCTAGTTCTCTAGTAATAAGAAAATTTTTACACTAACCTATAATATCCATAATTCCTGGCCATATAGAACATGGTACATCCAGAAGATCTACTATAACTATTGCGAGAGCCCTTTCTTCCTTGATTGACTCCAAGATGTTTGGATACATATCTGGAGAAACTCGGACATTTAAAGCCATCTTCCGGTGCCTTAAAAAATAACATCTTTGGCACACATGACTGCGTAGTTCTCCTTGGTTAAGTCCTTCGAACAGTTCTTTTGGTATAAAACCTGGAATATATATAAAATAAATGTTTTTCAATCATGCTTACATATAATGATTAAAATTCATATATAGTTAGATGACAAATTTTGTGACAATTGGGCATGAGTAAAAATTTTCAAATAAAATATCAATATTAGCCATTAGATATTTTTGTGGCCATACAATACCTGGGAGTGCTGGTTCCTGACAGTGGAGGAGTGCCCCACATCCACCGCATGGCACACTACTAACTGGTACATTTACATCTGCAGTACCAGAGTTTTTACTAATGTAATCCTCCTCTACACTATCTGGATTTCCTCTGGCACCATATTTACTCTGAATATTCAATTCATTTGTAATGCTTGTCTCATCTGACAATATGCCTTGTTCATATGCATGCATTCGGTAAGCAATGTCTTCCTGCACTTGGGTGCTCTCAAGTTTTAAATCTGGATATCTGATGCTGGAGGAAATTGGATTCTCTTGAAGATGAATATTCTCAGTGTGTGAATATGGAAATGTTATTTCTGGTGAGCTAATCTGTATATCATTCTGAACTGTCTCATATCTTTCGCCTTCTCCTCTTGATATCAATCTTTCAATTACTAAAGGAACTGATTGGTATTTCCGCTTCCTTATTTCTCTAGCCTTAATTCTTTCCTCAATCTTTCTTCTGTTACCATAGGTATGCAAAATCTTATGACTAGAAATGTATGAACTGTATATTATACGCTTGTCACTGAGATATTCAACAAGCTCAGGAACACTTTCCTTTTCTGTGTTATCTTTGTATTCTATTTGAGAATATACCTTTCCAGTCAATACTGAATCTGTCTGTATACTTCTGTATGATACTTTGTAGCCCAAAAATTGCTTTAATGACAAGTGTTTGGAAAAGAGATATTTTCCTGATGGTGGGATACTTTTCCAAAGATACAGGAGCATTGTCTTCCAGCTGTTTGATCAAAAGTGGGCCCTGGAATGTAAAATAAATAAGCAGATATCAGTCTTTGTCACAATATAAAATTATATAAAATACAAATATATATAACAAAATAAGTAATCTAAACCTTAGTAGTAAAACAATTTTGATGTATCCAGACAGTGATCAATCCTGTACAGCTGCAACACTATAGCGTGGGAATTTTCTTAAATCTCTTTTATTGTCTGAACTTGGCAACCTTTGAAAGTATATTTCAACTTGGGAAACAAGCAAAAGTCCAAAAGGGCTAAATCTGGGGAGTACAGTCACTGTGGGATAAGATTTACCAATGGACTGCTTAGGATGCACACTGTCCTTTAATATTAGCTTTTGTCAGCATCAAGTAAATATAGTAATGTTATTAGTCTCAATAACTAGGGTGGGTATGAATAATACTAGGGAAATTAATAATAATAATAATAAAAAAAAAAATAAATAAATAAATAAATAAACACTCACACATACAAAGAGATCCACAGCATGACAATAAGCCAGCATAAAATATCAGGCTAACCAATAAAGCAGAAGGCACCACTAGATGTGACAGATTGTTAAATCTTATACCTATCCCTCCTTCATGCTCTATCCATTTCCTATTGTAACTTCACATTATATGAGAAACATGAATAGTGTATCAGGTGTATAACTAACACTGGGTCTGGAGCCTTCTGGAATTTTATACATGAAGGCAATTTCTACCACAGCTCCTTCAAGGAGAACAGGTGCTCACTGCAATTTTAATGCCTTTGACTTTCATACTAAACAAGTATAATACATACATTTGAATTTACCTGATAGACAATAGATGCTTATTTATAATTTGGATCTGACTAAAATCAGATATGGCATGATATGAACATGGATTATATTCTTTGGAGAGAGAGAAAGAGAGAGAGAAAGAGAGAGAGAGAGAGAGAGAGAGAGCGAGAGAGAGAGAGAGAGAGAGAGAGAGAGAGAGAGAGAGAGAGAGAGAGAGAGAGAGAGAGAGAGAGAGAGAGAGAGAGAGAGAGAGAGAGAGAGAGAGAGAGAGAGAGAGAGAGAGAGAGAGGAAATCTGTAAGACCAAATTCTTCTCATGCCAATTTCACACATCTTTTTTATTCTTAAGAAGCCTCAATGCAATAGCATTCCCCTGGCACAAGGTGGTTTATCTCATTTTGTGAATTTAATTTCATTTTGTTGATGCTAAAATTCATACAAATAATTCTTTGTGTATAAGTATTCAAAACCAGTCTCCTCACAATTCTTTCTATTGTTGAAATTGTAGGCTATTTATTCCCTTCTTATTGTAACTAGGGCATTACACCAAATGCTAAATAGTATCACAATGCTATCATACCATATATAGATTCATATATTGGACCATAAGTTTGGAAATTATGGAAAACAGATGCCTATTCCCAGCTGCAAATCTTATGGCAAAAGCCATTGTGTAAGGGTTTTGCCTCCAGAACCAAATCATACATATATAGCATCATGTTGAAAATATAGAGACTCCCATTATCAAAATTTGGTACATGCCTTATTGTTTAGAGGAGTCACACGTGATCTACCGCACTAAGTTGGATCAACTTGGAGGGGAAGGACCTTTAACCCATTCGCGCCGGATGACGTGCTGATACGTTTCGTGGATTTTGCGTCAGACGCCGGTTAAGGGATATCTGGGCAAGGCCGGTGCTCGAGGTGAGCGAGCGGGCAGCCCAGGCTCGCGGCTTGTGCTCCCGAGAATCTCGAGGCGTTAGGCTTATGTGTTCGAAAACCCCAGCATTACAACCATTCAAAGCCGGAATCGCCCCGGTATGAATAGGTTAACCTGTTAACACCGGCAATACTTCTATCACACTGTGCCCCTGCATTATACATGACGCATTGAGCTCTGGCCTGATGATGAGCGTCATGACGTTCAGGGATTTTGGATCACTATGTTATTTTATTGTGCTATGAGTAATAAGTGAGTGATGCTGACAATTGCAGTCATAATTATTGCAAATGCTGTAACATTAAGCAAAATGGGTTTCACCTAACATCCAAAATCTAGATGGCATCACTTTCTTCTAGCACCAGCAGGAGAGAGAGCATTGAATGGCACCCATCTATGGTCTCTAGCAAGCACTATCTCTATAGACTGATGGCACATAGCAAGTTGCTGACCTCTTGCTCTAAAGTACCACAGATGAATGATGTGCAGGCAGAGTGAGAGGAGGAAGGTGACTCAAACCATGCCTAATGTCTACCATGTGCCACTGTACCAGTAGGGATGCCTTGTACTATGGCACTCACAGTCATAAGTACAGGTTTTCTTCCCTACCTCTTCAGTGTTATCTTCATTGTGGATGGTTATCTGTTTCGTATTCGTTCATGGCAGCACACAAATATGAAAAATTAAGTTGCTTTTTTGTCCTCCCATAAAACAGCAATACTTCTATCACACTGAGTATAAAGAAAAAATGAGCTGATATGGACCCTGAACTACAATTTAGTCAACTGAAGAATTGATAGAGCCTGTGATATGATAGATATGTCTCTAAATATAATAAAACACACAAAAAATAAGACACAAAAATAGCTGTAGCTCTACAATTAGTGACTAAAAGATATGAACATGGATTATATTCTTTGAGAGAGAGAGAGAGAGAGAGAGAGAGGAAATCTGTAAGACCAAATTCTTCTCATGCCAATTTCACACATTTTTTTTTATTCTTAAGAAGCCTCAATGCAATAGCATTCCCCTAGCACAAGGTGGTTTATCTCATTTTGTGAATTTAAATTCGTTTTGTTGATGCTAAAATTCATACGAATAATTCTTTGTGTATAAGTATTCAAAACCAGTCTCATCGCAATTCTTTCTATTGTTGAAATTGTAGTCTATTTATTCCCTTCTTATTGTAACTAGGGCATTACACCAAATGCTAAATAGTATCACAATGCTATTATACCATATATAGATTCATATATTGGACCATAGGTTTAGAAATTATAGAAAATAGATGCCTATTCCAAGCTGCAAATCTTAAGGCAAAAGCCATTGTGAAAGATTTTTGCCTCTAGAACCAAATCATATGTATATAGCATCATGTTGAAAATATAGAGACTCCCATTATCAAAATTTGGTACATGCCTGATTGTTTAGAGGAGTCATACGTGATCTACCGCACTAAGTTGGAGCATCAACTTGGAGGGAAAGGACCTTTAACCCATTCGCGCTGGATGACATGCTGACGCGTTCTGTGGTTTTTGCGTCAGATGCCGGTTAACCCTCTCTGGACAGGTGGTACACTACTGTACCGCTCATTCAAAAGCCCAGTGGCCGGGCGGCACAATATTGTGCCAGCCATTTAATTGATTTAGGCCTAAGCGTTCGAAAGCCCCGGCATTGTGACATTCAAGGTTAGAATGCCCCCGTCGTGAGTGGGTTAAGGGATAACTGGGCAAGGTCGGCGCTTGAGGTGAGCGAGCGGGCAGCCCAGGCTCGCGGCTTGTGCTCCCGAGAATGTCGAGGCGTTAAGCTTATGTGTTCGAAAACCCCAGCATTACAACCATGCAAAGCCGGAATTGCCCCAGCGTGAATGGGTTAACCCATTCACACCGGGGCCGTTCCGGCTTTGCGCAGTTGCAATACCGGGGTTCTCAAACGCACTAGCCGCGAGCCTGGGCTGCCTGCACGCTTTACCCGAACACGTTCCCGGGCGTCTGACGCGAAAACCACAGTACGTGCTATCACGTCAACAGGCTCCAATGGGTTAAAGATCTTCTGTACAGTTTCTTTTATTTTCTAGAATTACAGTATGATATATTGGTCTATATATGGCATAAGAGTCCCATGATACTAATTAATAATTGGTATGATTAACTAGTTACAAAACAAAAGGAATAAATAGATCACAATTTGCAGTTGAAATGCATACAGTCATGAAATATTTTGGCTGTAATGGCACTAGTTCCAGAGCTGCAGGGTTCCAAAATTAGCCTAAACCTGCATTTTATGATGGATTTATGGAAAAATATCGTTTGGACTAGTCTCAGCTATCCAGAGGGCAGAGAAAACCCTTTCCCTGTCCCTCTAACTTTTAGTTATTGCCGCTAGTGTCATGGACCGCCTGTCCTTATGACCAGTTAGGTCATAAGGTGCCCTGGCCGCAATGGGTTAAGGACCCTGAGTCAGGGTGTACAATGAATATCAAGGTAGAACTTTGATTTCTATTTTCAGAGTTAACTATTAAGAGTAACTAAGGTTGATACCAGAAATTAATTAGCAATTTGAAAATAAAAAAAGAAATGCAAATTAACATTTTTTCAATCAGCTGAAAATTCAGAAATTTACCAATGAAAAAAACAAATTAGTACTACTTAAATGAGAGCTTATTATCTATTCATTTAACGAACTATTACTATAAGCTACATAGGGAGGGAAAGGGGTATTTAACATTTTTAGTTGGGTATGTGAAAGCAAGAGACAAAATGATGGATAGCCTACCCCCACCCACCCCATAGGAAGCACAAGTACGCATTATAAAATGTAAAGCAAAGTCATTTTATGTACACACTCCTGAAGGAGCAGATAAGGGGCGGAGGGGGAGACCTCAAAACTTTGGAGACTGACTCACTGATGTTGTAGCTATGTTTTGACAATGAAATTTTCCTAAAAAAAAAAAAAAGTATTTCTCTGCTGTTAAAGTGATTTGTTGCCCTTAACCCTCTCTTGACGGGTGGTACACCATGGGTACTGCGCATTCAAGGCCCGTTCGCAGGGTGCCGGCATACAGCGTTGATCATTTAATTGATTTATGCCTATGCGTTCGAGAGCCCCGGCATTGCAACTTGTAAGGCTGGAATGCCCCCGGCATGAATGGGTTAACCCTTCCCCGACGGGGCACTCGCTACGCGAAGACCCCTATGCCGGGCGATTGCAATATTGCATTGTAATCGTCACACTGGCATGACGCCCCGGCATCGGGAGTTTGGTTGTGTCACACGAGTGTGACGCACCGTCGTCATAGGGTTAATGGAATGGGCAGATAGCAAATGTAAGAAAGAAGACAGAAGATGGATTCCTGCTACCATGAATAGATTAATAGCTTAGACAGAACATGGCTATAAAAAACGAAGGAATCCTGCTTTACAAATACCTTCATGTGCTTTGTAGACAAATATATATCTACATATGAAGAGGAATGCACATAAGACATTTAAAACACTCTAATATCGCCAGCTATTCAGGTAGTTGTTACTGTTATACATAGAGCTGGAGGAATTCTTGACAGCAGTTACTGAAAATCAGGTTTGATATTAATGACATTTTCTCTAAAGTTTTCTTTCCGTATACAACCCCCCCGGTATATGAAGAAGCAGGAGACAGAAGAGAGGTGGAAATCCTCTTCTAATTTCACCCGAGAGGAGAGCAGATATCCCCGAGATTTACTGACTGACGTAATCTCCTTGGTCATTCATCTACATTTCCAACCAAAAAGAGGTTAGTGAAGTACCCAGTGCGTGTCCTTCCTCCCTTTTATCGTCCTGCGGCCCGGTTCTCGTTCCTGAATCGCTGATCATCTGACATTGTTTTGATTCCCCACGAGGACCCGCGTTCGGATCCGTGACGCTGACTCGGTCCTGGTCTTCATTGCAAAGTAAATGGTTTGCTTTTGTATTTGGTCTGAAATCTTGTTATTTCAGTTTGTGGAGTTTTATGTCGGTGTGCTTTGAAAATTTTTAAGACGGATGTTCATGTTTTGGGTAAGACAGTCATGCAAGTTTTTGGGTTGTTAACCCATGTGATATCATGACCTATTTTTGTGATCTTGCGATTACTGATTTTTTTTATTAATATATTAATGTGTTAATAAATTAGAATATCCAGTAGCCATCCAGAAAATAAAGTGATTTTGATAAGGGAATATTGCGCATTTTCCAGTATTAATAAGCGTACCAACTCATTAATTTCCTTTAATAATTAGATACGATTCCCCTCACAGAGCCATTAAATATAAGAGAACACCCCAAGTTCACATTGGAGTGCCATTAGAGAAGAAGCGATTGCAAAACGTGAGTTCCATGTGGCTGTGAGGCCTGTGCATCCCGCCCTTCACTTGTTTGTGTCATCCGCCATAGTGGCTTGGCAGTAACTTCCGGCTCACGTTGTTTGTCGGGCTGTGTCACCAACTTTTTACTAGCTTAGCATAACACAAAATGTCGGAGACGGACAGTGGAACAGCGGAGTGCTGGGAAGCGGCGGCAGATGACAAC
>BOPN01000306.1:12500-15000 GCA_017312705.2 Penaeus japonicus | reverse complement strand
AAGCTGCCTTGCTCAGATATAAAACCCATCCTGGAGCCTAGGTAAGCAAATCTATCCCCTGTCGGCAACGGGTTGATAATAAAGGCATTATGAACATTTGAAAACATAGAAAGGGCATAAAACAGAGGGGGATAAAAAGGGGTTTAGGACCTAATAATCATGTATTTATATTCATCAATTAATAATATGAATATCAAAGTGATTTTATGCGTATTGATAGAAATATATTATAATCAGGTTTATTGCCAGACTCTTCGTTTAATCCATTTCGTTTAATCCATTCATGATGGAGCATATTTTTGCCTAATTTCACCCCTGCCTGCAATATTGCAAGTACCTGCAGCATCCCGAGGAGAGATTGCTTGAAGTGTAGGGCCAAGCTGAGACTTTCATAGTGATTAACACCTACCCTATTCTAAGGGGTCACCAAAAGAGTTTTGTAATTGTTTGTAATTTTTTGATAGTCAGGAAAAGTGTGTTTATACAAATGCAACTACAATGCATATGTACAAACTATGTACAATATGTATATTTGGGAAAACTTAAACCATTTGCCGTCAGATGACTGCTGTCACATCATGGGAATATTTTGCTCCTGTGAGGTGACAACGTATTGTGTCATCTCTCCCTTTAAATATATGTTTTACATAGTCACTTATGTATTTTCTCATTTCACTACCATTTTTTAGACACATTTTTCTTGTTTGATCAAAGAAGATAAAAAGATTGAAAAAAACCCTCTCAGCATCCCATAGAATCAGGTGGATGTAGGGCGCTTTGAGAAATGTAGCGCGGTATCACTGCATGTGCTTGTTATCTTCACAGCGGGAGCAGCATTAGGCAAATAATTGGTCTAGTGCGAATGGGTTAATTTCATGAAGGACATCTTGTGTTGTGTCAGAAATGTCATCCGTCATGAATGGGTTAAGGTACCTGGTGCAGTGCTTCTCTAATCTCTTAACCCACTCACGCCGGGGCCTTTCCGGCTTTGCGTGGTCGCAATACCGGGGTTCTCGAACGCATAAGCCTATCGCCTCGAGATTCTCGGGTGCACAAGCCGCGAGCCTGGGTTGCCTGCTCGCTCTACCTGAGCGCGCGGCTTCCCCTCATAGCGTGTCTAGGGCGTCTGACGCGAAAACCACAATACGTGCTATCACGTCAACCGGCGTGAATGGGTTAAGTACATAATGATAATGTAGTGATAAGAAATTGAGTTTGTTTTATTGTTTTCTCATTGTTTTAGCATATTATTATTATTATTATTATTTTTTACAGATGCAGGAAAATCTACTATTGGTGGCCAGATTATGTACTTGACAGGGATGGTAGACAAGAGGACATTGGAGAAGTATGAGAGAGAAGCAAAGGAGAAGAACAGAGAAACTTGGTATTTATCATGGGCTCTTGATACAAATCTTGAAGGTGTGTGAACTATTTTCTTGTTTACCTGTAAATATTTCTCTTGCTAATTTACTCCATTTCCATCCTCTATAATTTTTATCACTGATTGAATGTCTGTGAAACTTATTTTTAGATATGTTACTGTTCTAAAAGTTTGATATTGCAAGTACCTCTGTATCAGATATCAGAAATTCAAGTTGTGTCTTTGTTTTTTGTTTGTTTGATTGTACATATTTTTGATTGCTTTTGTTACAGTAAAATTTTCTAAAGAAACAAGGTTGACAATTCATCTTGGTTTTATTAATGGAGATTCAGCCTGGGATTTCAATTTTTCTATTAGTGTTCTGTTTTACAAGCAATTATTGATTAAGCTGTTTGTGTGAATACCCATTTATTTATTTATTTTCTTTCAGAACGAGATAAGGGCAAGACGGTAGAAGTTGGTAGAGCGTACTTTGAGACGGAGCAAAAGCATTTCACAATCCTCGATGCCCCAGGTCACAAGAGCTTTGTCCCCAACATGATTGGTGGAGCTTGTCAAGCTGACCTTGCTGTTCTTGTAAGTGTTGGAAATATCCACAAATGCATTGAAAAAAAAGAACTAAAGTTAGAGAAGAAGTGTGAGAGTAATTTAATATTGGTTTTCGTGATATTCTAGAGTTTGGATATATTCTTGCAGGTTATATCTGCACGAAAAGGTGAATTTGAAACTGGTTTTGAACGAGGTGGTCAGACAAGAGAGCATGTCATGCTGGCCAAGACAGCAGGGATTAAACATCTTATTATACTCATTAACAAGATGGATGACTCCACTGTACAGTGGGCAGAAAAACGCTATAATGAATGCAAGGAAAAACTCGTCCCATACTTAAAAAAGGTATTTATAGTTTCTGTATGTTTGTTAAAATCTTTGATTAAATTTTGTTATCAATTTAAAGTGTCAGGTGTATTAAAACGTGTTTTTCTTTTTCTAGGTTGGGTTTTATAGCAAAGATATCACATTCATGCCTTGTTCAGGCCTAACTGGTGCTAACCTTCGAGACCCAATTGATGAAAATGTATGCAGTTGGTTCAAGGGCCCAGCCTTTATTCCATACAT
>BOPN01000306.1:0-5000 GCA_017312705.2 Penaeus japonicus | reverse complement strand
TCCCTCCCTCCTCTCTCTCCCTCTCTCACTCCCTCCCTCCCTCCTCTCTCTCCCTCTCTCACTCCCTCCCTCCCTCCTTCCCTCCCCTCTCTCCCTCTCTCTCTCTCTCTCCCTCCTCTCCTCTCCCCCCTCTCTCTCTCTCTCCCTCCCTCCCCTCTCTCCCTCCCTCCTCCCTCCCTCCCTCCCTCCTCCCTCCCTCCCTCCCTCCCCCCTCTCCCCTCTCCCCCTCCCTCCCTCCCTCTCTCCCTCCCTTCCCCCTCTCTCTCTCTATTCCTACTCCTCTTTCTTTTTCCCCTTCCTCTTCCTCTTCTTCTTCCTCCTCCTCTTCCTCTTCTTCCTCCTCCTCCTCCTCCTCCTCCTCCTCCTCCTCCTCCTCCTCCTCCTCCTCCTCCTCCTCCCCTCTCTCCTCCTCCTCTTCTCCTCTCTTCTCCCCCTCTTCTCCTCTCTTTCCTCTCCCTCTCCCTCCTTCGCTCTCCCTTTCCCTTTTCATCTCCTCTCTCTCACACACTCCCTGTTTTTCTTTTCTTGTTTTCCTTTATCTCTCATATTTTTTTAAGAATTGAATATTTGATTTTTCTTCGCAGGAAAAACGATCGCTATTGGCAAGGTTTTAAAAGTAGTGGAGTAAATAGTTGGACCATGGCAAGCCTTCAAGGTACTGCATGTCAACCAAGGATGTCATTAAGTATTGAAGTTATGTGCAATTCCTTTTATAGGA
This sequence comes from Penaeus japonicus, assembly GCA_017312705.2. Taxonomy (NCBI): domain Eukaryota; kingdom Metazoa; phylum Arthropoda; class Malacostraca; order Decapoda; family Penaeidae; genus Penaeus; species Penaeus japonicus. Next base: position 4,282 of record BOPN01000306.1, on the reverse strand, counting down.
GATATTGCTCAGATTTAGGGGCTTAGTTATATAGTCTCAAAGAGGTTCTTGTACATAAGTCAGTACTAAGAAGAAATCCAAGAAGATAAAGCTACAGATGAATCACATGAGGGCAGAAGTCTTGCGCAACTGGTCCATCCAATCAGCTTAAAGAATCAAAGTGCGTGGGTGTCCTGCCAGAGTCTCCGCCTTCTCCCTCTACCTGCCATGCTCAACCCTTGAAGACAAATCTTCACCGCGGTGTGTTTGTCGTTCCTACTTTTAACTTGTGGCAGGCTGTATGAAGAGATATTATGGTGGAAGAAAGTACCCAAGGATACAGCTGTTGTGGAATTTATCTTCTTTCAGATATCTCTTTGTACAAAAGAGGTCTCATGGAATAAGTTTGTGATGTGATTTTTACCTGTATCAAACAATAATAAATACATTTTATTTTTTTTATTCTGTAATTATTGGTAGGAATGTCATAAGCAGTGGCTAGAGCTGTTTGAAAGGTTGCTGAGCACATAGTGTAGGGTTAGCAGGGAGACAAAATTTTTGCACCAAACCTCAGGAAGTAACCCCCAGTTTTATCTTGGTAAAGCAGTTGTGACTGGGAGATGAAGTGAATTTTTTTTGCATATATATTTTTTCTTAAATGAAAAACGATTAGATATTTGAAAGAAAATGAAAAAAAAAAGAATGAAAATTGTAAACTTGATTGGAAGGAAGCATGGAAAATTCCATAATACTGAGCAGCAGAGAGAGAGTCCATGGCAAAGGCTGGACCGGATATGTGTAGCTTTTCTGAGGATGGGATGTTATGGCAGTGGGTATTCCTTCTTATGTGATACATAGCACATTACAGGCACCATCCACATCCTCCCTTCCTCTCCTGTGCCTGAGGTTGCACGTTTTAGTGTTAACATGCTGTGGCTTATTTTTTTTATTTTTTTTTTTTTAATATTTTTTTTTCTTTGTGGTGGTTCTCCTTCCTGGGACTGTTATAGCTGTCCTTTCATTTGTGCAGCTAGCCCATACCATAGGCAGGCTGACCATAGTCAAGGTGACACAGGGGAGGAAAGGTTGAGCTGGGCCTGTGTAGTGCGAGCCCAGTGCTACCGCTAAGCTCGGGACGAGGGCTCCAGAACTCCATAGCTTTTTGTATTTAATTTTATTTATGTATTTTTTTTAATAGCCTTCACCTTCTGGATTGTGACTTGAGAAAAGTACTGGTGCTATGGAGTGTCCTGGGTGCCTTGCTCTGTTCATTCATGGCTTGTTCATGCTACCAAATTGTTTGTCTGACTTCTGTTAAATTGAGCCATCTTTGTAGATTCTTAAAGGGAAGCAACTGTGATGGCTTTCTATAATATTCATATTGCAACTTTTTTTGTTTTTGCAGTTTATTAGGCTTAATGAGGAAATAGGTTTAATGTATCACATTTTTGTATTTCACAAGAGCTGTCAGTAGCCCTTGTATAAAGAGTTATTTATATATTTGCTGTTGCAAATTTTTTCTCAATAACCCAAATAATCTTTTTATTGTGGTTATCCTGTCTAAAACTTGTTCGAATATACAGGAAGTGGAGGGTGACTTTTGTTTTTGTGTCCTGTGTTGTGCTAGCTTGTTCATACACATTTGTTGGTTGTTACAACCTCTCTCTAACATTCTTGTGCATAATTCTGTATGATTGCACTTCCCAGCATCACTAAATTAAGTGCATAATTTGTAAATTTCATATCCTCGATTTGAATTTCAGTTATTCACGTAAACTAATTTAGCAGGAAGGCTTTCTCAGTTCTTACAGTGTACATAGTAAAAAGAAAACTTATGCAGTATTACTTAATACAGTAATATTCTGTCTTGTGATGTCACAATTTTTTAGTAGTAGGCACTGCAAATTTTTGAACTCACCATTGTATGGTGTATATATATTTTGTATTTGTAAAATTAGTAAGGGAATAATATATTTAGTTTAACATCAGGATGAAACCAATGCAGATTAAAGGTTTCATTTTTGGCATCATTTCCATGGAATGGGACTGCATATAGTATTTTCCATCAGTTTATTACAGAATAACTTAAACATTTATAGTTGTTAACTAGTTGTAGCTGCAAGTTAAAAGCTCAGCATTGTAAGTTATCTTAAAAAATTTATATTTCTAATTAAATACAGTAATGGCATCGTTGGTTCAACATCAGGATATCCGCGGAAATTGTAGGTTTCTGTTCCTTTAGGCCTCGGAATGAAGGGCAAGGCAGTATCTGATGTTGACTAAGTTAAGTAATAAATATTTTTGTAATGGGTAAATTTTTGAGGAAATAAGTATTAAAGGTAGACTGAAGACATCTGTATTCACTTATCTAACTTATAATGCAAATCTGAAATTTAACTTTGCATCAGGTCTACTGTTTACTCAAAGCAAATCTCATCACAACACACATCTGTGTTAATGATGTAATTTTTTCTTTTGATGTTAAGAGCAGACTTGCTTTTTAACTGTTGATTCCATAAGAACAACTTGGAATTCTCACTTTTCACATTTTCGTAACTATATCACTCATCATCCCGCAGAGGGTATTCCATGTGAAATTGGCCAGTTTTCCAGTGGTGCCGGGACTAGCCTAGACTAGAAACCGTGGCTGAAAGGAAATCATAACCCTCCCAGATCTGGTGTATGCATGCAATACAGTGTTGAATAGATTCTGGATTGCTGAGCATTTGGCATGAAGTGGTGGTGGTGGTGCCACATGCTCTCACAGATTACCTCCTACACCAAGAGAATTGTATATCATCTATGGCTTTATTAGATTCATCTTTGCACCCCTTTTTAATCTTTTCAAGTCATTTTTGGGCTATATTCCATCACCTGTGACAAAGTGACAAACTACCTCACCCAATGTTTTTTTTTTTTTTTTTTTTTTTTTTTTTTTCTTCTTTTTTCCTCTTAAAAATCTGCCTTTGACTCCACTGGATTCTTGTGTGATCATGCCAGTCTGAATATCCCGACAGAGCTCCCCGTTTTTATCAACCTTTTCTCAAATCTAGGAATCTGCTTTGACCACCTGACAGCTTTTAACACATCACATCCCCCATAAGGAGGTCATTACCAGCAAATGACTGCTTTGCGATATTCCTTCACCATGTGTCTTTGGAAACTTTGTCTTGTTATATATATATATTTAAAGAGTTAGTACACATGAATGATATTTTCTATCCCCTGGAACCGGTTGCTAAGATAATTTAGTATGTATTTTGCTACCTAAATAGTATATTAGCGACAGAGTAATGCATTGCTTTTGATATATTAAAAAAAAAAAACAATACAGTTATATGCGAATGATTTTGATGTATGATAACTTTGTGCTCGTGTTGAAACGTTTACTTCAGATATTGCTTGTATCTTGTATTCTATACTTGGCACAAGATATGTATGTTCAAACAAAACAAACAGCTTTTTAAAATCACATGGATATGTAACAACAGACATTACAGTAAAAGGTGAATGAGTATAAGATTAGAAAACCGTTCAGTTGGTAAAGGATAAGGAATGGTTGTTTAGCCTCCTTGCTATCTCCCTCTCCCTCTGTACTAACCTTCTCTTCTGCCCCTCCCTATGATTGAAGGAGCATTGCTTATGATGACCAGACCAGGGATTCTATAGGGTGGCTTGGTAACAGGCAAGAGAAAGCAGAGCAGTATTGTTCCATTATTGTTCTGAGGAATGAATATAGTTAAAGTGAGATTTAAAAAAGATAAAGATGCACCTGTAACAAATCACAATTTTAACCCTCTCTGGACGGGTGGTACAGTACTGTACCGCTCATTCAAAAGCCCAGTGGCCGGGCGGCACAGTATTGTGCCAGCCATTTAATTGATTTAGGCCTAATAATTCGAACGCCCCGGGATTGGGACATTCAAGGCTGGAATGCCCCCGTCGTAAGTGGGTTAAAAGGAAAGTACTGTCAGCAAATGCCTACTGACATAAATCAAGCATTCTTTTTGTTAGGATATTAGACTTTATTAGAAGAGGACCCATGACAAAATACTCATTGTGTGTTGTGAAGTTAGGATACACGAACACTTTATGCAAAGAATAAATGTTAGGCAGATGACATGTAGCACAAAAGACAAAGTGGAGGATAAAATCATATTAGCACAGTTTTCTCTCCTCTCCTTCTTCTGCGCTCCTTATCCTCTCCTCTCCTCTACTCTACTCTCCTACTCTCCTACTCTCCTCCTCCTCCTCCTCCTCTCCTTCCACCTTCCTCTCTCTCTCTCTCTCTCTCTCTCTCTCT
>BOPN01000305.1:532456-535078 GCA_017312705.2 Penaeus japonicus | reverse complement strand
GCCGCTGTTCTGTACCAGTGTTTGATAAAGCGTCATTTTTAAATACCAATCATAAAAAAAGAGTGTTGGGAAGACAACTGAGGCAGCGGAGGTTTTGCAACACAGGCCTTGCAACAAAGGTGGAGGCGAGGTGAACGAACCACACATTAACGTCAGCGATTAGCGTTAGAACCGTATTGTGACGAGACACAATTTGAATCACACGCATCTCGACGTCTCAATTTCCCTCCTTTTTTTGACGTTGAGAGATTACGCATTTCGAACGACTGGTTTATTTGATTATGGATATATATTTTTTTTCTTCACATGAATCTAATTTCGTTGCGAGTCCTAAATGAAGTCTTTGCGTTGAATTCATTGATTTATTGAATTCAGTCTGGGTGATTTGATTTGGGAGGGCGCCCTCTATGTGATGTTTGCCGAGTTTGGGACGTATGTTGATAAGATTTATTCATGTTGGCTTTTGTTAAACATATTCGTTTGGGAGTGTTTGTGCTTGCTGAGTTAGTGCTGCTGGAGGGGAAGCTGCTCTATTTTCCTTGTGTGAGTATGTACGTACATGCATATGTACACGCACGCACACGCACACGCACACGCACCCCCCCCTCTCACCCCAACACACACACACGCATATAATGTGTGTGTATATATATTGTGTAAACAGATAAGCTTATAGGCTTAATTGCTCAGTGTATCCATTTATTTATGCATGGAATCCCCTTGCAATACTTCGTTACGAGATTACGGTGGAATTTTGGGGAAACAAGCAAATATAAAAGTGAAAAAATGAGGAAAGAAAAATAAAACCCGAAAAATTCAACTGAAATAGAGATGTACATTTTTTTTTGTTTTTTTCTTTTTATACTTTCTGTCTTACTTGCCTTTAATCACGGCCTCCATAATTAGAAGAGAGAAGCAGGTCACCGTCTTGCAAGAGAGAGTTGCAAGGTTATTTTGGATTGCAATTTAATTGAGATTGTATGATTACTATTGCATTTGTATTACATTTTCTTGTTTTTTGCTTGCTTGTTCTTTTCTGTTGTGTCCTTCTGTTTCTTCTTCCTCATTTTTTCTTCTTCATCTTCTTTTTCTTTCTTTTCTTTATCTTCCATTTTTTCGTCTCCTCGTTCGCCTTATCCCTCTATGATAATATTTGAAAAAAAAAAAATCTTGAAACACCTCTTAAGGTTATTATGATAAAGACTAGTGTGGCAGGTCAAGAGACACCCACACCCACCCTGCCCCTTACCACCACCAGATCGGAATAAAAAAAAAATGGAGGAAAGAGAAGATAAGAATACTGGCATGTTCTCCACTTCCTGGCCACGTGATTGTAACCTCAGAAGAGCCGAGCGAGAGGGAGGGAGAGAGAGAGAGAGAGAGAGAGAGAGAGAGAGAGAGAGAGAGAGAGAGAGAGAGAGAGAGAGAGAGAGAGAGAGAGAGAGAGGGGGGGGGTTAGGGAGTCAGGGGAAATTTCTGTCAGATAGGCTCGTTGTCAGGGGAACTTGCTGTCAGATACGCCTATTATCAGGGGAACTTGCAGTTAGATAGGTCTATTATCAGGGAAACTTGCTGCCAGATAGGCCTATTTATTATCAGGGGAACTTGCTGTCAGATAGGCCTATTATCATGGAACTTGCTGTCAGATAGGCCTATTTATTATCAGGGGAACTTGCTGTCAGATAGGCCTATTATCAGGGGAACTTGCTGTCAGATAGGCCTATTTATTATCAGGGGAACTTGCTGTCAGATAGGCCTATTTATTATCAGGGGAACTTGCTGTCAGATAGGCCTATTTATTATCAGGGGAACTTGCTGTCAGATAGGGCTATTTAATATCAGGGGAACTTGCTGTCAGATAGGCTCATTGTCAGAGGAACTTAATGATACTCCAAGAACAACGTAGTTAAAGATATGTTTCCTGTTAGGTGAAATTGCTGATGTTGTCAGATGGACACACTGTCAGTGAAACCAACTATCAGGTGAAATTGCTGATGCTGTGAGGCGAACATGCTCACAGATGAACTTCAGCTGTCAAAGACTCGTGCTTTTGCTGGATCATGCATAATGAACGCGTTTACAGATAGAACTTACCGATGCCATTAAATAGACTCAGATGAACTAGCGACTGAGCGAAAGGCAAGCGGGTAACGTAACGCCGCTCTCCGCCCCCCACGTGCACCCGTAACAAGAGCCACCTCCTTCCCCCTCCCCCCCTCCTCCCCCCCAGATGCTGCATCCCGCTGGGTCTCCTCTTTCGTGTCTTGCTCCTCTTACGTGTCCTCTCATCTTTCTCCTTCCATGTGTCCTTCTGCTTCCTCCTTTCTCTCGTGTTTCTTCTTCCTTGTGTCTTTCTGCTTCCTCCTTTTTCTCGTGTTTCTTCTTCCTTGTTTCTGTCTGCTTGTTCCATTTCTCTCATGTTTCTCCTTCCTTGTGTCTTTTTGTTTCCTTTCTTCTCCCTTCTTCCTCTCATCACCTGTGCTCTGCCTCTTCTCTTTTTTATTTTATTTTTCTTTCCGTCTCGTCTGCGTTTTTTTCCTGCCTCCCTTTATTTCCTCTTCCTTCAACTTTCTTTTTTTGTCTCTTCTGCCTTTCTTCTTTCATTTTACATTCTTCCGATTC
>BOPN01000305.1:517456-524956 GCA_017312705.2 Penaeus japonicus | reverse complement strand
GAGACTAAGAGTGAGAGAAATAAAAGGAAATGAGACAGACACACACACACACACACACACACACACACACACACACACACACACACACACACACACACACACACAGAGAGAGAGAGAGAGAGAGAGAGAGAGAGAGAGAGAGAGAGAGAGAGAGAGAGAGAGAGAGAGAGAGAGAGAGAGAGAGAGAGATAAAATGACGAATATAAGAAAGGAAGGAAAGGCAATCTCCACAAAAAGAGAACGCTACGTGAAAAGTACTTGTGCATACTTAGCCTCCCGTAAGTGTGCTTCGCCGTACCAGGAAGGCGAGGAGGAAGAGCAAGATAATATCACAAGATGGATATGAAAACGAATAGATTTAGGAAGTGGTAAAAATAATAAGGAAAAAAAAAAGTTTTTGATACGGATTAGATTATTTGAATATATCATAAGGAGGTTTGGAATTTTAAAGAGAGAGGAGAGTGTGATAAAAAAAAGAAAAAAAAAAAAGTAAGAAAACAAAAGCTTTTGATTCGAATAAGAGTAGAAGGGTATGCGAATAGATTATAAGAGAGCTTTTGAATTTGGAAAAAAAAGAAAATGAAACATCGGCGACCTTACATTTCCGGCCAAAAAATCGACTGCTGGATATTTGTTTATTTTTGCATCCCGGCCGAGAGTGTAGGTCGGGGAGGGACGTGCATTTAGACCGAGCAAAGGTCACGGGTCAAGCAGGCTGTGTTCCGCCTGACCTTTTATGTAACTGTGTGTGTGTTTATGTTTGTCTGTCTGTCGGTATATTTATCTGTGTGTGTGTGTGTCTGTGTCATATGTATGGTTCAAGGAGAGTGCGCATGACCTAGGCTTCACGTTGGCTACTTTTCCGCTCGAAACTCCTCCCTTCCTCCTCCTCTCCCCCCTCCTTCCTCCCTCCTGCCTCTACCCCGGTTTTACGCTCGCCACAACTTGCTCGGCAGTGAGCAATGAATCGATGTGATGACTCAGTGGATTCTCATGTCACGAAACTCCTCTTCTCCGCCTCGTCTGCTTCGTTTGCTTCGCCTGCTTCGTGTTTCCCCTGCTTTGTTTGCTTCGTTTGCTTCGTGTTTCCCCTACTTCGTGTTTCCCCTGCTTCGTTTGCTTCACCTGCTTCGTGTTTCCCCTGCTTCGTTTGCTTCGTCTGCGTGGCTGCTTCGTGTTTCGCCTGCTTCGATTGCTTCGCATACCGTTTTGCGAGCGCTGGATAAGATAATGACTTTATTTTAATTGTATATACATATTTTTTATATATATATTCAATTTAACAGTTGGGTTGTATTTTAAATTGGCGCGCGGGACTTTCGGTGAAATGTTTTTTTTTCGTTTGCATACACATCGGATGTCGACGCACGTGTGTGTGGTATCTCGTGCGTATGCAAATTAGTCTGAGATGTAGCTGGACGTGTGTGTGTGTGTGTGTGTGTTTGTATGTATGTACATGTTTATTTTACGTATGTGTGTGTGTCCCTTGTTTATGTATGATTGTCCAAGTCATTGTGTGGCTTTCGGTTTCCACGACAACGGTCAGGCCACAAAAGGAAGACCACAGTGTCGAAAGTCCTATTCGCCAGATGGGCTTCCAGGGCATTAGGGTCGACACCCCCTCTCTCCCCTCCCTAACCTTCGGAAGAAGTCCCCCACCTCCCCTCCCTCTCCCGCTCCCTCGCTCTTCCCCCCTTTCATGAAATATTTAAAAGTTTCCCTCCCTACGGTGTTTACCTAAGGAGGAGGAAGTGGAAGCAACAGCAGGAGGAAGGGGGGAGGGAGTGGGAGTGGGAGTGGGAGTGGGAGTGGGAGTGGGAGTGGGAGTGGGAGTGGGGAGTTTGAGGGGGGACGGGTAGGGAGAGGGAGAGGGGGAAGGGGAGGGGAAGTTGGAGGAAAATTAAAAGAAAAAGATAGAAGAGAGGAAGAGGAAGGAGGAGAAAGAAAAAGAGTAAAAAAAAGGGAAAAGAAAAAGAAGGAACAAAAAGAGGAAAAGCAATATCTTAAAAAAAAAAAAGTTGAATGAGAAGGAGACAGGGGAAAGAGAGGAAGAGGAGGAGGAAGAAAAAGAGCAGGAGGAGGACCAAGGAGAGGAAGGACTTCTTGGAGGAGGGCGCTGTCTCTGAGAGCGGAAGCAGGAAGAAAGGAGAGACGAGAGGGGGGGGGGGGGGGTGAAGGTTTTTTTCGCACTTTTCTGTGTTTCCATTTTTTCTTATATTTCATTTTCTAAGTCAATCTCTCTCTTCTTTTCTCTTCTCTCTCCTTTCCTTTCGTTTAATCTCTCTCTCTTTCTCTTACTCTTACTCTTACTCTTACTCTTACTCTCATTCTCATTCTACCTCTCACTCCCACTTCCTCCCTCCCTCCCCCCTCCCTCCCTCCCTCCCTCCCTCCCTCCCTCCCTCCCTCCCTCCCTCTCTCTCTCTCTCTCTCTCTCTCTCTCTCTCTCTCTCTCTCTCTCTCTCTCTCTCTCTCTCTCTCTCTCAGTCTCTCTCTCTCTCCCTCTCAGTCTCTCCCTCTCTCCCTCTAGTAAACAGGGCAAAAATATAATAAGCTTCATTTGCGAGGAAACGAAGGAACAAACTGAATGAAAATGTGAGAGTAAGTGAGAAAGTGAGTGAGAGAGAGAGAGAGAGAGAGAGAGAGAGAGAGAGAGAGAGAGAGAGAGAGAGAGAGAGAGAGAGAGAGAGTCTGTGTGTGTGTGTGTGTGTATGGGTGTGTGTGTGTGTGGGATGTTTTGAATTTCAAGGAGGGAGAAAGTGGCATAAAGAGATTTAGAAGGATTCCATTATTTACTTTTTTTTCTCTCGCGGGCTTATCAAACAAAGGAGGATGAGAATCAGAGACAGAGACAGAAACAGAGAGAAAAGAGAGAGAGAGATGGCGGGGGGGGGGGGAGGCAGGTAGTCAGTCAGTCAATCAGTCAGTCAGTCAGATAAAAGGGAAACAGCAAGACAGAAAAAAGAAAGAAAATATAAAATGAATAGACAAAGAGGAAGAAAAACAAAAACAAAACAAAAAGCAAATATGAAAAATAGTCCACTATGAGGAGGAGTCGGCGGGGCTGGTGTGGGGGTGAGGGTGGGGGTGGGGGTGTCGGTGTCAACACCTGTTAAACCAGTCACTCAGGCTCGCGCGTGAGTCAGGTGAATCGTAGGTGGGTGCGCAGTTGGTGGAGGGAAGGGATGGGGCGGGAGGATGGGGAGGGGGAGGGGAAGAAGGGGTTTGACGGGAGGATGAGGAGGGGGGAGGGGAAGAAGAGGAGGGTACTGGATGATGGGGAGGAAGGAGGGGAAGAAGGGAGAGGGGAGATGAAGAAGGGGAGGGTCGGGAGGATGGGAAGGGGAGGGGAAGAAGGGAGAGGGGAAGGGGCGGGAGGATGGGGAGGGGGATAGGAAGAAGGGAGAGGGGGAGGAGGGAAAGGGCGAGAAGAGGGGGAAGGTAGGAGGAAGGATGGGGGGGGGAGGGAGGGGAAGAAGACGAGGTGTGATATGGGTCACAGTGCTTATACATATTTGACGTGCTGATAAAAAACGTATAATTTGCATATATATTTTACATGTTGATGGGTCTATGTGCATATGAATCGTGTTATTTATGAGCGTGAAAAGGAAAGGAATGAGGGATAAAGAGATAAAGGGATAAGAGGGATAGGGGGGGTAGGGGGTATGCGATGTTTGAATCATGTAGGTGTCACGCGTAGGTGAGAAAGTGGGCACACTTCCAGATGTGGCGGAAATACATACGTAACCCCACGTGATGTGGTATGTAGGGGGAAAAAGCGATACCTTTGCCCTTTATGGTAGTGCTTGTAAGCGACGGCAGTGCTTTGGTGACTAATTATGAAAGAAAGGAAAAAAAATGAATTGCGTGGGTGTTTGAGCTTCTAGTCTCTCTTTCTTTCTCTTTCTCTTTCTCTTTCTCTTTCTTGTGTGTGTGTGTGTGTGTGTGTGTGTGTGTGTGTGTGTGTGTGTGTGTGTGTATGGGTGTGTGTGTTTGAATGAATATTTATGTGTGTGGGATTTGTTTGTAAATTTGCATGTTCTTGTCAAAGCCTATATCTGAACCTATGAAAAGTATTACGCAAATCCCGGAAGTTGACCCGATGTGGGAGGAAGAAGAAAGTGGAATGCGAAGAGCGTGGGTTTGGAGAAAGGGAAGGGAGGGCAGTAGGTAGGAGAAAGGGAAGGAAAAGAGGGGCTAGATTGAAGGAAAAGGGAAGAGGGAGGGAATAGAAGAGCCACAGTGGAGAGGAGGCAAAGACAACGAATCAAGAGGGAAAGACTTAGGGGAAGGGGGAAGGTCCAAGAGGAAAGAATAGGGGAAAGGAGGAAGGGGAAGAGGAGCGTGGAAGGCGAAGGCGAAGGGGAAAGGGAAAGATACAGAAGAAGGGGAAAATAACTGCGGAAGAGGAAGGGGAAGATGCAAGAAGAGGGATAGAAGGGGAAAGAGGAAGGGGAAAGGTGCAATGAAAGAAGTACAAGGGGAAGGGGAAGCTGTTAGAGGAGAGAAAGGGGATGGGAATGGGGGTGGGGATGGGGGTGGGGGTGGCGATGGGGGCGGGGGAGGGGATGGGGGTAGGAGGATTCTTCCCCACGTGCGGTCTACACCGGCTCGTCCCCAAAGGACCGGCTCGGCGAGAGTACCGAAGGGATAACGGGGGGCTGCCGGTCGCGTTACGCAGGTCGAGAGAGGTCATGGGGTCAAGTGACGCTTCCCGCCGCATCGATCTCACCGAGGAAGTGATTGGCCTTGATTGGTTGACTGGCTTGCTTGGGTGTTTTGGTTGATTGCATCGCTCGAATGCTTGGTCGGTTGCCACGGCTTGATTTAGTGTTTGCTTGAGTGCTTGTTTGGTTGGCTTGTCTGTTTCACTGAACTTGAGTGTATCGTTACTTCTGTTGATTCTGTGCTTGCTTGTATTTGTTTGTTTACCTCCATGGCCGATTGTGTACCTGCTTGTTTTTATTTATTTTTTTTTTTTTTATATTTTTAAAAGTTCGTCTATTGTTTATTTCCCATTCTGATTGGCATTCCATTCTTCCGTTTCTTGTTTATGTGAGGTGTTTGTTTGTACATTTTCTTGCCTTCTCTTTCTCCCCCTCCAACACCTTTCTCTTCCTCCTCCTCCTCTTCCTCCCCCTCTTCCTCTTCCTCTTCCTCTTCTTCTTCCTCTTCCTCTTCCTACTCCTCTTCTTCTACCTACGCCTTGCTCTCCCCTCCACGCTTCCACGGTGAATTAAGTGACCTCATATTTATACCTGATATTATTATGGACTGCCAAAGTTTAGGTCGTTTTGCTCATGTTTTCTGGGTCGGTTGCGTCGAGGGGAAGGGGGGGGGGGTGAGGGGCGGGAGTGGAGGGGGCATTGAATTACGGGGCTGTGGGGGATATATATATGTGTGTGTGTGTGTGTGTGTGTGTGTGTGTGTGTGTGTGTGTGTGTGTGTGTGTGTGTGTGTGTGTGTGTGTGTGTGTGTGTGTGTGGTTGTATTTGTATTTGTATGTGTACTTCCAAAATTGTCAACCATAGCGCTTTTTCATGAAAATTACCACGTGCGTACATAGACAGTGTATGTATCCACGCACACTTTATAAAACGAATACTTCCACATTAATTAAACGCCCCACATTCCCCTTTTTTTCCACGAGAAGAGAGACATAATCCTCGACACATTAATATCAGCCACTGGCGCAAGAGAGATCAAAAAGCCGCGTGTAGTTGTAAATGTCTTTTTAATTAGTTTGGGATTAGCTGAGCGAGGAAATGTCAAGAGTTGACGGCCATTCAGGCGTGATGCTGGAAAGTTCATCTGGGGGGAATTTTGATTTGCAGAAACAAAGCTCAAAGCATTGTCTTGGCCATTTTCTTTCTCTTTAGCACCAACGTTATCTGTATTATCTGTATCTTTATCATCATCGTTGTGATCATTATCTCCATCCTCATATTATCTTTTTTTTGGGGGGGTATTATTCATTCGAAGCCATTGGTATTCGCCTGTGTTCTATTACGACGCACTTTATTCTTGGATGTGTCTGTGAATACGAATACCCTGCGTTAAAACCAACCTCCCTTCTTAAACAGGTGTTTACAGTGTATAAAACCTAAAACAGAAAGACTAGAATAGAACAAAAAGCTCATTGCATGCAACTGCGGGCGTCCCCACAAGGGCAGCAATGCGCTGTGCCGAGTAGCGTGAGCCGCCCGTCGTCCGCTGTCGCCATGCCGCCCTTCGTTGGCCACGTCGCCCGTCCGCTGCCGCCGCCCCACGCCCTCCGTTGCCACCCTCCGCATCGTGGCTAGAGGTCACGCCCGCGGCTCGCTCCTGCGGGAAGGACTTTGTGAGGGCGGTGCGGGCGCTGCATCCCCAACAGTGGCTTCCTTCCCCCAGCAGTGCCACCCCAGCCCCGTGGCACTTTACCCCCAGCAGCAGTGCCCGAGCGCCTTCAAGACGGCAGCCGAACCCCACATAGTGGCAGTGTACCCGCAGCCGTGGCACTGTCCCCCCGGCGGCGTCAGCGGACCCCCTGCCGTGGCGCTGTACCCCGACGAGTGGCGCTGCACCCCGAGCAGTGTGACGGTGCCCCCGCGCGTGACGCTGTGCTTCCGCGCCATGGCCGACCGCCCGCCCATCATCCGCATCCGCTGCGAGGGCTCGGAGGACGAGTGCTGCTCGTCGGGCGGCGAGGAGGTGGCAGCGCAGTGGGGGGCGGCGCGGCCCGCGGCGCCCGACAAGAGGCACTCCGCCCCCGAGATCAGGATCAACCCCGGCGCGGTAGCGGCGCCGCTGGCTCCTTCCGCCGCCACGGCCGCCGTCGCCGCCAACAGTAGCGGGGGCAGCGGAAGCCAGGCACAGCGCTCGTGGTTGGCACCGCACGCCTCTTTCATGCCTTCGGGCGCCAGGTACTCGCTGCCGCTCATGTCGCGCTCGGCGTCGGGCGACAAGCGGCTGTCTGCGCCGTCGTGCTTGGCGCCGCCGACGCACTCGGCCTACTACCCGACGTACAGCGCCAGCCCGTCGTCGTACTACAGCTCGCGGCGATGCAGCCTCGACGAGGGCATGACAAGCGTGATCGAGGACGCGTGGCATTACCGGCGCCTGTGCCGCCTCCACCGCCGGCGATTCTCCGACACGGCGCGGCTGGACACCCCAGGTAAGGCGCCAGACGGGGACGCAGGCGGGGCTCGCTTGGGTCGCGGGTCCGCCAGGAAAGGTAAAGATCTGGGTCTGACCCGCGGAGGCAGGTAAGAAGTTCCTTTGTTTCTCGGAGTCCGTGAGTGCGGGGCCAAGCGTCTGCCTCGGAGGATCTGATCAGAGGAGATCCACGGTAAGGTTTCTTGATTGTGGTTAAATGTATACATTGTTTTTTATGTATCTATTTTCTTCTGTATTTACTTTCGCTTACTCCTCTGTATTTTCCATCTCCCATACTCTCTTTCCCTTTCTTGTTCCCTCTCTCTTTCTCTCTCCCTCTCTCTTTTTCTCTCCCTTTCCTAT
>BOPN01000305.1:509956-514956 GCA_017312705.2 Penaeus japonicus | reverse complement strand
AAAAACAGAATCCATCAAGGTGAAAAGTGCTATGGCATCGAAACAAAAGCAAATTCTCCGCGGAGTAATGATTAGGAGAGGGAGGAAAGGGAGGCACAAGATAAACAAGAATTGCGGGCGCCGATGATTGGTCAAGGGAGGCGGACGAGGGCGGGGATTGGTATCTATAGGCTGTGAGGATTAGTGACCCGGGGGGAGGGGGGGAGAAGGAGGTTAAAGGAGGGGAGGGGAGGGTGGGGTGGGGTGGGAGAGGGGAGCGGGGGAAGGGTTGAGGAGGGGGAGGGGAGGGTAAAGGAGGGGGACAGGAAGGGATAAGGATAGGGGAAGGGTTTAGGGGAATGGAAGGGTTGAGGGAGGAGGAGCAGTAACAGCAGCAGCTAACTGCATCTTTCTCCGCCCTCCCTCCTCTTCCTCCTCCCTCCTTCGTCCTCTTTTTCCTCTTCTTCCTCTTCTTCCTCTTCCTCCTCTTCTTCCTCTTCTTCCTCTTCTTCCTCTTCTTCCTCTTCGCCTCCATCTTCATGAGAGAGAGGAGGAGCCTTGTAATTTCGTTCCCCCTTGAATGAGTTCGGTGCTTGCAGGCGGCAGAGGGAGACAAACCGCTTATTGCTCTTGTAATTTATATGGAAAATACTTCCTAATATTTCATGTCGTTCGGGGGGGGGCACTCGAAAGGCTTCTTATTTGAATATTTTTTCGTTGTTGTTGTTGTTATTATTTGTGTTATTGTTATTATTTGTTGTTATTTATTATTATTTATTATTATTATTATTATTATTATTATTATTATTATTATTATTACCATTATCATTATCATCATTATTGTTATTATTTTTTAAACTGTGAATTGTGAAATATAATTAAGAAAAAAAAACATGTTAAGAGGACATATCACAGGACCAGAACGACTCGTCCAGGTCTTTTCCGGGAAGCTTGAAGGTCGTCACGCCCGCTGCGATAGGGTCGTAGCAGGTGTCTGGCAGAGGTCAAGATTAAGTCAAGTTAGGTTAGGTGAGGCGAGGTTCGACATTATGTTTTGTAAGGTTAGGTGAAGTTAGGTTAGTTTATGTCAAGTTGTATTCAGTTATATTTAGATTTGATTAGGTAACAGCAGGTTATCTTAAATTAACCCATACTTAGAATATATCATTATGCATTTATTGTCATATTAACTTAGGTCGAGCCGCCATCAATTTAAGATAGATCAAGTTAGGTTGAAGTTAGAGATAAGTTTAGGTGAGTTTAGGGTTAGATGAGTTGCCGTCGAGGTGAAGTTTCCCAATGGGAGGCTGGAGGTGACAGATGGGTTCCTTGCCGGCAGGAGAGGAGAGGAGATGTGAGGCAGGAATTTTCGCTTTGATTTTTTTTTCTTCTTCTTCTTCTTTATTCCCCATTTTTTTTCGATTCTTAACTGCATTTGTTAATTGTTTTAATGTTGCTTGGTTGCTGCACCTTCCTTTTTTGACAGGTTTTGAGTTTTTTTTCCCATTTCTTTTGATTTTGATTTTCTCTTTGCAGATTCACATTCTTTTTTACTTTTTTTATTTATTATATATTTCATTATTCTTTCCTTTCTTAATTTTGATTCCTATAACTCTCTGTCGCTGCACCATCTATCTCTCGTAATTATTGATTGGTTTCACATATCACACGCCTTTAATCAGCACCTTACGTCATCAACTTTGGGGAAAAAAGGTGTGCGTGGTGATTAGTAATTAAGGGCCGTCGCTGGCTTTTAGCGACTCTCTCCCTCTTCCTGTCGGTCTGTTTCTGTCTGCTTGTTTCTGTTTCTGTTTCTCTCTCGCTATTTTTTTTCTCTCTCGTTATTTCTTTCTTTCTTTTTTTCTTTCTTTCTTTCATTATTGTCACTATCATTATTACTTTTATCATTATTAATTTAGCTGTTATAAATATTATTTTATTATTATTATTATTATTATTGATATTATTATTATTATTATTATTATTATTATTATTATTACTTTTGTTATTATTATTATTATTATTATTATTATTATTATTATTATTATTGTTGTTGTTATTACTAGTCAAAGGCGTATTTGTTGACGCGGAGCTAATCGTGTTTCGGCCGGGGCTTCGGGTTTAATTGGCTTTGCAAATGAACGGCGGTGTCCTCTCTCCTCCTCCTTTCCCCCTCTTCCTCATATTTATCCTCTTTCTCCTCCTTTTTATACTTGTTGTTCTTCCTCTTCTTTCTTCTTCTTCATTATATTCCTGTTTTTCTGCGTCTTCCTTCTCCTTCTCCTCCTTCTTCTCCTCCTCCTCCTCCTCCTCCTCCTCCTCCTCCTCCTCCTCCTCCTCCTCCTCCTCCTCCTCCTCCTCCTCCTCCTTTCCCCTTCTTCCTCTTATTCCTTCTCTTTCTCCTCCTTTTTTATACTTGTAGCTCTCCCTATTTTTTCTTCGTCTTCTTCCTGCTCCGCCTCCTCCTCCTCCTCTTACTCCCTCTCCTCCTCCTCCTCCACCTCCTTTTCCTTCTTTTCCTCCTCCTCCTCTTCCTTTTCCTCCTCCTTTTCCCTCTCCTCCTCCTCCTACTCTTCCTCCTCATCCTCCTTCTTCCCCTCGCTTCTTCCCCTCCCTTCTTCCCCTCCCTTCTTCCCCTCGCTTCTTCCCCTCGCTTCTTCCCCTCCCTTCTTCCCCTCGCTTCTTCCCCTGTGGCAGACGCGGCTGGGAGTGCGCCGGGGCCTGGTCGTGACAGGTCATGACGGCCGAGAAATTGGTATATGAACTCGGCCGCGAAGTGTTACCTTTGATTTCCCCGGCGTTGGGAGAGCCATCAAAGCGCCAGGGTCAAATGGCTTGATTAATCGTATTTACGGTATGCTCGCTCTCTGTCGCGTGCGAGTCTCGCTGTGTTTGTCTCTCCCCCCCTCTCTCTCTCTTTCTCTCTTTCTCTCTTTCTCTCTTTCTCTCTTTCTCTCTTTCTCTCTTTCTCTCTTTCTCTCTTTCTCTCTCTCTTTCTCTCTCTCTCTCTCTCTCTCTCTCTCTCTCTCTCTCTCTCTCTCTCTCTCTCTCTCTCTCTCTCTCTCTCTCTCTCTCTCTCTCTCTCTCTCTCTCTCTCCTCCCCCTCTCTCTCCGAGGACGGGCTTGTCGACGAGAGAGAAAGAGAGGAGGAGAGAGGAGTTTAAGTGGATGCAAGCAGAAACAGGGACGACGAAGGGAGGAGAGGGGAAAGGGGTAGGGGCAGGGGCGAGGGGCGGGGCCGAAGAGATCGCGTTCCTCATTTTTCGTCCAGGTTTCGGTCGCAAAGTTGACCGCGTCTCATCAGGGAGAGTGCTCGAGTCAAGTATCAGCTTTCCCTAAACTTTTATGCTGTGGCGCGTGTTGTCCCTGGCGGAGTCTGCGCCCTCCACCGGCCTCGTCTTAGTGTTGCTGTTCGTCCCTTTTTATCTATATATATATATATATTTTTTATCTTCTATTCGACTGTATTCCTTAAGGGGGGGGGGGGAGGGGGAGTGGTTTACCTTTTCGATTTTACTATCTATCTGGGTGTGTGCGTGTGTGTGTATATGCGTGTGTTTTTTTTTTTTTTCGACGTTGCTATCCACTATTTTTCTGTATTTTTTTTCCGTGAGTTGCAATTTTCATTTCTCTTCTCTCCGTCATTTCACCCTTTTTATCTTTTCTTTCCCCTCACTTTGACTTCATTTAGGAAGCTTTTTTCCCCGAGGAAGAGGCCTGCATCTTGATTAGGGAGGGGGAGGGGGAGGGGGAAGGGGGAGATGGAGGGAGGAGATGGAGGGAGGGAGGGAAGGAAGGAAAGAAGGAAAGAAGGAAGGAAGGAAGGAAGGAAGGAAGGAAGGAAGGAAGGAAGGAAGGAAGGAAGGAAGGAAGGAAGGAAGGAAGGAAGGAAGGAAGGAGGGAGGGAGGGAAGGAGGGAGGGAAAGGGAGAGGGGGAGGATGGATGGATGGATGGATGAAATGGACGGATGGACGAACGAACGGACAGAAGGGGAGGACAAGGAGGGACAGAGATGGACAGGGATGCAGGGACAGAGGTGGAGTATGGATAGAGGGGGAGAGCAGGGAGGGAGTGACATAGGGTTATGGGAAGCGGGAGAAGGAGGGAGGGAGGCAAAGTGGAAGGGGAGGAGGGAGGCGGGAGGCAAAGAGGAAGGGGAGGAGGGAGGCGGGAGGCTTAGGAACATCCGACGCACCTGCATTGTCTTCATGAGGTGGATCGACTTACTAATCCAAGCTTCATTTATACCCTTGGGAAAGATATCGACTCACTCCTTCTCTCGCTCTCTGTCTCTCTATCGCTCTTCCGCTCTCTTTATGTTTCTCTCTTTCTTCTTCTTCTTCTTCTTCTTCTTCTTCTTCTTCTTCTTCTTCCATCTTCCTCTTTCACCACACCCAACTCTTTTATCTTCCTTTTCCTTCTCCTCCTCCCCACCCTTTCTTTTTCTCCCCCTTAACCTTCTCCATCTTTGTTCTCCTCCTCCCCCTCCTCCCTTCTCTCCTCCTCCTCCTCCTCCTCCTCCTCCTCCTCCTCCTCCTCCTCCTCCTCCTCCTCCTCCTCCTCTTCCTCCTCCTCTTCTTCTTCTTCTTCTTCTTCTTCTTCTTCTTCTTCTTCTTCTTCTTCTTCTTCTTCTTCTTCTTCTTCTTCTTCTTCTTCTTCTTCTTCTTCTTCTTCTTCTTCTTCTTCTTCTTCTTCTTCTTCTTCTTCTTCTTCTTCTTCTTCTTCTTCTTCTTCTTCTTCTTCTTCTTCTTCTTCTTCTTCTTCTTCTTCTTCTTCTTCTTCTTCTTCTTCTTCTTCTTCTTCTTCTTCTTCTTCTTCTTCTTCTTCTTCTTCTTCTTCTTCTTCTTCTTCTTCTTCTTCTTCTTCTTCTTCTTCTTCTTCTTCTTCTTCTTCTTCTTCTTCTTCTTCTTCTTCTTCTTCTTCTTCTTCTTCTTCTTCTTCTTCTTCTTCTTCTTCTTCTTCTTCTTCTTCTTCTTCTTCTTCTTCTTCTTCTTCTTCTTCTTCTTCTTCTTCTTCTTCT
>BOPN01000305.1:492456-507456 GCA_017312705.2 Penaeus japonicus | reverse complement strand
GAGATAAGAGAGATAAAGAGAGAGCGAGAAAGAGTGAGAGTGAGAGTGAGAGTGAGAGTGAGAGTGAGGGAGTTTGTTAGCCCTCGGGGGAATGGACGGAGAGTGGGAGGGAGAGGGAGAGAGAGAGACTATTTGACTTTGAAAAGTTTATTAAGACAAATGGTTACGTACATCTCAAAAGGATGAGGTAACATAGGTTATCCTCACCCCAATCTTAGTCCCTCTTTAGGCTCACATATATTTTACAAAACCTTACAGCTATAGTGAGAGTGAGTGAAAGAGTGAAAGAGTGAAAGAGTGAAAGAGTGAGAGAGTGAGAGAGTGAGAGAGTGAGAGAGTGAGAGAGTGAGAGAGTGAGAGAGTGAGAGAGTGAGAGAGTGACGCTAAAACCTTACATAGCAGATGAAAAGTCTGACTTTTTTTCAGTGGGATGGCTGTGATTGCCTCTTCCCCACCAGCGCATCAGGGAAAGCAGAAGAGAGAGAGAGAGAGAGAGAGAGAGAGAGAGAGAGAGAGAGAGAGAGAGAGAGAGACTTGAGCTGTGGTAATCCTGGCTTTAGCAGCGGGCCATGAATTGACTAAGGGACGTCGTTTCAGCCGCCGTGGTTTGGATGTGCTTTCGGATTTAGATTCTGACAGTGCTGGATCGGTTTTATTTTTATTCATATATTTATTTATGGAAATTTAGTTGGAGAGCAGGAATGGTTGTCTAATTGTTACTGTTTAGTTTTGATAGGTGATTTTAAAAGAGTTTTGGTTGACTTTTGAGACACGATGCAAGGTTTTATCTGGTAATAACACGAGCTATACTTGACCGCAGGCTGCTTGGGAAAGGTATCAATCAGGATTTTTTTTTTCAGTTTCATAATTTCGTCATGTTCTCCTTTTTCATTTTCTATTTTTTCTGATCGTTTTTTATTTTGATTGTGTCTTCCTGTTTTTCTTTCTTCCTTTTTTAAATGTTACTCTTCCTATCATTTTTATTCTTCATATTCCTACTTTTTTTTCTCTTTTTACATCTCTCTTTAATTCACTCTATCTTATCCGACTTTTTTTCTTTTCTTTTCTTTTTTTCCTTTTTCTTTTATCTCGTCTTAACTAGGATCTACTTCCTCAACACCCGGTAAGGATTCTAAGAGGAACTTTCGCCGAGTTCCGCCATTTTTGTGGGTTTCTTCTCTCTTCTTCTTTTGCAAGCACTCACTCGAAGAAATCTTTTGATGCTTTCAAGAGTAAACAAAAGGTTAGATAAACTGGGTAAACACGAGAGGAGGAAGAGGAAGGGTTGAGAAAAAAGGTGAGGTTAGGTTGTCTTGTGATGATTGGGCATCTTATCTTTCTCGCTCTTATTCCTTCGCTCTTCCTCGCTATCTCCCTCTTCCTCTCCCTCTCCGTCTCCCCCACCCTCACCCTCTTCCTCTTCGTCTTCCTCACCCTCTCCCATGCCCTTTCCGTCTCTCTTTTCCTCTTCCTCTCCATTTCCGTCGCCACCTTCCTCTCTTTCCGTCTCCCTCTTCCTCTCTCTTTCTGTCTCCCTCTTCCTCTCTCTTTCCGTCTCCCTCTTCCTCTCTCTCTCCGTCTCCCTCTTCCTCTCTCTTTCCGTCTCCCTCTTCCTCTCTCTTTCTGTCTCCCTCTTCCTCTCTTTCCGTCTCCCTTTTCCTCTCTCTTTCTGTCTCCCTCTTCCTCTCTCTTTCTGTCTCCCTCTTCCTCTCTTTCCGTCTCCCTCTTCCTCTCTCTTTCTGTCTCCCTCTTCCTCTCTCTTTCTGTCTCCCTCTTCCTGTCTCTCTCTGTCTCCCTCTTCCTCTCTTTCCGTCTCCCTCTTCCTCTCTCTTTCCGTCTCCCTCTTCCTCTCTCTTTCTGTCTCCCTCTTCCTCTCTTTCCGTCTCCCTCTTCCTCTCTCTTTCCGTCTCCCTCTTCCTCTCTCTTTCCGTCTTCCTCTCTCCTCTCTCCTCTCTCCTCTCTCCTCTCTACTCTCTACTCTCTCCTTTCTACTCTCTGTCTTTCCTCTCTCCTCTCTCCTCTCTCCTCTCTCCTCTCTCCTCTTTCTCTCTCCTCTCTCCTCTCTCCTCTCTCCTATCTATCTATCTATCTTTCCATAGACGTCATGCACTGCACGGTAGTCTTTTTTGTGATTGAATTCCAGCAAAGGAGGTTCTTCTTTACGTCAGCAGATTTGGTGTGTTTGTTTGCCTGGAATTTCCGCGGAGTTTTACTGTTTCGCTTTTACGAGTGAAGTTGATGCGAATATTACTTTGGTCTTTTTTGGGGTGGATGGGTGGGTGGGGAGCGAGTCGTTTATTTGTTTGTTTAGTTTTTCTCTCTCTTTCTCTTTCTTTCTTTCTCTCTTTCTCTCTTTTTCTCTTTCTCTCTTTCTTTCTCTCTTTTTCTCTTTTTCTCTTTTTCTCTTTCTCTCTTTCTCTCTTTCTCTTTCTCTCTCTCTCTCTCTCTCTCTCTCTCTCTCTCTCTCTCTCTCTCTCTCTCTCTCTCTCTCTCTCTCTCTCTCTCTCTCTCTCTCTCTCTCCCTCTCCCTCTCCCTCTCCCTCTCCCTCTCCCTCTCCCTCTCCCTCTCCCTC
The DNA here is from genome assembly GCA_017312705.2 of Penaeus japonicus. Classification (NCBI taxonomy): domain Eukaryota; kingdom Metazoa; phylum Arthropoda; class Malacostraca; order Decapoda; family Penaeidae; genus Penaeus; species Penaeus japonicus. Next base: position 504,883 of record BOPN01000305.1, on the reverse strand, counting down.
TCCCTCCCCCTCCCTCCCTCCCTCCCTCACTCCCTCCCTCAATCATGATATTCATCTCCGCCTAGAATGACGCACCTTTTTTAACATCGACTGCCATATTTTTGCCATTTCCAAGTCTATTGCCGCCATCGCAGTAGCCAGCGCTATCCTGGCCACCGTGTCCGTGTGCCACCATGGCTGCTGTCGCTTTTGAAGCCTCTGAATAGAATTTCCGGGCACGATCGCCCTTGTAAATGTGAAGCTGATTGGTCACGCCTGCACACCTCTCTCTCTCCATCCTTTCTTTCTTTGTCTGTGTCTTTTCTCTCGCCTTTCTCTTGTCTCTCTCTTTCCTCACTATTTCTTTTATCTTTATCTTCTCCTCTCTCTCTTCTCTCTTTTCTCCTCTTTCCCCCCCTCCTCTCCCTCTCTCTCTCTCTCTCTCTCTCTCTCTCTCTCTCTCTCTCTCTCTCTCTCTCTCTCTCTCTCTCTCTCTCTCTCTCTCTCTCTCTCTCTCTCTCTCCTCCCTCCCTCCCTCGCTCCCCCCCTTTCTTCTTCCTTCCCTCCCTTCCTCCCTCTCTCCCTCTCCTCCCCCCTCCCCCCCTCCCCCACTCCTTACTTTCTCTTTCTCACTCCTGTATATCGTTCTTGAAAACTTTTTTTTCCTTTATTCCCTCCCTTCCTCCCTCATTTTTTTCTCTCAGTCTCACAAACAAAAGTTTTTTTTTTCTACTCGCGTAATCAGAATGCAGTATTCTTTTTTTTCTTTCTTTCCTTCTTTCTTTCTTTCTTTCTTTCTTTCTTTCTTTCTTTGTAAGACTAAGGAAAGTGTTGAGGAGAAGGAGGCCATTTGAGGGATGGTGTGATGAATATTGTGAGGTGATGGTGAGGGAGAGAAAGGGAAGGAAGAGAGGGTAATGAAGTGGAAGGGAGGAGGTGCAGGGAGGGGTGGGGGGTGAGGATGGGGGAGGGTAGGAAGGAGGAGGGGTGGGTAGGGAGTAGGAAGGGAAGGGAGAAGAGAGGGGGTTGCGAATGAGGAAGAAATCAAGAAACGAAGAAAGGAAAACGAATAGCAGAAGAAGCAGAAGGAGGAGGAGGAGGAGGAGGAGCGAGCGTGTGCCAGGATGGATAAGGAGGGAATTGGGGGTGTCGAGGATTGAAGGAGGGAAGGAATCGAGAATATATAAAGAAACGAAGGAGGGGGAAAGCCCCCCAAAAGAAGAGAAAAAAAATGGAAGCAAAAGGAGTCCGTGTTGGCTCGAGGTGATGGAAAGAGGAGGAGGAGGAGGGGATGGGGGGAGGGGTCTTCAGAGTGCGAAGGAGGGGAGGGGGAGGGGGGTGGGTCGACGCTGAAGGCGACAGCTTGATGGAGAGGCAGAAGGAGCGCAGCGAAGGGGACAGATTGTAGCCACGCTGAGGGAAGTAATGACGGAGTACAGGGTGCGTGGAGGGGAAAAAAAGGGAGGTGGGGGGCATGGGGAAGGGGAAGGAAAGGAAAGGAAAGGGGAGGGGAGGGGAGGGGAGGGGAGGGGGGAAAGGGACTTAAAAAAAGAGGATATAGTGGTATAGTGAGGAGAAAGAGGTGTGTGTGTAGGGGGGGGGGGGCGGATGGGTAAAAAGACGAAGGAGCAAACAAAGGGACAGTGGAGATAATTATTAAAGAGTTAGTGGATAAATACGTGAGTGAGAGAGAGAGAGAGAGAGAGAGAGAGAGAGAGAGAGAGAGAGAGAGAGAGAGAGAGAGAGAGAGAGAGAGAGAGAGAGAGAGAGAGAGAGAGAGAGAGAGAGAGAGAGAGAGAGAGAGAGAGAGAGAGAGAGAGAGAGAGAGAGAGAGAGAGTGAGTGAGTTGAGGGGAGTCCATCAGATCGTATATTATTCTTAGGATTCGACAGCAAATTAAGAATATATAAAGACATGCAAAACTCACGGACACGAGTTCTCACATGCATACGCGTTTGCATAAGTTAGACAAATCCTGACGGTGCATATCTAAACCTGATAAATACATACATAACGAAGTGAGATAGAAGAATAACGCGCAAAGTAAAAAAAAACTGAAGCGACAGTAGGAATAAGAAATCAATTGCAAAGCATGAATACCGCCCCCCCCCCCTTCCCTCCCTTAAAAATAGAACAAATGTATAACACGAAGAACGAAGAATTAAGATGAGAGACACAACGAAATAATGAATAAACGTAGAAGGGAAACGCACAACGAACAATCATCTGCTTTGACGTAATGTGCGTTTCATCATGCAGGAGGTTGCATGAGCCTGCCAGGGCGAGGAGCACGTCGTTCATCACTCTCATGGCGGCAGGATTCATGGATTTTGGCCTGAAAGGACTTGCGGGCAGGCGAAGGACGGGCGATAGGAGTGAGAGAGGCGGGGAGAAGGGAGGCGGGGGGAAGGGAGGGGGGGTTGGTTGAAGGACGGGAGATACGAGAAGGGGGGTAGGAATCAGGAGGAGGGAGAGAAGATAAAGGTCGAAAAGAAAGAAGGTAGAGGAAATGGGAAAAAGGAATAAAAATGTGCTAGAAGCAAAGCGCTGGGAAACGACTAGTAAAATATAGAAAATATGTTGGGGGGGGGGGATTATAAGACAAAAAAATAAAAAAAATAAAGAGAGATCCCTCGAAGGTCAGCGAGAGAGAGAGAGAGAGAGAGAATGAGAGAGAGAGAGAGAGAGAGAGAGAGAGAGAGAGAGAGAGAGAGAGAGAGAGAGAGAGAGAGAGAGAGAGAGAGAGAGAGGGGGGGGGGGGAGATAGGGAAAGGAGGAGAGAAATAGAGACCAGAGGAAGCAAGGTATTGGACTCGGGTACAGCAAGGTGACGCCAGAGAAAGTGGCAGGGTGAAGGAGTAAGCATATTAAATTGTGATAGAAAGGGGAAGATATCCTTTAGAAGATGGTGTGAGAGAGGGAAGGATAAGGGCAGAAGTAGGAGAGGAGATATACGGCGTAAAAGGATATATGTGAAAAGCGTTATGTAATCCTTGCTCATGTTGGATCTCTTGTGAGTAAGCAAGTCAGGTTCTGGACTGTCTTTATTATAGCTTGGAAAGTACGATTGTGTGTGGGAAGGAGGAGGAGAGAGAGAAAGAGAAAGAGAAAGAGAAAGAGAGAGAAAGAGAGAGAGAAAGAGAAAGAGAAAGAGAAAGAGAAAGAGAAAGAGAAAGAGCGAGAGAGAGAGAGAGAGAGAGAGAGAGAGAGAGAGAGAGAGAGAGAGAGAGAGAGAGAGAGAGAGAGAGAGAGAGAGAGAGAGAGAGAGAGAGAGAGAGATAGTTAGTCAGTCTGTTTGTGTGTGTGTGCGTGTTTGCATTTAAGCCTTAAGATTGATTATTTGCATGAAATATGAATTGATAATATCAAGCGTTGGAACAACCCCCTAATACAATTCTTCATGCAAATTGGTAACGAAGGCATACATACAAGGGACACAGACGGAAACATCTGGGAAACGGAAGAGGGAAGAAGGATAGTGGGGGGAAGGAGGGGAGGGTTGGAGGATAGGTAGAAGGAGGGTAGTGCCGTCTTAGAAGAAAGTAGATTAACGTAATTTACGTGGGAGATGAATCGACATGGTTCCTTACCCTGGCCATTTTTCCTCGTTACCTCGTTGGATGTGTCTGTGTTATTTATACACACACACACACACACACACACACACACACACACACACACACACACACACACACATATATATATATATATATATATATATATATATATATATATATGTCTATGTGAGAGAGAGAGAGAGAGAGAGAGAGAGAGAGAGAGAGAGAGAGAGAGAGAGAGAGAGAGAGAGAGAGAGAGAGAGAGAGAGAGAGAGAATGTGGGATGGGTGAAGCTGAGTGAAGTGATTTTCTATCGAAGTTTTATAGATCATATTGAGGCCTCGCTGATTTATGGTCTGTGATGCCTCACCTCGTCTCTCTTCTCATCCTTATCTTCCTCTCTCTCTCTCTCTCCCTCCCTCTCTCTCTCTCTCTCTCTCTCTCTCTCTCTCTCTCTCTCTCTCTCTCTCTCTCTCTCTCTCTCTCTCTCTCTCTCTCTCTCTCTCTCTCTCTCTCTCTCTCTCTCTCTCTCTCTCTCTCTCCCTCTCTCCTCACATATATATTTGTCTCCCCTTGTCACTTATTATCATCTTCGTGTCACACTATTTATCCACGCTGAGTTACCCTTTATCATGGGCGATAAATTTTCCACATCCCATTCGACCCCTTGTTTCCCCTCGTGTCATTTTTCATTTTCCTTTCCCTCTTTCGCTCTATTTTGGCACGTTCTCCGTATCGCTTCCAAGCCCTTTTCTCCCCCCCTCCATCCCCACCTCCACTCTCCACCCTCATCCCAGCCTCATACCTCAATTCACCGCTCTCTCTTTCTCTCGCTCTCTCTTTCTCTCTCTCTCTCTATCTATCTATCTCTTGCCCTCTCTTCCTCTCTCTCTCTCTATCTCCCTCTTGCCCTCTCTCCCTCTCCCTTTCAATCTCCCTTATGCCCTCCATCTCCCTCTCCCTCTTGTCTTCTCTCCCTCTCCATCTCCCTCTTGCCCTTTCTCCCTCTCCCTCTAACTCGCCCTCTCCCTCTTGTCCTCTGTCTCTCCTCTCTTCCTCTCTCTCTCTTCCCTCTCTGCAAGTTGCAAGTTTTAAGTCTCTTCCCCGTTATCAGCGTGCATTCCACTCCATCAAGTTCCTTCCTTCTTATAAGCGTCTTGCGAATTTCAGAAATGTTGCGATGAAGGAGAAGAGGGAGGGGGAGGGGGGAGGGGTAAGGGTGAAGGAAAGATGTCAGTCATCTGTCTTTTCTTTGTTCAGGCAAGAGGAAAGTTTGGAAGGGTTAGAATTATTTATATTAGCTGTCGATTTATATATACGCATATATACATACATACATATATACATACAAGTAAGCGCGCGCGCGCACGCACACACACACACACACACACACACACACACACACACACACACACACACACACACACACACACACACACACACACACACACATATATATATATATATATATATATATATATATATATATATATATATATATATATGTATATATATATAATGTATGTCTATACATAGCCACAGCGCGCGAAAGAAAGCGAAAACCTTTTTCGTAAAGCGCAAGGTACTGCTTCCTTCAAGGGGGATGCCACTTCGTCTTAATTAAGATTCTCGGGATTTCTCAAAGGATATCGTCCCCTCGGTCGGCCACGTGCGACGTTCACTCAGGTCGGATGCCGAGGGATCCTATTTGGTTAACGATTGTTATTAGGCTCGTAATGGAATCTCGTTTGTCCGATCTGAAGGGCGGCGGAGCAAGGATGGCGGCGGAGTCAAGTGCTTGCTTTTGAAGGGCACGCTGGAATTTTCCTTTGCTTGTAGTCTGGTTGTTGTTGGGCTTGTTGGTGTTGTTATTGTTGTGGCTATTTTTTTTTTTTTTTGTAGTTTTTGGTATTGGTCTCTCTCTCTCTCTCTCTCTCTCTCTCTCTCTCTCTCTCTCTCTCTCTCTCTCTCTCTCTCTCTCTCTCTCTCTCTCTCTCTCTCTCTCTCTCTCTCTCTCTCTCTTTTTTGTCCTCCCTCTATTTCTCCATCTCCTTTACCTTGTCCCTCCCTTTCTCCCTCCCTCTCTTCCTCCATCCCTCCATCCCTCCCTCTCTTCCTCCATCCTTCCCTCCCTCCCTCCCTCCCTCCCTCCCTCTCTTCCTCCGTCCCTCCCTCCCTCTCTTCCTCCGTCCCTCCCTCCTCACTCTCTCCGGTTTCACTGTAGATTTAAGATCATAAGTCCGCATTGAACTGAAAGAAGGTCACCTCGCCCTTTCTGTTGTATGACTTGCACCGCCGGCTAGGAGAGCTATTGAATGAAGAGTAGGAAGAGGAGGAGGTAGAAAAAGAGGAGGAGGGGGAGGTAGAGAAAGAGGAAGAGGAGGAGGAGGGGGATGTAGAAAAAGAGGAAGAGGAGGAGGTAGAGAAAGAGGAGGAGGAGGAAGAAAAAGAGGAAGAGGAGGAGGTAGAGAAAGAGGAAGGGGGGGAGGTAGAGGACGTAAAAGTAAGAGGGAGAATTGGAAGAGGAGTAGAAGGAGGAGGGGAAGGAGCTAAAGATGGGGATGGAAGTGGGGAAAAGAAGAAGGAAGAAGAGGAGGAAGGAGAAGGAGCATGAATTGCCTTCGCTCTGCCGCAGCGCGCCGGCGTCCAAGAGCGGTTCTCACGCCCAACTTGGGTTGGCTTGCATTAGCGGGTTTTCGCTGCGCCCACGTGATCGGCGGGTGAGCCGGTTGCAATACTGCTCATTGCAGGGCTTTTCCCTCTGTTGGGGACTATATATTTTTTTAAAATCTAGTCTTGATATTGAGGTTCTCTCTCTCTCTCTCTCTCTCTCTCTCTCTCTCTCTCTCTCTCTCTCTCTCTCTCTCTCTCTCTGTCTCTCTCTCTCTCCCTCTCTCCCTCTCTCCCTCTCTCCCTCCCTCCCCCCCTCTCTCTTTCTCTCTTTCTCACTCTGCCTGTCTATCTGCCTGCCGTTGCAAGACCAACAATCTTCAAGAGTAGCCGATATTGTTGTTTTTGCAGTTGCTATTTCTGCTCTGTGGGAAGTGTCATCAGGAATCGAAACAACTCTTTGTTTGGGGGAAGGCGATTGTTTTTCTTTTTATTTGTTTGTTTGGGTCTGTTTTAAAGAGGACATAGAAGTTGAGTTGAAAGCGAGCATGTGCTTCGTGCCTTCGTTTGTACGTGTTGCTGCAGATGGCTTTGCGGTTCGCACACATGTTTGCAATGTACACGCACTCGCGCCCGCACAAACATACATACGCACAAATACACGCACGCACACGCACACGTACACACGAGAGAGAGAGCGAAAGAGCTAGAGAGAGAGAGAGATGGAGGGGGATGGAGGGGAAGAGGAAGAGGGAAAGAATGAAAAGATGAAGAGAAAGAGAAAGGGACAGACACACAAAACAATGGAACCGAACCTCAGTCTGTGTCAGCTAATGTTTGAGTAACATTAATTAATGTTAATTTTTGTAGAGAGACAATACTCCGAGGAAAGAGAGAGAGAGAGAGAGAGAGAGAGAGAGAGAGAGAGAGAGAGAGAGAGAGAGAGAGAGAGAGAGAGAGAGAGAGAGAGAGAGAGAGGAGGGAGGGTGAGGACATGTGCTCTCATGAATACGGTCGCATGGACAGACCGTGTCCTTTCCACGCCCTCATTTTTTTTTTTTTTTTTTTTTTTTTTTTTTTTTTGAAACGGCGAATGATGTGATGAAACAGCAGAACACAATGGTGTTAGTTACCTTATTCCCCCTCGCTTCCTTTCGCAGGTAAAGTATAGTATCGCGTGTTCAGCCTGTGGCGATTTAATTTGTTTTTACTTTTAGAGAAAAAATGAAACACGTTCTCACATAAATGCATATATATTTTTAAAGTATTTTTCTCACTCCCTCACTATCATGCTCACGCTCACGCTCACACACGCATTTTTTATCATTCAGTCACTCACTCACTATCACTCTTACTATTCTCACTCACTCATACTTCATACTCTCACACTCTTACTCGCACTCACTCAATCACGTTTTAATACCCCATATTCCACCCTTACCCCCTCCCTCCCTCTCTCCCTCCCTCTCTCCCTCCCTCCCACCCTCCCTCTCTCCCTCCCTCCCACCCTCCCTCTCTCCCTCCCTCCCTCCCTCCCTCCCTCCCTCCCCGCAAAAAAAAAAAAATAAAAAGATAAATAGAAAATAATATACCACAACACGAAATCAGGTCGAGCAAAACTGGACGGTGTCCCTAGAAGGTCCGATCTCTTTATCTCGAGAAGACCCTCCGTAGCGCCCCCCACCCCCTCACCCCCCACTCCACCCCACCCCGTTCCACCATAGGGCTTCTCCTGCGCGTTAAGGATGTGAACGAGCACGTTTGGCGAAAAGCGTATCCGTGTGCTTGGTGGAATTGTGTGTGTGGGGGGGAGGAAGGGGTGGAGGGGGAACGGGGGAAGGGGAATGGGGGAGGGGGAGGAAGGGGTGGAGGGGGAAGGGGGGAGGGGGAAGGGGGAATCTTGCATGTGTGTTTTGTGCTTGCGTGGTTGTATTATGGGAGGGGGAGGGTAGGTGGGTACGAGGAGAGGGAAATGATGGGAGGGAGGGAGGGGGAAAGGATAAGGAAGAAAGAAAGGAGGGAGAAAGAAATAAAAAAGGAAAAAGAAAGAGAGGGAGGGAGGTTATAAGAAAAGAGATAGGGAAAGGGAGAAGGAAAGGCAAAGTAGGGGCAGGGAGAGAGAGGCAGGGACACAAAAATAGGGAGTGAGAGTTAGGGCAAGACAGAAAGAGAAAGAGAAAGAGAGAGGAGAAAGCGAGTGTGTGTTATTGTCTCAATCTCTATATATCACTCCGGAATGCATCCAGTCTAGGGAAAATTGCTGCTACACCATGGATAAAAAACTGTTCTCCCCCCTATCCATATACCCCCACTCCACCCCCCATCCCACTTCCACTTCCACCTCCACCCCCCATCCCACTTCCACCTCCACCCCCCATCCCACTTCCACCTCCACCCCCCATCCCCATTCCACCCTCCACCCTCAGGCCTCCACCCTCCACCCCGCTCCCTCTTCCACCCTCAGCCCTCCACCCTTCACCATCCACCATCCATCCTCCACCCTCCACCCTCAACCCCCATACCCTCTCCCACCTCCACCCTCATCTATCCCCCGCCTCCACCTCTCTAACCTCCACCCTCATCCACCCCCACCCCTCCCCCCTCACTCCCCCCCACCCCTGCACGCACATCCCTCCTCCCTCCCTCCCTCCCTCCCTCCCGTCTACATGTTCTTACCTCGTATCCGAATTATCTGGCAGCTATTGTGTCCGGATGCTGCGCTTAATAGATGTTCGAGTCATCAGAGTCAGTGCGACTCTGATGATGATGCTCAGTTTGGCGGAGATGATCGAAGGGCGGAAATAATGTTTTTGTTGTTGTTGTTGTTGTTATTGTTGTTGTTGCAGTGACGTGGCCGTTTTGTTGTGGGCTTTGGTTTGTTTATTTGTTTGTTTGTAGTTGTCTTTGTTATTCTTGTTTGTTCTCATACCGTAGGATGTGCTACGTGGATTTTGCTTTATAATTCGAAGGAGCGTAGGATACGGTAGGATTCCATAGGATTCTATAGGATTCTGTAGGATTCTGTAGGACGCCTTAAAGAATGGCGTCCCCTCACCCCCCCCCACCTCCTCCCCCTTCTAAGAATCACATGGACATTCAATTATTCTTCCTTTAATCAGGCACATGACTAAGCTAATGCATTCTTCTCCCCGGGAATGCGTGCGTGCTTACTGATGAGCTGTTTATGCTGCTGTGCTGGGCTGACCTTTGCATGCGTGTTTATATTGTTGTAGGGGGAGGGGGGAGGAGGAAGAGGGGGTGGGGTGGTCGTGAGGAAGTGGGGAGGAGGAGGGAAGCGGAGGGAGGGGGGAGGAGAGGGTTTTGTATGGATGTATGGGTCTCTTTTGATGTCTGTGTGTGTGATTTGTTGTTGTTGTTTTTGTGTGTGTTGAGTTTCGGTTTGTTTGTTTGTTTGCTTGCTTGCTTGTTGTTTGCGTTGGTGTTTTTTTTTTTTTTTTTGGGGGGGGGGGAGGGGGGAGGGGTTGCTGATAACACCTTGCGAATGCAAACTTATGTTGACCAACCTGATCCTCTATTCTGTAAAGTTTGAGAGAACAAACGAGACTCAATGAATGACTGAACGAATGATATGAAGTTGGTGAATAAATACGAGAGTACATGGTGAGATGTCCGAGAATGAGTGAGAGGGGCAAGTGAGCGAGCGAGAGAGAGCAAGCAAGCGAGCGAGCGAGCGAGGGAGCGAGTGAGTGAGCGAGTGAGAGAGAGGCAGGCAGACTGGGTGGCTGGAGTCGCGTGGCGGATCAATAGGCGAGGTGTGCGCCGGCCCTGCTGGAACCTGCGCCGCCAGTGCCACCCCTGGAGCGCGTGTGGTGCCAGTAGCAACCCGCCTGAGCGCCGTCCAGGGTCTCGCGTCGCGGCCCCACTCATCACCATAACCACTCACCACCACTCACCACCACTCACCACCTCCACCTCCGCCACATCACCCGTCATCACTCGCAGGTCGGCAAACGCCAGCGACGGCCTGCCAGTCCTGCGCCAGGCAAAGATGGTGCGTTTGCGTTCGGCTGTGTAGCAGAGAGGGGGTGTAGAGGCCACGACAGGCTGGCTGGCCTACACTGAGCCTGCCTTGCCTTCCCTCCTGCCACTACCGGCCACAGATAGTGCGTACACGTCCTCTCACCTCCGACCCCCCCCCCCCCCAACCCCCTTCGGCCATTGTAAACTGAGTAATCGGCCGCACATGTGAAGGGGGGCGACGTGCTTGTACGTGTTTACACAGCGTGTGTGTGTTTGTGCGTGCATCCGTGCGTGCGTGCATCCGTGCATCCGTACGTACGTGTGGCTCGGTGTGTGATCTAACGCCCTGCCACCACTACACCAGCACCGCAACCGACACTGCCACCACTAACAACACCTTCTCGCTTCGTTAGTATCAGCTGTCCTCTCCCACCGCCCCCCTCCCTCCCCCCATTCCGTGCCCCATATCCTTCTTCCCTTCCCCCCCCCCTCATTCCTTTAGCACGATGCCCCTGAAAGTGTGACAGTGCCAAAGCCTTTCTTGCGCTCCTCCTCCGTCCCTTCAAGCAGCAGGTGAGTCTTTCCACGATGTTTGTGATCAGTAATGAATAAAGAGATATCTGAGAAATTATTATACATTTCTGATGGATAATTGATATATATATCTCTCTTTATATATATATATATATATATCCCTATAGTTCCCCGTCCCTTTTGTATTTTTTTTTTATCTCAAGATGTCCGTCCGTCGGCGAATCCCAACCCGATTTTATTTATAAGAATCCGCAGACACAACCAACCATCGCGCGATCTCTGTTTACACATTCGTTGTTTACATTCGCTCTGCCTTTCGTTCGGCTGTCGGTATGCGCCGTGTTGGTTTCCCGGACGAAACTAAACGGAACGGTACGAGATTGAGTGATTTTTTTTTGCCCCCGGTGACCTGTGGGAAATTCGTAATTTTGAGTTTGCGTTTTTTTTTTTAGGATGAGGTTTAGATGAGATGTTATCTTTAATGGTGTGCCGTTGCTTTGCGGTTGCAAGGTATTCTGCAACGTTGGTTTTGGGTGTTGTTTGTGTGGTGTGTTTTTTGTATAGACAGCGATGTTTGCATGATTGATTGTTTGTTTCCATCTCTTTTTTTTAAGTCATTTGGAAGATTCTGGAATACGCAAAAAAGCAAAATCGTTGCATCTATTGCATCAAGGAAAAGACAATCAAATCAAACAAAAGAAAAAGCGTAATGACATAAACGAAAAAAGGTAATGATGATGATAACAATAAGAATAACATTAGTAGTAGTAGTAATAATAATAATAATAATAATAATAATAATAATAATAATAATAATAATAATATTAATAAAAAGACAATAATGCAAATCTCAACCGGAAACGAAATGACGCCACGTGCCGCCGCTCACCGCCGCTACGAACACGCTGCCTTGTGTTCCCTCCATGGAGCACGTTTGTTGTTCTTCCCTCCGGTGGCTTCGTCGTGTGGAACGTTCTCTGGTCTTCGGTCTGGAGTCCTAGGTCTTCATTCATTGAGGGTCTTTTTCTTTTGAGAGTCTCAGCCCCTACCCTCTTTTTCTGATTTTACTTTTTTTTTTTTTTTTTTTTTTTTTTTTTTGTAATGTGGACAGAAAAAGGTTTTGAAAACGTTTGACTTTTTAGGCCTGATCGTGTTAGGCCTATAATTATACTTTGCTTCTAACGTGCATTGGGAGAGAGTGTGATTGCTTTAAGGTTGAGAGTTGTATGTGTATTAGATAGTTGTTATTTGTTGTTTTACCAACCCCCCCCCCCCCCCCTTCATCTTCAGATTCTGGGTAAGATCCTATATCAAACTTTTTTTCCCCACTTGTATTGCCTTGATTCTTTTTTTTTTTTCTCTCTCTTTACCGTCCTTCATTATGTTGAAAATAAGGCTATTTCTTTAAATATTGCTTATTTTTCTCTCTTCGTTGAGAACAAAAACAAAAAAAAATCTCGAAATCGATCCGACAAGTGTGTGATGCTGCGGAATTCCATTGCGTTCGTTCTGTGTCTTTGGTTATCGTTCGCTTTTCACCGTCAATGATGGCGGGTTGCGAAATAGCGCTGCAGTTTGCTCAGTGCATGGTTAGAGTCCAGAACAAAAGAGAATGAAAGAACTAAATAGAGAGAAGACAGATAGAAAGTGCTGTTGAATTATTAAAAGAAAATATGAAATCGAAAAAAAAATACCGAAGAAAAACGAGAAGCAAAAGATGACATGGCGAAAAAATACGTAAAAAAACAAACAAAAAAACAAACTGA
>BOPN01000305.1:474956-487456 GCA_017312705.2 Penaeus japonicus | reverse complement strand
TGACAAGAAGGAGAAGAGGAAAAAAAAAACGAACGAGCAGAAGCCTTTGAGAGGCGATAGTGCCATTGATAGTGAAGGTTTATAGGGCTTCCTTAGCGACTGTGATGGTTTCCGGAGCCAAGTGACCGTCGTGATGGTGACATCGCCCGTGGAACGCTCATGGTGGGTATTCTGATCGGGAAATGTCCCGGTGATGGTATGCGATAAGTGGCGTTCTCACCATGATCACTATCTTTACCATCCTCCCGGCGAGAGTTATCGTGGTGTATGTACTCCTGCCCCGTGAGTGAGTGAGTGAGTGAGTGAGTGAGTGAGCGAGTGAGTCAGCGAGTCAATGAATGGGTCAGTGAGCAAGTCAGTGAGTGAGTGAGCGAGTTAGTGAGTGAGTCAGTGAGCGAGCGAGTTAGTGAATGAACGAACGAACGAACGAATGAATGAGCGAGTGAGCGAGCAAGTGTCTGTCGTGACTGTAGAAGGGGCGACGAGGGCCCGGGAGGGGACGCCGTTCGGTAAGGGTTTGGCGAGCGGCCATAAAGCGGAACGTCGACTTTTCATTTGCTCTTCGCATTAAAATATTGATGGTGGGAGAAACGCGGCCGGCTTGCTCTCTGCGACTCTGTGCTCCTGAAGGGGAGGCTCTCGTCGTCCCTTGTATGGCTGGGGCTCTTGTTATTGTTGATATTCTTGTACTATTGTTATTGTACTTCTTGTTATTATTATTATTATACTATTGTTTTTATTATTATTATTATAATTATTATTATTATTATTATTATTGTTATTGTCATTATTATTACTATTACAACAACTATTATTATTACTATTATGATTATGATCATTATCATTATTGTTATTATTATTTTCTTTTTTATTTCTATTTTTATTATTTTTTTGTAATTTAGAGAGAGAGAGAGAGAGAGAGAGAGAGAGAGAGAGAGAGAGAGAGAGAGAGAGAGAGAGAGAGAGAGAGAGAGAGAGAGAGAGAGAGAATGAAAGATTACCCCCAGCAGAATGGAGTAGGCGCAGCAGATGATGCCACAGCTCGCCATCAATAACAGTTAGGTCTATCAGGAAACGATCTACGCTAGATCAGTCAGACGGGGGGAAGGGGGGAAGGGAGTAGAAGGGAAGGGGGGGCGGGGTGAACAAAGTGAGGGGGAAATGGGGAGTGGGAAGAAAGTATTGGTGGTTGAGAAAGGGCGGGGAGGGGGGGGGGGGGTAAAGAGGGGAGAGAGTATATGGTAGGAGGTGAAGGTATCGGTGGTCAAGATCATGGAAGGGGGACGGGGTGGGGGGGATGGGAGGTGTTATGGGGGGGGGGGGCTGAAGGTGAGGGGATGAGCGAGATATCTCAGGTTTGAGAGCTGGAAAGAAGGGGGAGAAATGGCGGAAGGGAATATTTGGGGAGTTAACCTGAAGGGAGGAAGATGATTGAGAAGAGGGTATAGGAGAGGAAAGGAGAAGGAAGAGGAAGAGGAGACATTGATGATTGAGAAGAGGGAAGGGGAGAATAGAAAGAAGATGAGGGGAAGACGTGGATGGTTGAGAAGAGAGAAGGGGAGAAGAGGAAGGGATGATATGGATAGTTGAGAGAGGGGAGAAGAGAAGAGAGGAGAGGAGGGGAAAGATCCGGATGGTTGATAAAGAAGAAATGGAGAAGACACAAGAAGAAGGGGCGGTATCGAGAGGGAAGTAGGGGGAGGAGAGGAAGGGGGAAAGGAGGGGAGAGGAAGCCAGCACTCAGAATGTTGATACACCCACTCAGTCACGATCTTCTGCTGCCGGGTGTCCAATAAGAGGCGCGGGCGAAAGACAAGCGATAGGCAGCCAGAGATCGTCGGCTCGGAGGACGCATGACAAGGGGGGTTGGGGAGGAGCAGGAGCAGGAGCAGGAGCAGGAGAGAAGAAGAGGAGAACGAGGAATAGGTCCGTGATGGGTACGGACGAAGGAGTCGTGAGGGGGGGGTAGGGGTGGGGGAGGGAGCGGGAGTGTAAGTGTAAGTGGAAGGAGGAGGAAGGAATGGACAGACGGATGGAACTCCGGCGACAGATCACAGTAATTGCCTCGGAAACACACACAAGACATTATACATTGCAGACGTTTGCAATTCCTCGGGCCAAAAGGCGAACGATGTTTGCACAGTCTTCACAGAAAGGAAGGAAGGCAGGACAGGGGAAGGTAGGAGGGAGGGGAGGGGGGAGAGGGGGGGAGGAGAGATCGTCTCAGTCGTCTCAGTAGTCTAGGTCGTCTTGCAAAAGAGGAGGAAGGAGACGTGGCTCTAAAGAGGGAGGGTAGGTGGGTAGGTAGGGAGGGAAGGGAGGGAAGGGAGGGGACGGGGGGCTGGATTCTGGAGGCGCCCCCTGTAGTAGTGATGTCATTGCATTTAGATTGTGTAGATAACCGTTTGGGAAGGAGAATTCCCCTCTTTGCGTCTTTGTATGGCTCTTCTCTCTCTCTCTCTCTCTCTCTCTCTCTCTCTCTCTCTCTCTCTCTCTCTCTCTCTCTCTCTCTCTCTCTCTCTCTCTCTCTCTCTCTCTCTCTCTCTCCGTCTCTGTAAATCTCTCTCTTACTCTTTCTCTCTCTCCTCCTTCTGCCTCCACCCCTCCCTCTTCCCCTTCCCTTTAAACCTACTCCTCCTTCTCTTCTTCTTCCTCCTCCTCCTCCTCCTCCTCTTCCTCCTCCTCCTCCTCCTCCTCCTCCTCCTCCTCCTCCATCCCGTGGTCGTTAGATTTAGCATAATCCGTATTGCTCTTCCCCTTGCTCTCGGCCACCCATTCCTTGACCCTTTAAGGATATCGTTATCGCGGTCGTTATATCCGGCTTGTACTATCTCCTCCGGCGTCTCCCCTTTGTATCGTTGGCCCCGATGATGTGTTATGGTGATTATAGTCGTTCCTAGTCGTTTCTAGTCGTTTCTAGTAGCCTGCTGGGAGGCTTCGGTTTGCCTGTGTTTCTTTGTCCGCGGGAAGGATGACTCGATAGTGTTATCTGTATTATCTTTCAGCTTTGTATATAACTTATTTTGTTTTATTTTTTCTGTATTGATTTTATCATAGGTCGAAGAGAATGAATGAATGAATGAAAAAAAATGAATGAATGAGCGAGTGAGTGAGTTGAGTGAGTGAGTGAGCGAGTGAGTGAGTGAGTGAGCGAGCGAGCGAGCAAGCAAGTGAGTGAGTGAGTGAGTGAGTGAGCGAGCAAGTGAGTGAGTGAGAGAGTGTGTGAGTGAGCGAGTGAGTGAGTGATTGAGTGAGTGAGTGAGTGAGTGAGTGAGTGACTATTTACGCCACCCAACGACCCGGAAAAAGATCCTGATGGCGCCTACCCTATCGGAATTAGCTCCTTTCGCCATTGAGACGAAGGACGAGGCGGATGAATGGCTTGGACCGACGGTGAAATGGGGATGGGGTGGGGGGATGGGGGGCGGGGGAGGCGAGGGGGGATGGGGGATGGGGAGTTAAGAGAGTGGAGTTTGGTAAAGGGGAGGCGGGGAGGGAAGGGGAAGGTAAGATTGCCTTTTTTTTTTTTTTTCCTCCAGAGCGCTGGATCAGAAATTGCAATGTGCAAAGGTGCGCTGCCGAGAGAGAGAGAGAGAGAGAGAGAGCGAGCGAAAGTGGGTGTAATGAAGTTAACCTTGGTGACTTCTTGGTTGGGGGGGGGGGGAGCGGGGAGAGATGGATTGGTTTAGGTAGTGATTGAAAGCTTATTTTTTGTGAAGGGTTATTTGGTTCTTGTGAAAATTTAAGCCTAGCGACGCCAAGGTAATGTTTTTAATGATGCTGTGGATAGTAAAAAAAACAACAACAACAACATATATATGCTATTTCTGTAATGGATCTTCAGCGTATTATCTCCGCCTTGTTAGAGAACAAGAGATGCATCTGGAGTCTGTAGATGAACAGTAATTCTTAGAGGGAGAGAAAGAGAAAGTGAGAGATAGAGGCGAAGTGAAACAGAGAAAGAGAGAGAGAGAGACAGTTACGGATAGAGACAAAGAAAGAGAGAGAGACAGTGGCGACAGGAAACAGAGACTGGGAGAGACAGAGCTTCTGGTCACCGGATGCTGTGTCAACAGGATCGTGTCATCCTTATTTACATACGAAGCGTTTCTCGATTCAGAGGAGACGCGTGCAGTCCCTCCGCAGGGATTACAAGTAGTCCTATATTTGTCCGAAGGATTACTACCACGCTGTGTTTATTTACATTAGGATTGCATAGTCCGGGTGTGGGACGGTGACTACTCTCTCTCTCTCTCTCTCTGTCTCTCTATCTACCTATCTATTTATCTATCTATCTTTATCTCTCGATAGATAGATAGATAGATATATGGATATATAGGTACTTGGAAACGTTGCAGTATTGCCACCAGCGTGAGAAAGCCAAAAAGAAATCCACTTTCTTCCACTTTTCCTTTTTGGAGGGGGGGAGGGGGGGAGTGTCTTTTGAGTAAACGTTTCCTTGTTTGTGTTGAAATTCTTGGGTTTACTTAATCCGACTTGAAGGTCTTGAAGCCTCTTGGGCAGTGAAAGACAAACACAGAGCAGGAGAACGTTCTTTATCACCCATTACAGCATGGCCATTAATATGCCATAGTCTCCCTGGTCATTTGCCTTGACGTGTTATTGATATCTTCCACGGATAATGTATAGCGTTATTCCTTGTGCACGCAACATGGCTCCTTTTTTTCTTTTTTTTTTTCTTTCGCTTTCTTATCCACAAGCATTTTTTTTTCTCTCAAGCTCTCTTATCCACACGCAAGAGAGATTAGCTGTAACCGGTAATCAAGGAGCGTCGATAAAGAGATAGGATTGGAGATCACGTGAGCGAATTAGAGCCTGTGGACCTGTAACAGCCGCCTTGGATGTTGATTTTCAGATATTGTATCAGATTCGCTCCTCAGGTGAAGTATGTATTTGACGCCGTCAGGGATTTACAGGAGGGAGGGAGGTATTTGGATAAGTCTTGGTATTATCCTTGAGAGGAGGATAGGGCAGGCTTAAAAAAGGAGTTTCGTAGGACTAGTGCCGGGGCGAGCGTCGGAAAAGTAATCTGGCTGTGGTGCGGTAATGGGATTCCAGCTGTGAAATTCTAGGGATTGTGTGCGCCTTATTTCATTACCTTCCTCCTGGAGATGCCGTTTAGTGGGGAAGTTTTGGAGTTGTTTTTCCCTCTTGCATGGCCAGGACCTTTCTTTTTAATACATTAGGGAAAATATGAAAGATACAAGACGAATAATAAAAGGAAATTTAAAAGCCCTGGTGTTGTATTTTATCCCCGGAATGTCAATAATTCTCTACAGGCACTTTACGGAATGAAGCTGTAACGCATTGTAGAAATACCCCTTTAAATGGGCTTTTAGGAGTAGGGACAGTAGACTGGATATCAGGAAATTTGTTATATGATGGAAGTAGGGGACGCTAAGTGACAATCTGGATTTTTTCGTTGGCTCTGGAAGAAAATGGGAAACGGACTATCTGTTTTCGGGGCGGTTCTCTACACGTTATAGAAAATGGGAATTGGGTTAGATAATTACAAAGGGGAAACTTAAGTATTATATGTAACAGTGATATTTTCATCACGCACACTTACACACACACACACACACACACACACACACACACACACACACACACACACACACACACACACACACACACACACACACACACACACACACACACACACACACACACACACACACACACATATATATATATATATATATATATATATATATATATATATATATATATATATATATATTGTAGTATCTAGATTAGATTTATTCTTTTGAGAACAAGCAAACATCCGGCAGCAGCTCTACGCCTCTGTGTCAGTTCCAAATCACCGTGACTCGTCAAAGCCTCGACAAGACACCAAGGGTTTTAGTACTCGTAAACGCGGGTCGTTCTGCCGTCGGAACCCGGCGAATTTCCGCGAGCGACGTTTTTGCCCGAGATATCCGGACTATCGTAATGCTGGACGTTCTTCAGAAGGATGAGATTTTGAACGTTAATCAACATGACTTTTTTTTTCTTCTCCTCGAATAGCATATTTTCCTCTCGGCCTTGTTTAGATTTCAAAGCCAAACATTAGTCTTGCATCGAGGGCGAGCAAACAGCGCGCTCGCCAGCGGAATACACACAATGAGAATTCGCAGGAGTTGCCGACAAATGGACAATCATTGTTTCGGTGGCAAACAGAGCCGCGAAATTAGCTCCGGCGCGCGCGGATCATGTTTCATTCAGCCTTTTCGCTGTTGCAACTACCCGACTTAATGAATAGACAGACTTCCCCGGAAACAACGCATCTGTTTTATGTTGCAATTGCATTTTTTTTATCTCTTCCACACGCGCGCCTCTCGGAAGGAGTGCTTGCTTGTATCACTTTCATGCCCGTTGTCTGGTGGAGCTTAGCGGAGTCTGGCGGAATCTAGCGGAGTCGAGCGGAGTCTAGTAGAATCTAGCAGACCGTTGCGGAGTCTATCGGAGACTGGCTTAATCTGACATAGTCTTGTGGATGGCCAGTGCAATCTCCCTTCCGATAGTGCCGCTCCTTGGCGCTCTGATCTGAGGCTCGACGGCGAGCTCTGATGCTGAGCGATGCAGGACAGATCAACACACACGCAGCGCAGTTGCAATTTGCCGATTCGGTTCCCTTTGTCCCGGGGAAGTGATTTTATAATCCTATGACATCGCGTTGCATTTATGGCGATTATAGGACTGTGTTATTTTGTCATTGCAACTGAAACTCTTTTTTTTAATGCAATTGAGAGCATGCAAGTTTAAGGAGCGCCGAATCCGCGAAAGTCGAGGAGCCTTGTCCTGTTTCTGAGGGATTAGTTTCTTGAGTTCACTTTGCTTCGATGTTTTAGGGTTTCGGTAAGTCGGTAAGGGTGACCGCCAGTGTGTTATTTTGATTGTTTCATTGTTCTGTGTATTTTTTTTATTTTTTTTTTATTGCTGTATTTTTTAGAATCATTCATCATCCACATCATCATCATCATCATCATCATCATCATCAATCACCAATCATCCACATCCACATCCACATTATCATCACCACCACCACCATCATCATCATCATCATCATCCACATCATCATCACCATCACCATCATCACCATCAGTCACCACCACCACTACCACTACCACAATCTGATATCACCATCATTCCTTATCGCTTATACAGGCTCTCGTCACGCGTTCCTCTCTCTCGTGCGGCAATAATTCTTGACTGGCGACCGTAAATCCCTCTGCCGTGGTGGTCCCTCAGTGTTGCTGGTGGACGCAGTTTATTAGTTAATTCACTTAAGAGCATCCTTGTATTTTCTTGTGACGTAAGACTGCAGCTTTTATTTGCTTGGGGGACTTAATTCCGGGGTCTTTTTTGGTGAGGATGGGTGTTTGTTTGGAGTGGGAAGGAGAGGGAGGGGAAAGGAGGGAGAGGGAGAGGGAGAGGGAGAGGGAGGGGAAAGGAGGGATAGGGAGAGGGAGAGAGAGAGACAGAGACAGAGACAGGGTATCATTCATTGGCCTAGAAAATCGGGGTTACTCCCGTCTTTTCTTACCTTCCTTCCTTCGTCTCACTATGCCTCATTCGTTCTTTCATTGTCTTTCCCTTCCTCCTTACCTCCCTCCCTCCCTAAATTCTCTCCTCCCTGCTCTTCTTCTTCTTCTTCCTCCTCCTCCTCCTCCTCCTCCTCCTCCTCCTCCTCCTCCTCCTCCTCCTCCTCCTCCTCCTCCTCCTCCTCCTCCTCCTCCTCCTCCTCCTCCTTCTCCTCTCCCCCCTTCCCTCCCGGCGCCGAGGATCCGCCAATGCACCTGGGGCGACCTTCGCGTCCCTGGGCTTTTATGGATCCAATCAAATTATGAACTCTTGGTTGATGAGGGAGGAGGGGGGAGGGGAAGGGAAAGAGGGTGAGGAGGGGGGAGGGAGAGAGGGTGTGGAGGGATGGGGGGAGAGAAAGAGGGTGGGGAGGGAAGGGGGAGAGAAAAAGGGTGGGTTGGGGGTGGGAGGGATGGAAGGAAGTGAAAAGATGAGAGAGGTTGGGGGAGGGAGCAAAGGGGGATGGGGAGAGAGAGGGAGGAAGGAAGGAAGGAAGGAAGGAAGGAAGGAAGGAAGGAAGGAAGGAAGGAAGGAAGGAAGGAAGGAAGGAAGGAAGGAAGGAAGGAAGGAAGGAAGGAACGGAAGGTGATGGGTGGGGGAGTTGTGGTGTGGTGTGGTGTGGGTGAATGAGGCGGCGGAGAGTGGGGTTAGAAGGAAAATTTGAAAACTTTATGTTTTATCTTTTAATTACTGAAAAGGGAAATTTTTTTGGAAGCAAACTTTCGCTCTGTGTCTCTTTGTCTTGATTTTGTTTGTTTGTTTTGTTAGTCTGTCTGATCATCTGTATATCTATCTAACTCTATATCTTCCCTCCCTCTCTCACTCTCTTCCGTCCCCACCGCTCCTTCCTCCCTTTCTCTCAAACTCCCTTCCATCCTCCCTTTTCATCTTTCTTTCCCTCACCCCTTTTTTATCTCTCGGCTTCCTTTCCATCTTTACTCTTCTTCCTCCCATTCCCCGTTATTTCCCCTTCACACTCCCTCCCCCTCCCCTTTCCCATCCCCTCCTTCCCCCTCCCCTTCCCCCCTCCTTCCCCTTCCCCCTCCCTCCCCCTCCCCCTTCCCCCTCCCTCCCCCTCCCCTTTCCCATCCCCTCCTTCCCCCTCTCCTCCCCCTCTCCTCCCCTTCCCCCCCATCTCCTTGGCGGCGGCGTGGCGTCTCGGCGACGACGGATCCTTCTCGAAGTCTCTTCCTTTGTCACCCGGAGACGCGCTGGCGGTCTTGCGTCATCGTCATGGTCATGGTCATCCTAGGTCCTCCTCCTTCAAGGACACGCAGTCGGACGTCGAAATGGTTCTCTTAACTCTGCCTATGTATTTCTTTGCGATGAATTACTTAGGGATGTTTGTCATCATGGTCGTTTGTATTTTGCTGTTATTATTGCTGTTGTTATGATTATTACTTTTATTACTGGTTTTTGTTTTGTTCTGTTATTTCTGCTATTATTGTTGTCATTTTTAATTTCGTCATCATTATTATCATCCTGCTTATTATATTTACTCCTTCTCTTCCTCCTCCTCTTTTTCTTCTTCCTCCTCTTTTTCCTCCTCCACCTCAACCTCCTCTACCTCCTCCTCCACATCCTCCACATCCTCCTCTTCCCCCTCCTCCTCCCCCTCCCCCTCCTCCTACTCTTCCACACCCTCCTCCTCCTCCTCCCCCCCTTCCTCCTCCTCTACATCCGCCTCGTACTCTAACTACTATCGTTATCCTTTCCCGTTATGAGTATCATTTGTCGGGCTCCCTCAGCTCTTCGTACTCCGCTGACCCGACATGACTCAGCGGCGTCCGACAGGCGACTCCCCGCCCTTGAACACTCGGATGTCCGCTTTGGAGTTCGAGTCGTTTTTTTCACTTTGCTTTAAAAGTTTTTGTTTTTTATTTATCATATCCTCTGGGGGTTGTTTTGGTTATTCATTCCTCATTTTGTTGTCTTATTATTGTTATTATCTTTATTGTTATTATTATTATTATTATTATTATTATTATTATTATTATTATCATCATCATCTTTATCATCATCATCACCATCACCACCACCATCATCCATCCACTTTCTCCCTCCTGCAACAACCCTCTTACCTCCATCACGCCCTCCTTTCCCTCCTCCGCCACCCTCTCTTCCATCATCTTCCTCCTCCTCCTTCTCCTCCTTCATCACCCCCCTCCTCTCCTCCTCTCCCCCTCCCCTTTCATCTCCTCCCTCCTCCCCCCTCCTCCCCCCTCCCTCCCTGGGGGTCATCTTCCACGTGTCCCGACAGAACGTGAGAAAAATTCCGAGCGTCGCAGCATCAATCATCTCACGCAGGCCGCGCCGGTGAAGCTGCATCCCTTATCATTGTTTACGTGATGCGGCAAATTAGCTGTCTGTCTGTCTGTCTGTCTGTCTGTCTGTCTTTCTTTCTTGGTCGGTGGTTTTCCGGTTGTTTCGTTTTTATTTTATTATTTTATTTTATTATTATTATTTTTATTTATTTATTTATTTATTTATATATATATATATATATATTTTTTTTTTTTGTTATGATATTTTTGTGTTTTTCGCCCTTTCTTGCTTTTTTCCTTTGATGTTAATTTTTATGGTCTTCTCTCTACTCTTCTCCTCTACTTTCATCTTTTATCGTATCTTCCCTTCTCTTCCCCTCTCTCCTTTCCCTCCACTTTTTTTTCCCACCCTTTTTATCTCTCTCTCTCTCTTTCTTTTTTCCCTCCGTGTACCATAGACCCGTTACACATTTAGCTACAGTAATTCCTTCCCCCTTTTTTCCCCTTTTCTCAAAGAACTCGTTTCCCCTCTCGAGTTCCTTATCGTGTTCGGGGAAAGAACAAGTCCCCTGCGAGTAGCCTCCGAGGGCGCTCACTGTGTTTTTTTTTTCTTCTACTTCTCCTCCTCCTTCTTCTTCTTTTTCTTCTTCTTTATTTGTTTTTCTTTTTCTTTCATTGTTATCTTTTTGTTTTGTTTTTTCTCTTCTTCTCCTTCTTCTTCTCTTTTTTTGCTTTTCTTTTTATTTCATTATCATCTTTTTCTTGTTCATTCTCTTCTTCATCTTATTTATTCATGTTTGTATCCTCCAACTCCTTGTTCTTTTTCTTCTTCATTTCTTCATTCTCCCCCCCCCCTCCTCCTCCTCCTCCTCCTCCTCCTCCTCCTCCTTCCGGTCCTTCTCCTCCTTCTAGTCCTCCATTCTAACGAAACACATTAGCGCTTGTGGCGTTTGTTCATCATCGTAAAAGACATTTTTCCCTTTGTTTTTGTCATAAATGTATATATGTATATTTTTTCTTTTTTCTTTATTTCTATTTTTGACAACTTTCCAGATTTGTTTCTGAAATCGTACGACCGCATTGCAGTGTTTACCTTTTTAAGAAAATAATATCGTTATGCATATTTCTTCTCGAGGAAAAGTTGCGTCTGGGCTTATTAGTGTTCGATCTTTTTTTCTCTCTCTCTTCCTATTTTTTTATTTGGTTGTTTTATCGTTTGTTTCTGTTTTTTTTTCTATTTGTCAGATGAGGTATTTTAAATTTTGCTGTTGCTTGCTGTCTGAAACTATGAGTCGAGTTCAACGGAGATGAATAGATAGATTGGAGGTATTTGAATAGATAAGATAAACAGGAGATTGATAAAAAAAAAAAAATAGATGGATAAGCTATCTATAGATTGATGAAATGATATATATTTTTTAGGTAGATTGATTAATAACTTAGACATGTTGCTAGAATGATGGGGGGGGGGGGGGGGCGGGGGTATTGTGGCGGCAAATGTTGCAAGTGTTGTATCCTGGCTATTACTTGCAATCGTCCAAAAAGGCAGGCAAACAGCAATAGCAGATGTAATAAGAGGGAAAGAAGAGGAGAGTGAAAATTCTAATTAGTAGATGGAGGATAATGATGATGATGATGAAAAGGAGGAGGAGGAGGAGGAGGAGGAGGATAGGAAGGAAATTGAAAATTAGATAAAGCAACTATAACAATAAGGCAAAAATATTATTATAAAACGTTAAGAAAAAATACAAAAACACCGCAGAGAGAGAGATAAATCAGTGACAACGAAAAAGAAGAAGAAGAAAAAATATATATATATTAATTACGAAAAAAAGTAAATGAATATGGGTAACTGCAGGCCATTTTCTATCGCTCTTTGCTTTGCCTTCACACTCTCGGCGCCCTCCGAAGAAAGGCTTTCGCTGTCCTCGTCACATATTTTCCCTGAGATATTTTATTTTTGATGGAGGGGGTGGGGGACGGGTAGGGGGTGGGGGTGAAGGGGTTGGGGTGGGAGGTGAGAAGGAGGGGTGTAGGAGGAAGGAGGTGGAGTAGGGGGAAGGAGGTAGTGTAGGAGGTAGGGGGAAGGAGGTGGAGTGGGGGGAAGGAGGGGTGTAGGAGGTAGGAGGAAATGTGTAGGGGGAAGGAGTTGTGGAGGGGTATCATGTAGGGGGTGTAAGGGGTGGGGATAAAGGGCAGAGGGTAGGGAAGGTGGATGGGTAAGCGATAAAGGAGGTGGGGGGAAAAGGAAAGGATGGAGAAGAAAGGATTCAAAAGGATTTCTCTCTTTTTTATCCAATTATTATTAGCATTACATCAGATATAATTATCATACTCTGCAATAGATGCTGAAGTATTTAGACCGACGAGATCAGGGAGAAGATGGGAAGGAGGAAGGAGGAAATTATGAGGAGGGAGAAGAGGAGGAACAAGAGGAAGGAGATGAGGAGGAGGAATATATGAGAGGAAGAATGGAAGAAGAGGGAAACAGAGGGAAGAGATGAGGAGGACGGAGACGTAAGAAGGAAGAGAAGAGGAGAAGGAAGGTGTGAAGAGGAGAAGGGGGAGAAGGAGGGGGAAGAAGAAGGGGAAAGGAATATTAAGATTAATAGCATTGATAGGAAGAGG
>BOPN01000305.1:427456-469956 GCA_017312705.2 Penaeus japonicus | reverse complement strand
CCCTCCCTCCCTCCCTCCCTCCCTCCCTCTACCCTCAACCTTGGAAGCCCGGAAGCTGCCGCGTCTACCACAACAAGGGCATCCCTACGTCAGGCCCTGAGCTCTCTCCGCCTCCGCCGCCGTCAGCATCATGCGTTATCAGGCTCCGGGGCTAGGATGGAGGGCGGGGGGGGGGGAAGGCTCGGGCTCGGCGCCCCCTCTCCTCGCCCCCTCCCGTTCCTAGCCCCCTCTCGCGTGCGGTATCGATTTTAAACGAGATTGGAGACTGCATCTCACTCGTGGGCCATGAGGGGAAAGGGTACGGTGGGGGAGAGGGGGGGGGGTAAGAGGAGGGCGTTGGAGACGACGGGGAAGGGGAGGGGAGGGGGGGGATGGGGAGATGGCCTCTGTGCTGCTGGTGACAGCGCTTTGCGGGGGAGGGCGGGAGGGGGGGAGGGTGAATTTCATGATTTAAATGCGTGGGATCATTGCTGTGATTTGTGTGGTGGTGT
Organism: Penaeus japonicus; assembly: GCA_017312705.2. Lineage (NCBI taxonomy): Eukaryota > Metazoa > Arthropoda > Malacostraca > Decapoda > Penaeidae > Penaeus > Penaeus japonicus. The sequence continues at coordinate 469,465 of BOPN01000305.1, read as the reverse complement.
TCTTGCTATTTTTATTATTGTTATTATTGGTGTTGCTGTTGTTGATATTGTTATTGTAACTGTTATTGTTACTGTAACAGTTACAGTTGTTGTTACTGTTACTAGTATTTTTGTGTACCTACTACTACTTCGTCTTCTTCTTCTTCTTCTTCTTCTTCTTCTTCTTCTTCTTCTTCTTCTTCTTATAACTATTATTATTATTGATATCACAATCAACACTATCATCATCATTATTTTCCTTTTTGATATTTTAGTGTTGGAGAACTTAGGCCTATGCTGATGATCGTGCCGGCGGTTCCATCCGGTGCGCTGGAATGGGGGCGGTTCTTTGTCCGGAAAGAGGACATGTGAAGGAATGTGTGTGTGTGTGTGTGTGTGTGTGTCTGTGTGTGTGTGTCAGTGTCAGTGTGTGTGGTTACGCATATTCGATCACGTTCTTTGTTTTGCCATAATTGCCATAGTTGTGTCTATGACGAACGCACTCATTAACATAATTACTTTTGCACAGTGTGCGCTAATAGTCTCGCTCCTGGTATGACTCACGCCGTTTAATTGGACTCGCCTTGTAGACAGTGACGAGGTGCTGGACTCTATCAGTGTGACACGCCATTGCTAGCTGGTTATGTCTTGTTATTGTTGTCGTCATGCAGAGGAAGATCATGACTGGTATTGTACCTCCGACACCTCAGGCAGCGGCGACGGGGAGAGGGGAGAGGGGAGAGGAGGGGAGGGAAGGGAAGGGAAGTGAAGGGAAGTGAAGGGGAGGGGATGAATGCCATGGGGAACTATAGGACTTTTTTTTAAGAGGGTAGGAGAGGAAAAGAGGTGAGGAAGTGCTCTCTCTCTCTCTCTCTCTCTCTCTCTCTCTCTCTCTCTCTCTCTCTCTCTCTCTCTCTCTCCTTCTCTCTCTCTCTCTCTCTTCCTCTCTCTCTCTCTCTTCTCTCTCTCTCTCTCTCTCTCTCTCTCTCTCTCTCTCTCTCTCTCTCTCTCTCTCTCTCTCTCTCTCTCTCTCTCTCTCTCTCTCTCTTTCTCTCTCTCTCTCTCTCTCTCTCTCACTCTCTCTCTCTCTCTTTCTCTCTCTCTCTCTCTCTCTCTCTCTCTCTCTCTCTCTCTCTCTCTCTCTCTCTCTCTCTCTCTCTCTCTCTCTCTCTCCTTTCTCTCTCTCTCTCTCTCTCTCTCTCTCTCTCTCTCTCTCTCTCTCTCTCTCTCTCTCTCTCTCTCTCTCTCTCTCTCTTCCTCTCTTTAAGGGGGCAGAAGGAGGGGCCGAACGGTATTCATTGAGAGAAAAGTGCATGTCGCCACGCAGCAGTGCCGTGCGGAACAGTCATGCAAAGGGACTTATTTCGCAGGCAAGGGAAGGGGGCACCATCTTGGATGATGGGATACCTCCCTCTCCCCCTCACTTATATGTCACGTGACACCTATGGAAGATTTGGGGGTGGGGGGAAGGGGAGAGGGAAAGGGGGGAAGGAAAATGTTATTTTGAATCTTTGAAGAATCTGTTCTTGTCAGGTATTTGTTTATTTATGTATTTATTTTCTTCTCTTTAAGCAAATTATTCATGTTTCTGTTTAGCTATAGTGATTCGCGTTTGTGTTTCTCTTTATTACTCATATTTTCTCCTTAATAAGCATATAAACTGAATAATCACTCTTGTTTGTCAAATATAACCTTAATATATATACATACGGTGTGTGTACATATATATATATATATATATATATATATATATATATATATATATATATATATATATATATATATATATATATATATATCCCAACAAGACCTACCAGCCTCGAAGGACCAATCCGGATGATGCGATATGAAAGGTTGTTTTAAGTGGTATTGCTAAATGCGAGAGCTGAAGTGGAGCCCATACTAACCTCCCCTTCTTTGCTTATATTGTTAGTGAGATTCTGTTAATTAGGCCTACGTTTTTGTTTTGGTTTTATCAGGCATCCTTTGTTCATCAGCATCCTGGCCTCTTTCGTCTTGATTAGATCGTGTGCAACAGCATTCGATTGCGTGTGGGTTTAGACTTCGTTAATTATTATTTTTGCTACACTACTACTGCGCTCTTTCTGCCTCCCTTTCGTCCCTTTCCTTCTTCCACTCTCTCTCTCTCTCCTCCCCTTCCTCCCTCTCTCCTCCCCTTCCTCTCTATCTCCTCTCCTTCCCTCCGTGTCTCCTCTTTCATCCTGCCTCTCTCTTCCCTTCCCTTCCTCTCTCCCTCCCTGTCTCCTCTACCTTCCCTCCTGGTCTCTTCCCCTTCTTCTCTCTCTCTCTCTTCTTCTTCCTTGTCTCTCCACCCCCACCCCACACCCCATCCCCTCCTCCCAGCTGTTTCAAGCAGTCCATCCCGGTCTCGACTCCTCCTCTGCAGAATCCTTCCACCTGCTCTTCGTCATGTCCTAATGCCCTTCCTTCCTTTTCTTGTCTCTTTTGTTGTTGTTGTTGTTTTCTTGTTTCTTTTTTCTTCTTTTTAAGAGCTTTCCATATTTTTTTCCCTTTTTATTTTATGCGTGTTTGTGTGGTTATTTCGGTTTGGTTTAGGTCATCGTATGTGTGTTCTGAATTTGCATGTACGTATAGTTTGTGTGTGTGTGTGTTTATGTATGAATGTGTCTGTTTACATGTGTGTTTTATATGGTCGTGGCTTCCCTTTCATGTGCGTTATTTGCCTCGTTTATGGACAGTTGTCGTCGCTAAGAGTCGCGTCAGTGTGTCACAGGCGGTCGTTCTGCGTCGTAGGCCACATGTGTCGCTTGGCCGGGGAAGATGGTTTGAGTGTGGGGGGGGTAGGGGGTAGGGGGTAGTCGGTGAAGGATGCGGGAGAGGGCCAAGGAGGGATAGGGTAGGGCTAAGGAGGGATAGGAGGGGGAGAGATGAGGATCAAGGAGGGACAGAAAAGGGCCGTAGAGGGATAGAAGAGGGCTACGGAGGACGGAGGGATAGGAGAGGCCTAAGGGTGTAAGAGAGGACCACGGAGGGATAGGAGGGATAGGAGAGGAAGAGAGGAGTAGGGAGGGGCCAAGGGGGGTCGGGTAGCATCCTTGCATCATCCCGAAACCCCATTCTGAGCAGCTGCTTGAGAGGGGAAGAGGCAGTCACGCTCGCGGAGGCCAATATTGGTGTGTACATTACCACGCGCGTCCGGCCACGGCTGTGATTTGTCGGCTCTCTCCCCCCCCCCCTCTCTCTCTCTCTCTCTCTCTCTCTCTCTCTCTCTCTCTCTCTCTCTCTCTCTCTCTCTCTCTCTCTCTCTCTCTCTCTCTCTCTCTCTCTCTCTTTCTCTCTCTCTCTCTCTCTCTCTCTCTCTCTCTCTCTCTCTCTCTCTCTCTCTCTCTCTCTCTCTCTCTCTCTCTCTCTCTCTCTCTCTCTCTCCCTCTCCCTCTCCCTCTCCCTCTCCCTCTCCCTCTCCCTCCCTCCCTCCCCCTCCCTCCCTTCCTTTGTCTTTCTTTCTTTCTTTCTCCCATTCTCTTTCTCTTTCTCTTTCTCTCCCCACTTCAAATATGGCAGACCAGGGGAGGCTGTCCGTTAGGGTTGTAAGCATATTGGCGTGGATGTGCATTTATGGCTGCGCGTGTGTGTGCGCGCGCGCGCGCGCTTATGCTGTATGTATATGTGGACATTACATACATACACACACACGCGCGAACAAGCAAGTAACCATTTTAGACAAAATATATATATATATATATATATATATATATATATATATATATATATATATATGTTCATTTATTTATCTATGCACACACACACACAGAAAATATTATTGATCTTTCGCTTTCAATATCATGCCGATGATTCCAGTGATTTTAGGACATCATGCCGCAAAAATATAGGATAATTTTCATCAAAAGGATACATATTTCATCAGAAGCGCCAGACGTATCGAATTTGGCATTTCAAGATAATTGCATTTTTAGCATCCTTCACGTGTGATTATCCTGCAAGCTCGATAAGTCCTTTCCCCTATTTTTTTTTTTTTTTTTTTATTTATTTCTTTTTTTCTTTTTCTTGTTCTTCGTTTTCGTGGTCTTCCTATCTTTATTTTATTTTCTTCTTCTCCTTCTCTATCTGTTTCTTCATCATCACCATCACCATCGTCTTCATCTTAATTTTTTCTCTTGTTCTTCGTTTTCGTAATCTTCCTTTCTTTATTTTCTTTTCTTCTTCTCTTTCTCTATCTGTTTCTTCAGCATCACCATCATCTTCATCTTAATCTTCATCTTTTCTTCCTCTATTTTCCTCTCCTTCTTCTTCTTCTTCTTGGATAATAATTACGTCCCCTTCGTGGATATTCCTTTTTTTTTTAATTGTAGTTTTAATCACCTGAATTACGTCTTATTATTCCCTTTATCCTGAATTCCAAGTAATCCCCTCCTTCCCTGGGGCTTTTTCCCTTGAAAGGCGGGATACGAGGCAGGAGGAAGGAAATGAGAGAGAGAGAGAGAGAGAGAGAGAGAGAGAGAGAGAGAGAGAGAGAGAGAGAGAGAGAGAGAGTAGATTAAAAGAGGAATAGCAAAAGGGAATAAGAAAAGGAAAAAAGGCACAAGGAATAGGAAGAGGTTAGGAGGAGACATGGAGAGGGAAAGGAGAGAAGGAGAAAGAGGAGGAAGGAAGTAACAGTAGTAAAGGAAAGAAGGCTTAGAGAGAGAGAGAGAGAGAGAGAGAGAGAGAGAGAGAGAGAGAGAGAGAGAGAGAGAGAGAGAGAGAGAGAGAGAGAGAGAGAGAGAGAGATAAAAGTAGGAAGAGAGAAAGAGAGAAAGGGAAGAAAAGAAGGAGGAGCAGAGGTGGAGGAGGACGAGGAGGAGAATCCGGTGACGTCACGACCTGCGTCACACACACACTCCACGCTGAGTCACCCTCGGCAGGAAATTGGGCCTGTGTGGGAGCAGGTGCAGGACGGAGGAGAAGGAGGAGGATGGCCCTTTTTAGAGCTTTTTGGAGCTTTTTGGAGCTTTTTTTAAATCTCTTCTCTTTTGATTCTCATGGGAAGGGTGTTGATTGCTCCTTGTTTATGTATATATGGTGTTGCTTTATTATTTTCATCATCGTCATAGTCATCACCACTATCATCATCACCATCATCATCATCATCATCATCATCATTGTTTTTATTTTATCACAGGAGGTTATCACAGGAAGGATGTGTGGATTACTCTTTTTATGGTATAAGCCTATCCGATGTCATTTTAATTTCGCGTGGGAATGTTTTTTTGTTTTTCTTAGAAGGCCTATGCCTTAGGTTTGATTTTCACTCTTAAAATACGTATAGGCCTATTCAGATTTGTTTAAGAGTTCACATGGGAAGAAATTGTAAGCCTATATTGTGGTGCAATATAATCTAGGTTGCGTAACTCCCCCCCCCCTCGCAATGAGAACGCGAGGTAATATTATTCGTTTTTTTCTCTCTTTTTGAAGTGTGTGTTTTAGATATTTATTGACCTTTTGCACAAAAACAGAATGCAACATCGGAGAAAAGGTCACAACACTTGATTAAACCGGCTCCGAGTTAGCGGTAAATGTCGCTCTTTGTTGAGAGCAGCTTGGTCTTCATAAACCGGAAGTTGTGTTGGGCTTAGGCCATGGTATCTTATATATATATATATATATATATATATATATATATATATATATATATATATATATATATATATATATATTTATGTCTATATTTATGTCTATATTTATATGTATATGTATATGTATATGTATATGTATATGTATATGTATATATCATATTCATTCATTCATTCGTACATACATACATACATACATACATACATACATACACGTATACACATACACACATACACACATACACACACACACACACACACACACACACACACACACATATACACACACACGCGCGCGCGCACGCACGCACGCACGCACGCATACGTATACAAAACTCACGAAAAAAACACAAACGCATTAAAACACACAAATACACATGAAGACACAAACACAGTCAGTCAAACATACACACACACACACACACACACACACACACACACACACACACACACACACACACACACACACACACACACACACACACACACACACACACACACACGTGTTAGAATGGATTCTCTACCATCAGAATCATTATTATACAATTATAGGTTCGTATTTCTCCATCTTTAAACAACACTTTATTTGCAATTTGTCCTTTTTATGTCCTTTTGTCTTTTGCGAAAGTCCTTTCCATTTTATATGTTTTTTACGACGCTTCTGAGATAGCAATAGCTTCCGTGTTATATTTAGCGCCCCTCTTGTCCGTCCGCTATGTCGACCTTTTGTCATGGCTGTCAGAGAGAGAGGAGAGGGAGAGAGAGAGTGGAGAGAGGAGAGAGGGAGGGAGAGAGGGGAGAGGGAGAGAGGGGAGAGGGGAGAGAGGAGAGGGGGAGAGAGGGGAGAGGGGAGAGAGGAGAGGGGGAGAGGGGAGAGAGAGAAGAGAGGGAGGGATAGAGTGAGGGGGAGAGGGGAGAGAGGGAGGGAGAGAGAGAGAGAGATGACAACAATGCCACGTGAGAGAGATGGCAGAGGGTCGAGTGCCAGGAATGACAAAATCTTAGTTGTTGTTTTTTTCTGTCCTCTTTGGTACACTTTGTATCACTCTTCTCCTTTACCTCTTCTTCCCTTTTCTTCTTTTTTATCTCTCCTCCTCTCTCCTCCTCTCTCTCTTCTTCTCTACTCCACTCTCTCTCCTCCGTTCTCCTCTCTCTCTTCCTCTCTGCTCCCTTTCTCTCTTTTCTCTTCCATCTTCCTTTCTGCTCTCCTTCTCCTCTCTTTCTCTCACTTCCCCTCCTCCTTCCTTCCCTTCTTTCCTCATTTATCCCTCCGTTTATTGTAAATTATATTTTTCTGATATTTTATGAATAAAGTGTTTGATTTTGATCATCATTTTTCTCACTCTGATGATTATTATCATTATGATCATGATTATCATCTGCTACCGATTTTTATTATTATTATTATTATTATCATTATTATTATTATTCATTATTATTATTATTTTGTATTTTCATTTTCATCTGAGATCGGAATGACTTAGTTCCGTTTAATATCGGCTTATTGGACGCCGCCTGCTGCTGCATTCCCCCGCCTGCTGAACTCGGATCTTATCCCGTCAGGTCAGCAGGGGAAGCAGGCGTTGAATTTAACTGGTTGCAAGGTCAAGGAAGGTTAGATAGGTTGCAGGTCAGGGACATCAGCAGGTTAGACAAGTAGCAGGTCGTGAATATCAGTTGATAAAGCAGAATGTAGGATAAAGTAGGTCAGCAGACGGTAGGAGAAGCAGACAGAAAGATATCAATATTTTTATTTATTTATTTATTATTATTTTTTAAATGTGAATGGCCATTAATCAGTCAGTTAATTACTTTATTTATACGTAAATTTTAAATGAATTGCCTTGATTTGTATATCTGAATTCGTATATGACTTGACTGACGTTTTGCCTTTCTTATAAAAATTGAGTGATTGAATAATGGAAAAAATCGTGCATTTGCTTCCGCATAATCGTCGACGATGCAAGAAAAGAGTGACGGAAAAAGATAGAAAGATGAAGACCCGATGATTGACTTGCTGCAGGTTGCGTTCTTGCCAGTGATCAGCGTTGCATTCCGGGATTTAGGGCGGAGGGCCTTCCTCCTCCTCTTTTTCTTCTTCTTCCTCTTCTTTCTTCTTCTTCTTCTTCTTCCTCTTCTTTTTCTTCTTCCTCCTATTCTTCTTCTTTTCCTTCTTCTTTTTCTTCCTCTTCTTCCTCCACCTCCTCCTCCTCCTCCTCCTCCTCTTCCTCTTCTTCTTCTTCAACTACTACCTCTTCTTCGTCGTCTTCTTCATTTTCTTTTTCCTCCTCACCTCATCCTCCTCCACATTTTCTTCGCTTCTTCCTTCACTTCCTCTTCTTCGCAGCATCCTTCCGTCTCCCACGAGACCCTCATCACCATCATCATCAGAACACCCACCCACCCACTCCCCTCCCCACCTCCCCTCCCCACACCCATCTACCCACCTCCCCACCCCTACCCACCTCCTCCTCACCCAACCATTCGCTCTGGCCTTGACCGTTCCTTTCCCCCCCTCCTTCCCCCTCACCCCTCCCTTCCCCTTACCCCCCCTTCCCTTCCCCTCACCCCCCCCCTTCCCCTTCCTCCAGTCCCGCCGTCGTGACGACATTCTGACGTCACTAAACGTCATGACACGTCACAAAACGCGAATCAAAGTATTGAATTCTTACTCGGTACTTCTGATCAAGAGGCAGATGGTCAGTCTTTGTGAGGTGTGAGGGAGGAGAGGGAGAGGGAGAGAGGGAGAGGGAGAGAAAGAGAGAGAGGCAATCAAGTGGGATGCTACGTGGAATACTTCAGCCCGCCGGGGGAACAAGCCAAGCCGCGACCGGATCCAATATGCCGTTAGAATAATGCATTAGAGAGGGAGGGGGAGGGCAGGGGGAAGGAGAGGGGGAGGGGGAGGGATAGGAGTAGGGGTAGGGGGAGGGGTATGGGGTAGGGGTAGGGAAAGGGGGAAGGAGAGAAGAAGGAAAGAGATCGAAAAATCCTACCCGCCCACGCCTCCTTGTTGACGCGAGCGTGGGCGTGAGTCTCCTGGCTCTACTCCTACACCCCCGTCCTCCCTCCCTACCTCCTCCTCCTCCTCCTCCTCCTCCTCCTCATTCTCCTCCTCCTCCTCCTAATCCTAATCCTCCTCCTAATCCTCCTCCTCCTCCTCCTCCTCCTCATTCTCCTCCTCCTCCTCCTAATCCTAATCCTCCTCCTAATCCTCCTCATTCTCCTCCTCCTCCTCCTAATCCTCCTAATCCTCCTCCTCCTCTTCCACCTCTAACACTCTGCTTCATAAGATGAAGGATATTGCGAAGAAAAAAAAAAAACAGAAAGAAAGAAAGAAAGAAAGAAAGAAAAGATAAGATACCTTGCTCTTACGTCGAAGATTGGTCGATTGCTGAGATATTAGAGCCTGATTTTTCGTTTTGAATCATATTTTGATTTATCTTCTATTTCGATGCAGTTACGTTGTTCCCATTCTTAACTATTTGCAAAGAATAACAAGCCATAGTTATTATGTATAGTTTGTCCCTTTTTGTCCAATACTCTTACTAACTAGAAAGTAAAAAAAAAAAAAAAAAATATAGAAGGTTATCAGTTGATAAATTAATGTTTGGAAAAAAAAAACCGTATATATTTGGGTAGAGGAAGTGAACTTGGTCATAACGCTTTTTTTTTTTTGATAGCTTGTATATAAACAACTCCGTGTTTGTAATTGGTTGCACGAGTGTTTATATAAAGAAAGTCAGTGGAAGAAATATTTACATGATTCTAATTATGCGTGTTTTTGAGATTTTTTTTTTTTTTATGGATGAATTAATTAGATTGATTTTGTTGTTGTTGTTGATATTATTGTCTAAATTGTTGTAAAGACTTTGAATCGAAGGTGTTGTTATCTTTTTGATGTTTTTATTATTGTAAATACCTCGATTGACTGGTTATTTTTAAGTTGCTGTTGTTGCAATTAATTGACGATTTGTTATGATTCATTTATTGTTTTTGTTGCAAAGACCTCAATTGACGGTTTGTCGTTGTTCGTTTGTTGTTGTTGTTGTCGCAAAAAAAAATATTGTCATTATTTTGTTGTTGGTGTCGTTTCGCAACTGAATTCACTCTAGCCCTTTCTTGGTATTCAACGCTAATGCACCTTGCAAGCCTCGTGTAATCATTCGAATCTGCCCCTAAGTGTATGAATCACCTCTGCTCTTTGCGTCTTCTGCTCTCCATCGCCTTTAAGACTTGGGAGACTTCGGAAGAGGGAGGGAAGAAAGACTAGTAAAGGAGGAGAATTAGAAGAAGGATAACATGAAGGAGAAAAGGGAAATTAATTGTGTTAGTAGTGATGATGGTGATATTTATGGTAATAATGGTAATTAGGATAATATTGGTAACGATAATGGTAATGATAATGATGATGATGATATTGATGACGACGGTAAAGATAGTGATGATGATGATGACTATAGTGATAATAATTATAGTGGAGAAAAAGAATGCTGATGATCTTAGAATGCATATGAATGATAAACAGAGGAGGAGGAGGAGGAGGAGGAAGAATGGGAGGTAATTCTGATTACAAGAATGAAGACGAAAAAATAAATATATATAAATGACATTAGATATTATCAGAAAACGAAGAAGCGACGTGTACGACCCTGAACAGAACGCCCATCCTGTCGCAAGGCCCTTTGCGTTCAGCGTTCGGTTTCGTTGCAAGTCTGTAATACGAGTCTCTCCTGTGGCATCAAGGGGAATGGCGGATGGAACGAGCACCCCCCCCCCCCCTTCCTCTCCCCGGTGCGTTGATCTCCCGTAATGGGGCGGCCACAGCAAACCGCCCTTGCAGGATGTACACTGGGAGAGCAGCGTAATGGGTCTGTGTGCCGTGGATATACGTGTATGTCAGCGGAGGGCTAGTCCCCTTTCGCTCTTTTCCTCCCCTCTCCTCTTCTTCTTCCCCTCTCCTCCCCTTCTTCCCTCTCCTTCCCTTCTTCCCCTCCCCACCTTCCCTTTTTGTTCCCCACATTCTCCTCTCCTCCCCCTCTTCCCTGTCCTCCTCACATTCCCTATTCCTCCCCATCTTCCCCCTCTCCCCACCTTTCCCCCCTCTCCCCCTCTCTCTTTTACCTTTCCCCCATCTCCCCCCTGTGACTCACCTCTTCCCCTTTATCCCCTCCCCCTCTCTCTATACCCTCCCCCCTTTGACTCACCTCTTCCCCTTTACCCCCTCCCCCTCTCTCTATACCCTCCCCCCTCCCCCCTTTGCGCGATCGTGGAGCCGGCTGGCGTGGAACAGCTGGAGAACGATAGTGCTGCTCTGAGATGCTGTTTGGACGAGGCGACAGCTGGTGCGCCCGCTGTTGTTTTTCTTGTTGTTTTTTTCTCTCTCAACCGTCGCCTGTTTTTCGCTTGATACGAGTGCTACCTGAGAATATATATTAGTCTGCGGTGAAGTGGGTTGTGAAGTCAAATATATGCGTCGTGGAACAGATGGTTAAGCGTTGAGAGGCTGTGATCATAATTGCGCATTGTAGTGAAGTCGTGCGGGTGGATCCCGTAGATTTCGGACGCCTTTTTTTGCTTGTGGTTTGTTGATACACCGGATGATGGACTCTGGTGAATCTCCATGCAACATGATTGTGATCACAGTTGAAGACAGTTCGGCTGATTGCCAGGTAGGTTTGTGGGTGAAAGAAATGTATGAGTGATATTATTATTATTTGTTTATTGAGGTAAAGTGATGTATCTACTTATTGAAGTTGGATGTATTTTTTTTATTTGTTTGGGGGGATAACAAAAAAGAAAAGAAAATTAGGATGAGTCAGAGATATATATATAAACTTAACCTCGTTATCACCTCATCTCTACCGTTGCATCTTTTATCTCTCTTCTCGTATCTCTGAAAAAAAAGAAAATATTATCATCCAATTTCCTTCCCATTCCTTTTTCCCCCCTTCTACCCTTTGTGGCTTCTTCGCCTCTTATCGGTTTCCTATACGAGGACGGGATAGAGATGTCTTAGGCGTGGTTTGGCCAATAACCCACCTGAAGGAGGAGACGAAGGAGGAGACGGAGGAGGTCCGATTTGTGGAGGTGGCGGAGGGGCGTTGGGTGGAAGCTAGCGGGACGGGACCCTTTGCACTGTTAGTTCTGGCTGTTGTTGCAGGGAGCTGTTAGTGTTGATTTTTTTTTTTTTTTTTTTTTTTTTTGGGGGGGGGGTGAGTGTGTGTGTGTGTGTACGTGTGCGTGTTTGTGTGTGTGTGTGTGTGTGTGTTTGTATGTGTGTGTGTGTTTGTATGTGTGTTTGTTTGTGTGTGTTTTAGTGTTCTTTTTATCTCGGAGAGGGCGTGTTTGTTTTTGTCTGTGTGCGGCTCTGTCATTTTTTAATTTTTAGATTAAAATGCGAGGGCATTAATTATTTATATACGCGCGTGTACATATATGTTTAATAAATACGTGCATATGTATGTATATATGTATGTATGTATATGTAAATGCATGTGCGTATGTACGTGTACGTCCGTGCAACCGCCAACATTTCTTGCTGGTGGTGAGTTGGGGTTATTTGGCAGCGGTTTCCATGAGCGCATCCCTCTGCTCGCTGCCGGAAGTCTTGTGACGTGAAGAAAGCGCACGAGGCTCGGCCAGAGAACCATGAGTCACGCTTGTGTTTGTGTTGTGTGCGTGTTTGTTGTGTGTGTGCGTGTGTTTGTCTGTGTTTTTGTTTGTTTGTGGTGTGTGTGTGTTTGTTTGTATGTGTGTGTGTGTGTGTATGTGTGTGTTTAATCCGTGTTTGTGGATGTCTGTCTATATGTTTTTGATTATGTGCGCATTTGTGTAAGTGTACTCGTGTAGAAGCGAAAGAGATTGAAATAGAGCTAAAAAAAAGAAAAAAAAAGAAAGGGTGAATTAGCAGGAACGAATTAGATCAGCAACTATCAATTGATTATAATGATCAAAGCACTTACTTTGCCCCCCGTACAGAGGACCTTGAATAACCTGACAGAAAATGACAGTGATTGGTATGAAGTGATTGATATGACAGGATAGGCCACTCATGACAGGACACCGTAGTGTATAATGATAATATGAGTGTATATGAGAATAATAATAAGCGAAGGAGAGAAATCTTGGGTGAGCCAAGAATGTGCGACGGATAACAGGCCTGCCAACATTCCCAGCTGCTCCGTGCCCTGTCACTTACCCAGATGGTGGTGGTGTTTTAGTCGTTGCTTGTTGTTGTCCTTGCGATAGACCCCGTATAATGTCAGAAATCATGTTACGGCGTCACTGCTTTTATATTGTAACATTTCGTTGTGTTACGCCTTACGAAAATTCGAACGGTGTGTTTCACCTGTTGGTATTTCCCCTCCTGTCTCCCTGTCTCCTCCCCCTACCCTTACCCTACTCCCCCTACCCTACTCCCCCATCCCCCATCCTCACCCCCTACCCTCCCCCCCTCCCCCCCTCCCCCGCTCCCGCGTGGAAAATCCTTTCGTGGGAATGTTAACTCCGGGTTCCCTTCGCGTGGGGGAGTGCTGGGGGGTTCACCTTTTGGGGATTGACGTAATGAGTTTTTTGTTTATGTTGATCTGTTTGTGTGGTCAGTTTGATTATTGTTTTGTTTTGAACTTTGTTCGTTGCGGTAATGTATGTTTTTCTTTTCCTTTTTTGTACTATATTCAATACTTATCAGTTTTATTTTAAGCAATGGATATATATATATATATATATATATATATATATATATATATATATATATATATACACATATATATATATATATATATATATATATATATATATATATATATATATATATATATACACATATATACATATATATATATACATATATATATATATATATATACACATTAGTATATTTATATATTGTACATCAAGGGAAAGAGGGGATTTTAGGCAATATTGTCGCAATGAAAAACAGTTTGATTGCCAAATAACATTAATTTTGTATGTGTGTGTGTATGTTTATATGTATGCATACATGTATGCATGAACATGTGCAAGAGTAAAGATGTAATGGTGTGTTTGGGGACGCCCGGGCTTCTATAAGGGTGTACAGTGCAGGGTGAGCGAGTGTGAGCCCATAAAAAGGGTTAAGGATGAGGGTGAGAGGGGACGGGTGGGAAGGTGTGAGGGGAACTGAGTCCAAGGATGATGTAAGTGTCTGAGAACTTGGCACAGAGGGGAAACATTGGCATAAAGTATGAGGTAAAGGATTAAAAGAGACCGCTCGTTTATTATTATTATTATATATATATTTTTTTTTGATTGATTTCTTTTATATCAAAGCAAAATCAAAGTCAACTCCTCTAAAGCCTAAGAAAAAATAGTCATTGTCCTATCCTTTTTTTTTTTTTTTTTTTTTTTTTTTTTTTCTCTCTCTCTCTCTCTCTCTCATTGTAATCAAGACTGATCTCCGGATTTTCGCTGACATGAGAGCAAGTTGATTATCATAATTAGGGGGAGAGAGAGGGAGGGATGGTGGGAGAGGCGGAGAGTGGGAGAGAGGGAGAGAAGGAGAGAGGGAGGGAGAGAAGGAGAGAGGGAGAGAAGGAGAGAGGGAGGGAGAGAAGGAGAGAGAGAAGGAGAGAGAGAAGGAGAGAGAGAAGGAGAGAGAGAAGGAGAGAGAGAAGGAGAGAGAGAAGGAGAGAGAGAGAGAGAGAGAGAGAGAGAGAGAGAGAGAGAGAGAGAGAGAGAGAGAGAGAGAGAGAGAGAGAGAGAGAGAGAGAGAGAGAGAGAATAGAGAAAGAGAAAGAGAGAGAGAGGGGGGGAGGGAGAAAGAGAGGAAGGGAAGGAAGGAGGTAGGGAGTGAGGGTGTGGTAATTATTATCTCTTTTGACAACCGTTGCGTTTGATGGTTTGTTAACTTTTTTCGGGGTTAGTCTTTTTTTCTTGGGGGGGGGGGGGCTTGGAGCCGGGGTCAAACGAAGGTCATGAAGGGGAAGGGGAGGGAGAGGGGAGGAGGAGGGGGAAGAGAAAGGAGAGGTGGATGGGGATAGTTTGGGCATGAGGAGGAGGAGGAGGAGAAGGAGAAGGAAAAGGAAAAGGAGAGGCGGATGGGAAGGGAGAAAAGAAGGAGGGGAAAGGAGGAGGAGTAGAAGAAACAAGAAAATAGAAGGAAGAGAAAAACTAGAAACACAAAAAGAAGAAAAAACAGAAGCACAAGAACTAAGAACCAAGAGATAGGGAGAGGAGGTGAAGAAGAACGAAAGAAAAAAAAAAGTCAAAAGAAACAAAAGCAAAATCAATGACCTTATGCAACATCTCACCAAGGGCGATAAAGACGTATTAAAGAGGCGATATGAATTAGTCTCCCCTCCCACGCGCTGCCGTCACACGCGGGTCGTTTTCTCGTCACGGCCGAGACGAGAAGTGAAGGAGGGACTTTGATAAATTGATTTAAAAAAAAGGGGCGAGGAAAGAGCGGGAGAAGAATACGAAAGGAGGAAAGGAATGGGGAGGGAAGAGGGAAGGAAGAGAAAGGAGGAGGGTAGGAATAGAGAGTAGGAAAAGAAAGGAGGAGAAGAGGAAAAGAAAGGAGGAGGAAAGGAAAAAATGAAAGGGAAAGAAAGTAGAGTAAAGAAAAAGAAAAGAAAAGAAAGCAGGAGGAAAGGGAAAAAAAACACGAAAGAAAGACATCAACACGGAGGACAAGGGAAGACCAATCGATACATAGGATTGAGAGAAGAATTCCTGAGACGGTGACGAAGGGAGAGGGAAACCCAAGGATTAAGGAACCAGCTCGTTGTGGCTTTCCTCTACACATGTCGCCGGATCCCTGTGCACGTGTGTGTGTGTGCGTGTGTGTGTGTGTGTGTGTGTGTGTGTGTGTGTGTGTGTGTGTGTGTGTGTGTGTGTGTGTGTGTGTGTGTGTGTGTGTGTGTGTATGTGTATGTGTGTGTGTGTGTGTGTATGTAGTATGTCTATGTGTATGTGTCAAGGATGAATCCGATTGCAATCAAGGGATTGAAGTGATATTTCTTGCAAGTTTGTCTTTTCTTTTCTTTCTTTTTTTCTTCTATTTTTTGTGTGTGGTATTGCGGTATGGTACTCGCCGCGGAACATGGCGTTTTCGGTAGCTACACGTGACTTCTGAGACCCTGAAACGTCATCGTCAGGGGGGGAGGGGGGAGGGGTGTATGTGTGTGTCATCCGAGTGTGTGTGTGAGTGCGTATGTATGTATGTGTGCGTGTGTATGCTTGTGCCTGCGCGTGTGTGAAGCACATATGGCAGCCAGACGCGTCACTGACAGTGCTGTAAGAATGACGTAAGAATGAAGTCACGATTCGTCATGTGTTCTCTTGCGGTGTGCGTGCGTGCGTGCGTGTGTTAGGAAGTATGCTTGTGTCATTGCTCTCCCAGTGTTTTTGTTTCGTTGTATTTGTTAGTAAACAATAAGTCGTTTCTCTGAATAACGGGCGTGCTTGGGCGGTAATTAGCCACTTGTTATGACTGCAAAGAATGCAATGTTGCAGTGGAAATAAAGAAGAACATGAGAAAAAAAGAGAGAGAAACAAACGAGGGAAATGACGTCATAAAACGGTAATGGTGCGTCGGTGGATCGCTCCAGCATCCGCCTGTGGCTCGCTCGGCAGATAGGATATCTTTAGGCACTAACATCTTGCAGGAGCCGCGGGAGATAACGGGCATCATCTCCCGTCCTATCTCGTCTCTTCGTTTTCCCTGCTCCTCCTACCCTCCCCTCTCCCTGCTTCTTCTCTTTCCCCTCCCCCTCTCTCCCTGCTCCTCCTTCTCTTTCCCCTCCCCCTCTCTCCCTGCTCCTCCTTCTCTTCCCCTCTCCCTACTCCTCCCCTCCCCTCTCTTGCGCCTTTCCTTCCCTTCCCCTCCCCTCCCCTCCCTCCCTCCCTCCCTCCCTCCCTCCCTCCCTCCCTCCCTCCCTCCCTCCCTCCCTCCCCCCCTCCCTCCCTTCCCTAACCATGCAGGAATCCCCCCCCCCATCCCCCTTCCTCACGTCCTCTCACGCCCGTGACTGTGTCCGCCGGAATGCTATGATTCAATCCGCAAATTATAGACCGTGAGTTAAGGGGAGATGAGAGGAGAGGGGAGAGAGGGGAAGAGAGATGGAAGAGGGCAAATATGCGAGAGAGGAAATGGCGAGGAATGGGAGGTTGATAAACAGCGACGAAAGGAGAGGGTGATTAACGAAGAGAAAAGGAAGGAATATTGAATAGGAGGAATTTAATCTGAGTGAGTGCGAGGGGAAAGGTAGACAGAAGAGGGTAGATGGCAATGCAACAAAGAAACGTGGAGAGGATGAAAAAAAAAATAGAACAAGAGAGGGCCGTGGAGATTAAAAAAACAAGGGGAAAGATACGCAAGATTAGGAAAGAGCAGATGACGAAATAGAAATAGATAGATAGATAGAAAGCAGAAGAGGGTGTATAATCCCTAGGGTAAAAAAAGAAGGAAAAGGAAAGAGGGGAATCATATAAGGGAATGAAAAGGGGAAAAGAAGCAAAGATAAGCAGTGGCTGTGTACGACAAGAGGGGAAGCTTAAAGAATAAAAATTAGAGGTGGTTGTCAACTGAATTTTCTTCGCCCGAGAGAGCAAGCGAGAGACTTACGAGAGGGGAGGGGAGGGGAGGGGAGGGGAGGGGAGGAGAGTGTCCGCATAGAGATATGGCCCCCGTCCCCAATTTGAGGGCGAAGGAAGTGTGTGAGGGGAGAAGGAGAGAGAGAGAGATAGATAGATAGATAGATAGAGAGAGAGAGAGAGAGAGAGAGAGAGAGAGAGAGAGAGAGAGAGAGAGAGAGAGAGAGAGATGTGGGGGTCGAGAAAGAGGAAAGGGGAAGAGAAGCAGAGAGGGTGAGACGGGGCGAGGAAGAGGGAAGAGAGGGGAAGGAGAAACGAAGTGTGGAAGAGGGGCGAGGTGAGAAAGAGGGAAAAAACGAAAAGGGGGAAGGACAGAGAGAGAGAGAGAGTGAGTGAGAGAGTGAGTGAGTGAGGAAAAATATCAAATTAAGTATGGAATAACGTTTAACAAGGACAATGAGAGACAAGGGGAAAGTTATGATTAGAAATTGAGAGGTTTGACTAAAATAGGAATGGGATGAAGGCAAAGAGCGGAGGAGGAGGAAGAAGAAAAAAAAGAAAAAGAAGAAAAAGAAGACCTCTACCCCTTCGATGTGTACAGCAAAAAAAAAACTATATTCGATTAAGGAAAAAAAAAAGTTACAAAAATATATATAAGGTAAAGGAAAAATATAATAATTCGCAATTTATATGGAAGAAAAATGATTGGGAAAATAACGTGGCAGCGGGGGAATAGAACTGCAGCGATGAGGATGAAGATAATAAGAGGAATGAATTAACAACAGAGTGAAGCAGGGAACGGAACACGATGATGATGGTGATGAGGATGGTGGTGATGGTGATGATGATAACAATATCGATAAAGAATTGATAATAACCTTGATAATGTGTTGAAACGAGGGACATAAAATTTATTGCTGATTACGATGGTGATAATAACAATAAAAAAGTGACCATTAATGGGGGATATGAGTTGAAACGGAGGGTTAGAACAGAGAGAGGTGATGATGATCGTGATAACGATAACATAGAGAGAACAATAGCGATTATAAGTTACCAACGGTAGTTGTGTTTACGGACCGAAAACTTGTCATGCGCGGCGGCCCTTCATCATGCACTGTGCCGTGATGCGTGTGCGGGCGCCGCAGCTCCTAGAGGGTAGCACTATGCGGGAATTGTGAGGAGATCCATCCAAAGTTAGCTTGTGTTTTCTCTCTCTCTCTCTCTCTCTCTCTCTCTCTCTCTCTCTCTCTTTTATTTGAGGGGGGGGGGGTAACGTACGTGTTCTCTCTCTCAAAAATCTGAATGATATGGTGTTGGAGAGAGAGAGAGAGGGGGGGGGAGGGGAACGGGGAAGGATGACGTGAGTTTTATATTTTGAATGGGGTAAGAATAGTAATATAATTTCCGCAAGAGTTTTGTTTGGCGTTTAGCCTTTAATAAGTTGGCGTAGGATTTGTCCTTTGCAATGCTCTTTTTTACGCCTTTATATGGCCCGACTGATGACTTACGTCCTCTTCATTTGGCTCGACTTATCATTTGACTTCATTTCTGTCTGGGTGATTGTGCAGGCTACACGTGCATTGGCTGAGGATGCGTCATGCGACTTTCATGACTCTCATTTCATACTCCAAAGTTAGTTTACGTAAAAAGATAAATATTATTTAACATCTTAACCCCGGCCGTTTTCCAGATAAACGGTTAATTGTGAAATGAACGCCCGTCCTATTGTGTTCAGACGCCGTTCAGACGCCAACCACTTACTGTCAAAACTGGCGTCCTTCCAGTCCCGCTCTCCCTCGGCCAGGCTCAATGCTCCTTCCTTCACCGAGGCGACCTTTCCTCACGACGAAGTGCTGTACCACGCCTCACTGCGCCCAGGCTCAGACCCCGCCCTTCACCCCTCCCCCTCCTCCCCCTCATTTTTTTTCTCCTCTCTTCTCCCTGTCCCTCTCTCTCGCCCCTCCCTCACTCACTCATTTTTGCCCTTTCTATTATTACTTTTTTTATCTGCCTATGTGCCTATTCCCCTTTCGCCTGTCCTATCACATATCCTCTACCTCGCTTCTTCCCTCCTTTTACCTTCTTTACATCACTCCTTCTCTCCCACTGCCTCCCTCCTTCCCTAGTTGTACCTTCTTTACCTCCCTCCTTCCCTCTCTATATCTCCTTCCTTCCTTCCCTCTACCTTCCTCCTATCTTCCCTCCCTCTACCTCCCTCCTTCCCTAACTCTACCTTCTATACCTCCCTCCTTCCCTCCCTATATCTCTTTCCTTCCCTCTACCTTCTTCCTTCCTTCCCTCCATCTACCTCTCACCCTCACCCTCACCCTCACCCTCACCCTCACCCTCCCGTACAGGCCACGCATGTACCATACTCCAGCAAATTAGCCCGAGGCTCGCCTGCTATGTGGCTGCCCACCTCATTACTCCTCATGAGGGCGCATGGACATCATGAGGTGGCACTGGGAGTGGGGGGGGAAGAGAAGAGAAGAGGAGAGAAGAGAAGAGGAGAGAAGAGAGGAGAGGAGAGGAGAGGAGAGGAGAGGAGAGGAGAGGAGTGGGGGGGAGGGGAGAGGAGAGGAGATTCATAATGTGGGTGACGCTTGGCTAATGAGGCCACGTGGGAATATGTTGCCATGTGCCCGCATATAGACGTACTTCGTGACGTCATGATTAGTCCCGAATGCCACGGGTTTGCAATTCAGCCCCACGGTTTGCAATTCCTTCTTGAAATTTGCAATACGACCGCGTAGATGTAAACAAACTGCTTATGATCTCCCACGACCTCCCCTCACCGCCTCCCCCCCTTCTTCTTCTTCTTCTTCTTCTTCTTCTTCTTCTTCTTCTTCTTCTTCTTCTTCTTCTTCTTCTTCTTCTTCTTCTTCTTCTTCTTCTTCTTCTTCCTCCTCCTCTTCCTCCTCCTCCCATCTCCTCCTCCTCCTCCTCCTCCTCCTCCTCCTCCCTTGACGTCATTTCCTCCCGCAACGTCAGAGGTTAAACGACCACGTCCAACTTTGAAGATTTTAATACGAGATTTTTGGAAGTTCGTTCTTGAGGATTTCAAGAGATTCCTCGAAGCGGTTGCGATGCGGCTGTTCTTGTTGTTGTTGGTTTTATTTGATTTTGATTTTATATGTTATTATTTTGTTGTTGGTTTTATTTGATTTTTATTATTTTGTTGTTGGTTTTATTTTATTTTTATTTTATTTGTTATTATTTTTGTTGTTGGTATTGATGTTATTGTTGTTGTTGTTACTCTTATTACTATTGTTACTCTGATGACCATTGTTACTATTATTATTGTTGTTTATATTATCAACACTTATTATTATCACTCTTATTATTATTTTTATTATTATTATTATTATTATTATTATTATTATTATTATACTATTATCATCATCATTATAATTGTTGGTGATGACTGGAACGGCCAGGCTTGATGATAGTAATTATCCAGCAACAGTTTCCCTTTAACAAATTTTGGGCAGGGTAATTAAAGATTCTTTTTTTTTCTTTTTCTTTTTTTCTCTCGGTTGACCCTTAAACCTCATCACCCCCATACCACGCTGCCTCTCCCTCTCCCCCCTCAAAAAAAAAAAAAAAATATATATATATGTGATCAGTATATTTAGAATTTTTGTCTATGGATATGATACAATCACCTTTAAATTGAGCTATTGCACATTGCAACAGCTTGCACAACTTCCCGCTCCGAAGTGCCTCGTGTGGTAGGGAGGGAGGTGAAAGGGTTACAATTGGGGGGGATGTGGGGTGGGGGGTGGGGGTGGAGAGGGAGGCGGGTGCTGAAACAAGGGAAAGGTGGCATATCCCTAACCCCTACCCCCCCCCTGTCTATCCCCCTTTGCCTGAACCCCCACCGGACTGCAACCCTACCGCTAGGGGGAGGGGGACGGGGAGGGGAAGGTAGGGAGACCTCGTGCTAATACCTAGCCGTACTCTACGCTTTTCTCTCTCTTTTTCCCCTCTCTCTCTTGCTCTCTCTTTCTCTCCCTTCCTCTCTCTCTCCCTCCCTCCCTCCCTCCCTCCCTCTCCCTCTCCCTCTCCCTCCCCCCCTTCTTCCCTCCCTCTCTCTCTCCCACTCCCTCCCTCCCTCCCTCCCCCCCTCTCTCTCTCTTCCTCTCTCCCTCTCCCACTCCCTCCTTCCCTCCCCCCCCCTCTCTCTCTCTCTCCTTTTTTTTATTCCTTTTTTGAGAAGCGGCTTGTGACTGGCGATTCCCAGGCATGAGTCATCTAGCTTAGGATCAGTTAAAGAGGACCAACTGAGCGACAACGTGTGTTTCCTATTTATTTATTTATTTATTTATCATTTTTTTTATCATTGTTGTTGGTGTTGTTGTTATTTTTTTTGTATTTGGTATTGGCAGTATTGTTATTTTTTTATAATTGTTTTTTGTTTTTGTTTTTTTTTTTATCTAGATTCGTGATTGTTATTATTGATGTTATTAATGTTATTAGTATTGTTATTATTTGTAATTTTGTTATTGTTGTTGCTGTTGTCACTTTGGTATTTTCAAAATTTTAGTCTTTTTTGTTTTTTTGTTGTTTGTTGACAATATTTGATTCTCTCAGTAGCAAGGATCAGTTCGTTACGCGAAGGAGGGAGTTTCGTCCCGTCTGTTAACGGAACAATTACACAGGATCAGTCACTCTGGGTACTGCCATTGCAATCGAGAGCAATCAAGGAAAAGGTCACTGACTAAATTGATAGTGAGTGATCTATTTCAGGGCGGGGCGCCGTTGCAAGTTCTACCTTTTTCATTGCACGAGGTTCCATAATGTTGCATGAGGGTCGTTTCCCCTCCTCTCCCTCTCTTTCTGTTTCTTTCTTCCTTTGTTTCTTTTTCTTTCTTTCTTTGTTTCTCTTTTCCTTTCTTTCTCGTTTTTTCTCATTTTGTCTTACTTTCTGTTTCTCTTGTTCTTGCTCTCTCTCTTTCTCTTATTATTTTTCTCTCTCCTCTTATTATTTCTCTATCTTATTATTTCTCTCTCCCTCTTATCATTTTTATCTCTCTCTTATTATTTCTCTCTCTCTCTCTCTCTCTCTCTCTCTCTCTCTCTCTCTCTCTCTCTCTCTCTCTCTCTCTCTCTCTCTCTCTCTCTTTCTCTTTCTCTCTCTCTCTCTCCCTCTCTCTCTCTCTCTCTCTCTCTCTCTCTCTCTCTCTCTCTCTCTCTCTCTCTCTCTCTCTCTCTCTCTCTCTCTCTCTCTCTCTCTCTTTCTCTCTCTCTTTCTCTCTCTCTCTCTCTCTCTTTCTCTCTCTCTCTCTCTCTCTCTCTCTCTCTCTCTCTCTCTCTCTCTCTCTCTCTCTCTCTCTCTCTCTCTCTCTCTCTCTCTCCCTCTCTCCTCTCTCCCTCTCCCTCTCCCTCTCCCTCTCCCTCTCTATTTCTCTCCCTTCCTTCCCCCGTCCCTCTCTCCCTCCCTCTCTCCTTCCCTACCTCTTCCCAACCATGTGCTCTCACGAAATCAGGGATGCGAAGAATCCCTCTCGGGGGCCATTTCTGCCCCCCCCCCTCCCCAGATAGGCGGGGTCTCCAACAGACGCATCTGAACGGGCTATTTTGCACCTTCTTAATCTCCCGTCTGGTATTATTGTGAAGGCGTGCGCGATACATTTGCTATGCTGTCAAGTTATGCTTCTCTCTCTCTCTTTCTCTCTCTCTCTCTCTCTCTCTCTCTCTCTCTCTCTCTCTCTCTCTCTCTCTCTCTCTCTCTCTCTCTCTCTCTCTCTCTCTCTCTCTCTCTCTCTCTCTCTCTCTCTCCATGTTTTAGGGTAGATTAGGGTGTGGGCGGGGCAATATTCAGGGCATTCAGGGCTGGGCAGATGTTTAAGGCATTTGTTTTTGTGGGGAGGGGGGGGTGTATATGTTTATCTTGTCGTTTGTTTGTTTGTCTGTCTCTGTGTGGGAACGTGTTGTGTCGTGGCGTGTAAGCAAAATCCTTGTCGAAGCTTTGTGTAAAGACACTTTTTTCACTTTTTTTTTCTTTTTTTCTTTTTTTTATGATGCAGGACATTCGACATCGTAACATCCTGTTATATCCTACAACATCCGGTACCGTCCTGTCTATCCGCCCGGCCGCCGTGTGTGTGCATTGTTCCCCCCTTCCTCCTCCTCCTCCTCCTCCTCCTCCGCCGCCGCCGCCGCCGCCGTCTCCGTTGCACGCCATGACCCTGCAACCGCCATATATGTACACACGGGATCCAACCCCCCTCCCCCTCCCCCTCCTCTCCCCCTTACCATATCCGCTCTCACCATATCCGTCTCGTCTCTAATCCTTGTGTTTCCCTTCTCCAGAGTTCCATATTTTCCCCTCCCTTCGTCTGCCCCCCCCCATACTTATTCGCCTTTTAACCCCATACCATCCCCTCTTATGCTCCCCCACTCCCCGCTCCTATGCTGCCCTCTCCCCTCATACTCATTCTCTCACCTCCACCCCTCCATAGTCAAGACCCCCTTCTTTGCAAAACTCGTTTTAAAATCTCCTCTCGTTTGCATCTCCATCAGAGAGTTTCCTCCCCGCCTTTCCTCTTTCCTTCCTTTCGTTCCTTTTATCCCCTCTTCTCTATGTACCTTCCTACCTCCCTCCTTCTTTCCATCCTTCTCTCTCTTTCCCTTCTCTCCCTCTCTCCCTCCCTCTCTTTCCCTCCCTTCTGTTCCTCCTTCCCTCCCGCATCCCTCCTTCCCTTCTTTCCTTACCTTCTCCTCTTCCTTCTCTTCCTCCTTCCCTTCCTTCCTTCCTTCCTGCTTTCCTACTTTCCTCCCTTCCTTTTTTCTCTCCTCCCTTCCTTCCTTCTCTCCTCCCTTCCTTCCTTCTCTCCTTCCTGCCTTTCCCTCTTTCCTTCCTTCTCTCCTCCCTTCCTTCCTTCTCTCCTTCCTGCCTTTCCCTCTTTCCTCGGGGTGTGGTTCCTTCCTTATCTCCTTGTGGCTCGGCGCCGTGTTTCGGTCATGCATAAGGGCTTGGTGCATGGCGCGACGGCGAGGCTGATAATCCTGGCATGGGCGTGATAAACCAACCCCCTATTTATTTTTTTCCCCTTATATGAGTTGTTCTTATTTACGTTTTGTTGTTGTTTTATTGTTGTTGTTATTGTTGCTGCTGTTTTGTTTTGTTATTCGTAAATTGTTTTTTATTTATTTTTATGTTGTTTCCGTGCTACTGGTTCGACGGGATTGTCTATTTTTCCGTGATAGATGGACATACAGTGTCTTTACACTGAATGACTTATTCTTTACCTACGTCTCGGGAGTCATGCATTACAGATTCGCCTCCCAATGCTTTCATACTTGCGAAAAATTGCATGATAGTTAGCTTAATCCAACCCAACCATGATCTCACAGTAGAGGTGTACCGTGATCGTTTTTTGTTTTTTTTTCCAAACATTGCAACCCCATGATTCACCCATTGCAGCTCCGACGTCCTAATTTATTGCACACTCTCCCTCCCCCTCCCCCTCTCCCCTCCCTCCCTATATTGGCGTGTGACGTCATGAGCTGAATAGTAGAGATAGGGGGAGGGCGAAGGGGACGCGGTGATCAGTGTCACAGGTAGAGAGGGAGGAGGTCTAAGTGGGCTGTGAGATATGTGTGCGTATGTGTGTGTGGGGGGGGGTCTGTGTGTGTGTGTGTGTGTGTGTGTGTGTGTGTGTGTGTGTGTGTGTGTGTGTGTGTGTGTGTGTGTGTGTGTGTGTGTGCGCGCGCGTGCGTGCGTGCGTGAGTGCATCCGTGTGTGTGAGTGTGAGTGTGTGCGCGTGTATGTCATAATGATGACGTGGATAGCCTCCCACAAGGAGGATGTCTTTCGAGGACCAAGTGGCGTGCGCATGTCCGGTACGATCACAAAGACAATAGCTCTTGCCTGACGTGAGCTCTCACCTACACGGGACCGTCTGCCAAATGACACTGGCAGGTATGACACGTGACAGGCGCCGTGACAGTCATCCCGCTGTTTATGAATCAGTAGTGTTGTTTTTATTTATTCTGTGTATCTTTATGTCGCCTGAAGATTTTTGTGCATTTTGGATAAAAGAGAGGATTTTATTTTTTTTCGTTTATTCTTCTTTCGTCTTTCTTTTTTATAATTTCTTTCTTTACCTTTTTATATCTTCTCTTTCTCCTTTTTTTACACATTTTCTCTCGCTGTTATCCTGTTATATTTATCTTTTTGAGTTTCCTGAAGGAGAAGACAGGAAACGGGAAAGAAAAGTTGATGGAAAATACGTGTCGTTTTTCAGGTGTAATAACCGACCCGTTTCAACTGACCGTGAGTAGTAGGCGGAAAGTTAATCATAATACGAAGTGTTGTCCAGTGACGTTGGATGAAAAAAAAAAAAAAAAAAAGTTGTGACGTATTAAAAAAAAAAAATCGTGTGACGTATTAAAGAAAAGGTCGTATTTATTTTTTTTTCTATGTATGACTTTAAAATGTCTTTAAAATGTCTTTAAAAAATCGTAGTATATATATTTATATTTCTTTTTTTATATCGGATCACGTATTTAAATCAATAATTGGACGTATTTTATACGCACGGACACACCCACGGGAAAGAACAGGATTTTAATAAACCGGCAACGAAAGTATTTCAAAATGTTTAGCTTTTCTACCCACGCGTTGGTAAATGCGACAGCACTGCGTCTCAAACTTGCCAGTGTTGCAGAAGTTGATGAAAAATTGCAAATAATGATAATAAGTGGGCTGTCAGGTGGGTATGTAGGGCAGCGAGGATAAGGGGAAAAATTGACGGCGCGCATGCCAGGACTTCCTTGTTTTGATTTTGAAATTGGAGAACTAGAGTGATACTAAAAGTGGAAAGAGAAAGGCGAAAGTCGGAGGGAGAGAGGAGAGGAGAGGAGAGGAGAGGAGAGGAGAGGAGAGGAGAAGGAGGGAGGAGAGGGGAAAGAGAGAGGAGAGAGAAGAGAGAGAAGAGAGAGAAGAGAGAGAAGAGAGAGAAGAGAGAGAAGAGAGAGAAGAGAGAGAGAGAGAGAGAGAGAGAGAGAGAGAGAGAGAGGGAGAGAGAGAGAGAGAGAGAGAGGAGAGGGAGAGGGAGAGGGAGGGAGAGAGAGAGGGAGGAGGGAGGGAGAGAGAGGAGAGGAGAGGAGAGGAGAGAGAGAGAGAGAGAGAGAGAGAGAGAGAGAGAGAGAGAGAGAGAGAGAGAGAGAGAGAGAGAGAGAGAGAGAGAGAGAGAGAGAGAGAGAGAGAGAGAGAGAGAGAGAGAGAGAGAGAGAGAGAGAGAGAGAGGGAGGAGGAGGGAAAGAGGGAGAGAGGGAGAGACTATCTATCTCTATCTCTATCTCCATCTCTCTCTCACTCATTTCTTTTTTCAGCATGAAGATAGAGGCCCAGTCACTAAAACCTTCCAAAATGATCTTGCCGCTATCATGAGGTAACCACATGCCTGTCCTGCCAAACTACCAGTCTAGCCTACCTACCTGCCCTGCCCTGCCTCATCTCAAGGGACAGAGGCTGGATCATGCGCCTCTCACGTGATTTTGTTTTGAGAGTTAAGGAGGGGGAGAAGAGAGAGAGAGAGAGGAGGAGAGGAAGGAGGAGGGAAGGGAGGGAAATAAGGAATTAAGAGAAGAATGAGGGAGGAAGGAGAAGACGAGAATCTAAGTAGTGAAAAGGAGTGGAAAAGGGAGGGGAGGGGACGGAAGTAAGAGAGAGGGAGGGATGGGAGGGGAGAAGCAGGAGGGAGAGAGGAGGGAGGAAGGGAAGCGCCGGCGTTTTAGCATGTATTCAGGCATTGAGCGAGAGAAATCGTGATGTACGGGGTTATTTACAAGGCATGGAAAGCGGGGAAATATGGCTCGTCGTGGAAAAGCGAAATCCGACAGGGGGAGAGGGAGGGGGGGGAGGGGAGGGGAGTGGAGTGGGAGGGGATGTACAGGCTGACGATGGCGGTGGTTTTGATTTATGTTTATTTTTTCAGTGTGTCATTATTTCGCTCTCTCTTTCTTTTTCTCTTTCTCTCTTTCTTTCTTTCTTTCTCTCTTTCTCTCTCGCTCTCTCTCTTTCTTTCTTTCTCTCTCTCTCTCTCTCTCTCTCTCTCTCTCTCTCTCTCTCTCTCTCTCTCTCTCTCTCTCTCTCTCTCTCTCTCATTATTACCATCATCATTTCTATCGTTGTCTGCCTTCTTACAATCGATGACTTTTGTGACGTAACTATCTCTCATAAGTTATTATGAGACATAATGACGGAGAAGTTGTAGCATAGAAAAAATCTTCGGGCACGGAGGTGAAGGAGAGGAGGGAGAGGAGAGGGGGGGAGGAAGGGGGGGGGAGAACATACTTTCACTCCCTCTCGCCTTCCACAGTCAAAGTGACTCATACATTTTTGTCTATATATGTCTCTCTATCTCTCTTTTTTTCTTCTTCTCCTTCTTTTATCGCGGTCGTTGGCAGAAAATCGCACGCTTATTGACATGCATTCGCACCTCCTTGTGGATTGGGGCGTTCAATTAGCGGACATCAGCTTATATTGTGGTACCTGTTGTGGAAGGTTCGGGACTCTTTCCTACGCACATACGCACGCACATGCATACACGGACGGAGGTACATTGGTACATTTACGCGCACGCACACACATGCACGCACAGGCACACACGCACACGTATTTTCTTTCCTCTTTTGATGACGTCTATGGAATTGAATTACCGGCGATAAACTTTTTTTTTCGTCGGGAAGGAAGCTTACGTGAAATTTTGTAATAAATAAATCTAATAATAATAAAAATAAATGGGTGATAGAAGACACGTTCACAGCGAGGATTGATAGACATAGCGGTTGATGCCCTTGTGGTCCCCTGCCGCTGCACCCGAGATAATGTTGTACAACCACATGGCCTCAACCAGCTAGAACTCCCGCGTGCTGCTCACCGAGAGAGAGAGAAAAAACCCGTTGAGAAAGTTAGCGTTGTAGATCAGAGGGTAGTGTAATATGCCATTTCACTTGGGTTAATAGCCGTTTCGGTATAAAACTCTTCCTGCCTTGTTTTTTTTCTAATATTCGAGCTAAGATGGAGAGTGCAGGTAGAGAGGGAGTCGGTCGGACGTTAGGTTTCTAAGGTCTCCCGCGCGCAGCCTCTGGGACGTCATGACGGGTTCGCGGCCCGGCCAGACGTACGACGACGCCACACTTTTTTTCGGGGCTCGGGGAGTAGGGGAGGGGGAGGAAGGGGAGGAGGAGGAGGTGAGCGTATGATATGCTCGACTTGTTGCTCTGCACGTCACGTTTTGCAGGGTATATCGTTGAAATGTGTTGATGATCTAAGTTTCGGAGGGTAGTGATGTATCGTTGGAAGGGTTTAGCGACGAAACGAAGGGTTGAATTCGCCTCCGAGGGGGTGGGAGGAAGGCCGTACGACAACCCCCCGACGGTCACCCCAGGAGGCAACCGGCCGACGAGTGTGTGTGTGAATTTCATCGTCGGGTTTCGAGCAGTGACTCAGTGCGCCGCCGTGGGTGCTGTGTGTAGTGATGCGTAGGGAGACTCAGTGTCGGGTGATGTTCTCGAGTAAATCGCGTAATAAGCACCACACATTCAAAGGACCGATGGCGATGGTGTTAGACTGCGGGCGTGCCGTGTGATGCGTTATGTGCGCCGAGAGAGCCTCCACCATGCAAGACAGGCGGAATAGACAGGACAAGACCATGGACTTGGTGATCTGGAAGTTGGTGAGTTTAAACACACACGTTCTTCCTCGTCGAGCGCTTTAGGCGAGGCATGGCCGCGCTGGGACGAGGGCGGCTGGACGGACGCCCTCTGCAGAAAGGGATTTTTGGGAGGAAACAGCTTTCGTTGCGGAGGAAATGGGGATTTTGTCGTATTTTCACTCTGAAGTTGGGTTTTATTTGGCGTTTTGGGTGACATGCGGAGACGAAAGGATGATAATAACTTAAAAAAAAAACGTTTCGGTTTGATGTTTGGTGAAGGAAACGGGATGGTATTTCGTCTCATGAATTGTCTATAAAATGAGTGTTCTCTTCTGTTCCATGTCTGTTATTTAGGCTGATTTTTATTTATTTGTTCTCGTGCAGCAAGTAAACAATCTCAGCTTTGAAGATATGCGGAAAGTACATTGAACCGACTGTACTCTCCTTACTACCTTTGGCAATGATTAAAGGCTTGTTCCATGAATAGTATAATATTATTATTATTATTATTATTATTATTATTATTCATACATTCATACATCAAGCTCACATGTACACGTATTCAGTGTATATGTGTGTGATATATACAGAATATATATATATATATGTATGTATGTTTGTATGTAAACGGTTAGTGTGCTCATTAAATACTTATTTTCATGATCTGTTTTTAGCTTTTGGGGTATTATTATGACTGCCTTTGATGTTCTTTCATATATACTCTATAACTTAACTCCCCTGCTGCGAAATGTTGAAAACAGTGCAACATTGTGCAGGCTGTTGATGAAGTGTGGCTCTCCGCCCATACTGTTCCGGATTGTTATTTGTATTTATTTTTTCTATTATTTGTCACTGCCAAATTTGAGTTAAAGTAGGAGTTAAAGCAATTTAAAGCAGTTAAAGTAATTTGCTCAATGAAGAAAATCAAAACGCAGGGGGTCTCGAGACAAGCTGTCGAAATCTGATTATGCAAATGGGATCCAATTTCCACCTAGTTAAACGGAGGAAGTATGAGAGAGAGAAAGAGAGAGAGAGAGAAAGAAAGAGAGAGAGAGAGAGAGAGAGAGAGAGAGAGAGATGGGCCAAACAAAAGAAAAATACAGAAAAAAAGAGAACAGGAAGATGAGTCACGACTCGCACGGATCTGAGTCAAATAGTGGACGCAGAAATATGCAGATGAAAAGAGAATGACTCACTTTAACGGTGTTCAAAGTGGGGGATAGAACAAGGGCGGGGGGAGGTGGGTGGTGGGCGTGGTGAGTGTGGGGGGGGGGGAGAAGGGGGCTGTTCACTCACCTTAGCTTCAAGACAAGAAAAGAGCCTTGGCTATTTGACATCACCCTAAAATGGTATAGTGCGCTGGCAGAGAATATACGATTACTGTTTCTTAATGATGACGGTGATAGGAATGGTAATGGTTATGGTGATTATGATGAGGGTGTATTTATGTCATACAGTTCATGTATGATGCATTGCGCGTGGCTTTTGTCTTCCGGTACAGAGTGCATGGCTACTGTTTCATGGGAAAGTGCGGAAGGGGTTACAGTATATGTGTCTGGAATCTGACAGTAGAACGTGCATGGCAACTGTCTTGTGCAAGGTGTCTTAGATACTGTAAGACGGTATGGTGTGCATGATTATTCTCTCACGGGTCTTACCTGTGCGGTTGAGTCATTACTCCGCGTGTCTGTGTATGTTGTTGTTGTTTGTTAACTCTTGTTTTCTGTCTGTGGATTTGGGATTGTGCGTTTCACTCGGTCTGTTTGCGTCTTTTTTTTATTTTTTGCTTCTCACCAACTGCCCCCTTTTTATTTATTTATTTCTCTCTCTCTCTCTCTCTCTCTCTCTCTCTCTCTCTCTCTCTCTCTCTCTCTCTCTCTCTCTCTCTCTCTCTCTCTCTCTCTTTCTCTCTCTCTCACCTCTTTATTCGTCCCCAACCATTCCTATCGTCCTTCCACCCCCTCCACCCCACTCTTACTCCCCCTCCACCCCTTCCTGCAGGCACACCTTAAAAGTGAAGCGCCGCCGCCACCCATGTTGTCAATTATCGTGCATCAGGCAGCGGCGTCAAACGGTTGCTGATGGAGGATGTGACGATTTTTTTTACGCATTGAGTTCGTACTTTAGAAAATAAATTCTTGTCATTGTTTTGTGTCTAGAAAGTTTGGAAATTGTATTTATTTGTTTATTTCGTTTTATTGAAGGAGAGAATTCCGTAAAGTCTTTTCTTCGAGGAAGTCAAAAGTTCGGTACGAAGTTGGCCTGTTCGTTCCGTGTCTTACGTGTGACTGTGTTTGGTTGTTTGTTTGTTTACTTCATAGTGTAAACAAACTAAACATAAGGTGGTTTAGAATTTGACATTGATTTCGAATCGGATCTTCTTTTCTCTTTTCTTCTTCTTTTTCTTCTTCTTCTTCTTCTTCTCCTCCTCCTCCTCCTCCTCCTCCTCCTCCTCCTCCTCCTCCTCCTCCTCCTCCTCCTCCTCCTTCTATTTAACTTTCTTTTTTTCAACAATTTATACTCAAGACTTTCCTTCAAGAAACGTCTTGGAGAAAGAAAAATGTTCTTTAGCTTTCACCCTTTCTTACTCGTGCACGTGTACTTTTTTATTATATTCTTTTTCTTCTTATTTTTTGGCTTTGAATTTTTTGTTTAAGATCGTGAAGCTTTCTACTGTTACTGGTCGCGTATTTCGTGCTAGAGGGGCGGTATAAGCAGCAACTGTTGTAGCAGTAGCAGAAGCACCAGCAGTAGCAATAGGGGCATCATTGAGAGTAGCAATAGCAGTAGTAGTAGTCGGAGTAGCAATAGCAGTAGGAGCAGTAGGAGTAGCAGTAGCAGTAGTAGGGGTAGCAGTAGAAGTAGCAGTGGCCAGCGAAGGGGCATTGTATTTTCGTCAGCGGTTTGAGTACCTTGCAATTGGGGTATTTTGGCATTGTTTACGGCAATAGAGTACTAGCAAGAGGGGCTTTTGGCACCGTGCCACATCGTCCTTTTAAGAGAGAGAGAAAGAAAGAAAGAAAGAAAGAAAGATAGAAAAAGATATACATATATATATATATATATATATATATATATATATATATATATATATATATATATATATAGAGAGAGAGAGAGAGAGAGAGAGAGAGAGAGAGAGAGAGAGAGAGAGAGAAAAGGAGAAAAGAAGAGAGAGAGGGGGAGAGAGAGACAGACTCTCTCTCTCTCTCTCTCTCTCTCTCTCTCTCTCTCTCTCTCTCTCTCTCTCTCTCTCTCTCTCCCCTCCCTCCCTCCCTCTCTTCCTCCCTCCCTCCCCCCTCCCTTCCTCTCTCCCTCCCCTCCCCCCTCCCCCCCTCCTTTCGTCCTTTTCACTCACTCAATCTCTCAACTCAACCCCACAACCTCTCTCCTCAACAGACCAAACTTCCCTGTCATCCTGGCCGCTTCATTGGTACTTGCATCGGGTTCCACGCTTGCTTGCTTGCTTGTTTGCTTGCTTTGTTCCCTTTCTCTTTCTCTTCTTCTTTCTCTTCTGCGTCTCCTTTCTCTCACTCTTTGGCGGCCAGTTTCGCTCCCAGGTCGATCTCTCTCTCCTTTTCTCTCTTCCTCCTTTCTCTCCCTCTCTCCCTCCTGCCCCCCATCCCTCCCTCCCTCCCTCTCCCCCCCACCCCCCACTCTAACCTGCCCACCTGCCCGCTTCACATGTGTCATGTGATACCCACCTGCCCCCTTTTCGTTCCCTTTTTCTTTCTTCTTCGTTTATCTTTTTTTCTCTATCTTTTTTGTTTTCCAACTCTTTCTGTCTCTCTCACTCTCTCTCGCTATCTCTCTCTCTCTCTCTTCTTCCTTTCCTCTCTCCCTCCCTTTCTCCCTCCCCTTTCTCTTCCCTCGTCGTATCGACCAGTAGTCTCTCATTATTCCCACCTGCTCCGTTCCCCTCCCCCCCTCCCCCTACTCCCCTGCCCTCCACACCACACACACAGCAGTGTCGTTATAGCATCAATGGTTGCACTCTCCCGCTGCCTCCCCCCCACCCCCCCACCCCTCATGTGGCTCTCTTCTCTTCTTTCCGCCCAGCCCTTCCTCTCCCTCTCCCTTTATCTCTTCCTCTCCTTCTCCCTCTTCTTCTCCCCCTCCCCCTCCTTTTCCTGAGCCATCTTCTTCCCTCCATCCCCCCTCCTCCTAGCCTTCCCTCCCCCCCCTTCCTTTCCTGTTCTTGAGTAAGTGGGCAATTCCCTTAGTATTTACACAGCAGCGTGGGACTACGAAACATTAAGGGTCTTTGGGTATGTGCCGACGACGAGGAGGAGGAAGAGGAAGAAGAAGAATTGAAGGAGAAAGAGGAAGAGGAAAAGCAAGTAAAAAAAAAAAAAACTGATGATGGAGATGAGGGGGACGAGGGTGGGAGCTGTTGGGTGTAGGTGTAGGTGTGGGGATACAGAGTAGCACTCGTTCACTCATCAGTCACAGGAGTGCCAAAAATCACTCTACTCCCTGTTGTAAATGGCAACGAAAAAAAAAAATATATATGATATATGTATATATATAAAATGTGTTCTTATTTTTTTTCTATTTCTGTTTATTTCTATTACATCATAGATACATCGTTACAGTGTCAGGGATATGCGCGTATGCAAATGCAGGCGAAAAATTAGTAAGCGATGCGTACCGGACGAGGGGTTTACTACACAGGTGTTTCTTTCTTTCTTTTTTTCTTTTTTTTTTAGCCAGCGCGAGGGGTGTGACTGGAATGCCGGCGAGTCAAAGGGGGGTGGGTGGGGGGGCGGTGGGAGGGGGGAGGGCAGGATGCGAATATTGGCGCAGTCCCCAGTCGCTACTGTAGCCATGACCTCGCTGTAGTTTTGATGGAGCTCGCTGGAGTGGGTGGAGGCTTAATGAGGTTTTTGGTTTGGGGCGTAGGTGTGGTGGTAGGTTTTGGGTGGGGGTGCAGGCAGGCTGGCAGACAGACAGACTGAAAGACAGGCAGACAGACAGGCAGATAGGCAGGCAGGCAGGCAAGCGGGCAGGCAGGCAGGCAGGCAGGCAGGCAGGCAGGCAGGCAGGCAGGCAGGCTGGCAGACAGACAGACTGAAAGACAGGCAGACAGACAGACAGACAGACAGACAGACAGACAGACAGACAGACAGAGACATACACAGACACACACAGACACACAGACAAGCACACATAATGACAGACAGACAGACGGGAGAAGGTGAAGGTAGTCCGCTCCCGGCGTCACGCGAGGCTACGGCTACAGCAACATAGTTTCGTCGCTTTTATGTGTCTGGAGCGCGACCAAGGAGCGGCGCCAAGCGGGGAGGCTGCGAACCCTGTTGACGTTAGAGGAATGTGTAGGCCTAGGTGACAGCGACGCCCCGCTAGACCTATGTCTGTCCTGCTCTTTTTCTATGTTTTTTTTTTTTTTTTTTTTTTTTTTTTTTTTTTTTTTTTTTTTTTTTTTTTTTTTTTTTTTTTTTTTTTTTTTTTTTTTTTTCCTCTCTGTCTGTCTGTCTGTCTGTTTTTCTCGTTCTATCTCTCTCCCTCTCTGACTGTCTCTTTGTTTCTCTATCTCTATCTGCTTACCTATCTTTCTGTCTCACTCACCCCCTCTCCCTCTCCCTCTCCCTCTCCCCCTATCTCACCTACCCCCTCTCCCCCCTCCTTCCCCTCCCTCTCCAATCCCTGGAGGAGGATCGGCAAGTACGCACTTCAGAAGAAGAAGAAAAAAATTAAAAGAGCCAAGGACGACCATGTGTCGAGTGTATATTGTATCCCTCGACATCGACTGAAGGCTGCGTCGACTGATTGCCGGATTAGGAACACGTCTTCATTCAACCGCCGGTGCCTTGGTGACGCTCACTCGGGAATTGATAAGATGCTTGGAGGGGAGGAGAGAGGACTCGGGGCTTTCTTTGTTTGGTTCTGTGCTTTGGGGGGTTTAATTCGTTAGAGAGAGAGAGAGAGAGAAAGAGAAATAAAGAGAGAGAGAGAGAGAGAGAGAGAGAGAGAGAGAGAGAGAGAGAGAGAGAGAGAGAGAGAGAGAGAGTTTATACGCTTAGTTAGTGTTTTTTGTATATATGTTGTTATTTTTTATGTATATATTTATCCTTAGCCTACATGACAGACAGACAGTTTTAATTGATTATAGTTAGGCTACGGGTTTTAATTAAAAGAGTAATTTAGATAAGAGTTACAGGTCTATTTTTTATGCCAAAGACAGATTTTAAAAGGTAATAAAAAAACGTAGATATGAAAAGAAGTAGTATTCGGATGTATATCGAGATCGGGGGGGGGGGGGGGTGAGGCCAGGTGCCCGGGAGCCCAATCAACAGGTGAGCAGGTGAGCGACCGTCCCCTGCCGTGCGTGCCTGCGTGCTTATAACTACTGCCACTGCTAGAGGTCGCTGTTGCAGGTCATGCAATGTGGTGTCTCATTGAGTTTTGTCCTTGTTGTTGTTGTTGGCGTTGTTGTTGTTGTTATTGTTGTTGTTTTTAAGCGTTTTTAAGCCTTTGGAAGTGTTGTGGTGACGCGATATTTGGAGTGGGTGGTGGTGGCGGGAGGCCAGATTTTACTTTTTTTTTATTGGGATTTTTTGTTTGTTCTTTTTTTTCTCTTGTCTTTTTTGCTTCGTCATCGTTCCTTGCTTGTGCTACTCTTCCGATATCTCTTGGAGCAAGAGAGAGAGTGGGTGAGTGAGGATGAGAGGGTGGGTGAGAGTGTGAGTGTGAGTGTGAGTGTGAGTGTGAGTGAGAGAGAGAGAGAGAGAGAGAGGTAGAGATGGAGAGAGAGAGAGCGTTGTCGGTGCCTCGCGTTCCTTCCTACCTTCTTCCTTCCACTGTCGGTCCGTTCTCGGCGGGAGAGAGAGAGAGAGAGAGGAGGTCGATGCCCAAATTCCTGTCCGCGTTCTCGAACATTCGCGATGGCTGAACGCGAATTGCTTCTCCCTCTCTCTCGCTCGCTCTCTTTCTATCTCTCCTCCTCTCTCTCTCTTTCTCTCTCTCGCTCGCTCTCTTTCTATCTCTCGCTCGCTCTCTTTCTCTCTCTCTCTCTCTCTTTCTATCTCTCCTCCTCTCTCTCTCTCTTTCTCTCTCTCGCTCGCTCTCTTTCTATCTCTCGGTCGCGCTCTCTCTCTCTCTCTCTCTCTCTCTCTCTCTCTCTCTCTCTCTCTCTCTCTCTCTCTCTCTCTCTCTCTCTCTCTCTCTCTCTCTCTCTCTCTCTCATACACCCTCCCTCCCTCTCTCCCTGCCTTTTTTTCTCACTCTCCCTCCCCTCCTCTCCCCTACCCTACCCTACCCTTCCTCCAACATTTTCTTTACTTTGCAATGTTTTTGCCAATTCATCCATCTGCCAAGAGAGAGGGAGAGAGAGAGAGAGAGAGAGAGAGAGAGAGAGAGAGAGAGAGAGAGAGAGAGAGAGAGAGAGAGAGAGAGAGAGAGAGAGAGAGAGAGAAGGGGGGCAAGCTTTATAAAGTTGGTTTCGAGAAAACTGAAGCCAGTGTTATCCTGAGTTGTGCCCCGTGTGAGTGTGTGTTTGTGTTTTCACTGTTTCGTTCATGTGCACATGTGTAGGGTTCATGGATGTAGACACGTGGATGCCTGGACGTTTTATAACTCGAATTTTGCCATGTTTTTATTTGTTGATCGCTAGAACAATTTAAATGAAACTTAAACAAAATTCAATTAATACCTATAGTAAAAACGAAAAGGAAATTAAAGCAAACAAGAAGAAAAAAAAAGGGAAAGGAAAGAAAGAAAGAAAAACCGCACATACACCACCAGGAAGTCAAAACGCACATTTTCTTCATACTTTTGGAGGGTGAAACCGCAATCTTTGCCTACTGCGCCGCCCGTGACCGTGGGCGTGAAAAGGACACGAGGAAGCGACGGGGCGTGACCATCGAGGACACTGGCGAACCGTGGAACGAACCGTGGAACCGAGAGTTGAACCGGTCGATGACATACAGACCTTGGGAGAACCTCGGTCTCTGTTTGTACCTCATCCCCCTCCCTCCTCTCCTCCTCCTCCTCCTCCTCCTCCTCCTCCTCCTCCTCCTCCTCCTCCTCCTCCTCCTCCTCCTCCTCCTCTCCCCTCCCCCTTCTCCTCCTCCTCCTCCCCTTTCTCCTTCTGCTTTCTCTCACCCTATTCATCTTTGTCTTTTTTTTTCTCCGGCTTTATTTTTTCTCTCTTTCTGCTTGCTCTCTCTCTCTCTCTCTCTCTCTCTCTCTCTCTCTCTCTCTCTCTCTCTCTCTCTCTCTCTCTCTCTCTCTCTCTCTCTCTCTCTCTCTCTCTCTCTCTCTCTCTCTCTCTCTCTCTCTCTCTCTCTCTCTCTCTCTCTCTCTCTCTCTCTCTCTCTCTCTCTCTCTCTCTCTCTCTCTCTCTCTCTCTCTCTCACTATCTCTCTCACTATCTCTCTCACTATCTCTCTCTCTCTCTCTCTCTCTCTCTCTCTCTCTCTCTCTCTCTCTCTCTCTCTCTCTCTCTCTCTCTCTCTCTCTCTCTCTCTCTCTCTCTCTCTCTCCCTCTCCCTCTCCCTCCCTCCCTCATCCTTCTTCGTGGTGGTCTAAAAAAAACTGAACTGATATACCTTTCATTTTCTTGTTTAATTAAACATTCCTTTACTTTTAGAATTTTACTCAAAGAAAAAATAAAACGGCGTATGTATCTCTCGCCCCTTTTTATTCTGTATCTCTTTTCCTTTACTTATTCATTACTCACATCTCTACTCATTTACTCATTCATTACTGACATCTCTTCATTTACTAATTTATTCTGTAGTTAATTTCCATTATTCCGTTATTCACATCTCTATTCATTTACTCATTCATTACTCACATCTCTACTCATTTACTCATTCATTATATCCGTCTTCTTTTGATATTGTCTCCCGAGTTTGTGGGTTAACGAGGTCGCTGACGTTTCTTGGCTCCATCGGGTGCGCAAGTTCTTCCGTATGCGTGGTGAAAGGTTTATCGTTTTGTTTCGTTTTTTTTTCGTTTTTATTTCGTCTCTGGGAGGGGATTTTTTTGTTTTTGTTTGTTTGTTTATTTATTTTGGAGTGGTTTTGGTGGTAGGTTGATTTGTTTAGGGGGTTTGTTTTTTGGTTGGGTATTTCGTTCGTGTGTATTTCTTTGTTTGTTTGTTTGATGAGGGGGTAGTTTGTCGTGTGATTTTGTTGCTTCTCGTTTTTATTTTGTGTCTTGATTTCGGAGGTTTTATGTTAATATGGTTATGATTATGTTCATCATTGTTATCGCTTTCATTATTATTTTTTGGGGGGCGCGTGTGTGTTTCGTTTGTTGTTTACGTTATTATCTTTTGTTTACTTGTTTGTTCATTTTTGTTTACGAAGATTGTTTGTAGGCTTCATCTAAATTTGTTATATGATTTATATTTTGATTTGCTTTTGTTAAATCAGAGAAAGAGAGAGAGTAAAATTAAGAGAGAAAGTGGAAGAAATGGAGAGAGAGAAAGCAAACGAAATAATTGTGCGAGAACGAAAGCGAGAAAAAGAAAGAAAGAAAGAAAAAGAGATAGATGGAAAGAGAGCGAGAGTCATGCCCCACCATAAGAGTGCCAAGGGACACACATCCCAGTGCCCAGATTATTCAAGGTGAAGAATAAGTTAACTACGGGAATCTTGGCACCATGCCTCTGGGTCCGGATACCCCCTCTTCCCCTTCCCTTCCCCCTTCCCCTGGGCACCTTGGAACCCACGTTGACAGGTGTAATTCCTAAAGTATGTGTGTGAGGAATGGGGGGAGGGGGTGGGGGAGGAAAGGGAAGGGGCTGGGTTAGTGGGAGGGGGGATGTTTAGGTGACTGTGTGTGTGTGTGAGTGAGTGAGTGAGTGAGTGAGTGAGTGAGTGAGTGAGTGAGTGAGTGAGTGAGTGAGAGAGAGAGAGAGAGAGAGAGAGAGAGAGAGAGAGAGAGAGAGAGAGTGAGAGAAAGTGAGAGTGATGCACCGCCGTCGAGTCTACAGTATATTGCATGTTATTCTTTTGTTATATTGGTCATGCGTATATACGAAATGAAAGGAGAGTGTATGGTTAGGGAGGAGTGGGGGGGTGGGGATTTAGGAGGTAGAGTGAGAGGGAAAAGAAGAGAGGAGAGGGGGGAGGGGTGAGAGGGGCGCAAGGATACTGGGGACTTTGCGGTCATGTGCATTATTGACGATACACTAGACGACGCCCTTTTCGTACTCCTCCTCCTCCTCCTCCTCCTCCTCCTCTACCTCTTCTTCTCCTTCTTCTTCTTACCCCTCTTCCGTACCCTTCCCTTTCCCCATCCACCTTCCCCTTCTCCTTCCCCTTGTCCTTCCCCTTCCCCTCCCCCTTCCTCTCCCCCTTTCCCTTCCCGTTCCCCTTCTTCTTCCTCTTCCCCTTCCCCTTCCCCTTCCCCTTGCTCTTCCCCTTCCCCATCCCCCTTCCTCTTCCCCTTCCCCTTCCCCTTCCTCTTCCCCTTCCCCTTCCCCATCCCCCTTCCTCTTCCCCTTCCCCATTCCCCTTCCCCTTCCCCTTCCCCTTCCCCTTCCCCTTCCTTCCATTGTACGCCCGTAGAGAGATTTACCTACTTGTCGAACGTCTGGAGGAAATTGTCTCAACTTCTCTCTGCCGTCTAAAGTTTTGATGATGTGAATAGTGAATGGAAAAAGTAGTGGGTAGCGAGTCGTGAATGAAGAAGAAATAGGAGATTAGATTTAGCGAAACGAAATGATAAACGACTGAAAGTAAGAGGTGATAATTTCATGGGACAGACAAGTGATTTCACCAGAAGTAACAAAGATAGAGATGATGAATAGAGTGATGTAAACAATGATAATGACAATAGCACTAGTAGTAGTGATAGTAATGATAGTAATAATGATAATAATTATAATTATATTGATTTTTATATATTGTATATAACTATCGGAACAAACACACCAAAAAGGAAAAAGGAATTTTCACTCTTCAAAGCACACGCACGCACACTTAGTATAACTGAGCCATAGCGCCGTTTTTATTTTTCGTCCTTTAACGCATCATGCTTTTCCCTTCACGCCCCGGCCCCTTCATGTGCTTGTGCCCTTTGCCAAACGGCGCCGCGAGATTTTGCCCCTCGCGTTGTCCTTATTGGGAAAGAAAAGGTAATTTGGCACTCCGCGGATGGCACCACCCGGGGAGAAGGGGAGGGAGGGAGGATAGGGGATGGGGGGATGGGAGAGGGGGGAAGGAGGGAGGATGGTGATGGGGGGATGGGAGAAGGAGGGAGGGAGGGAGGAGGGGGAGGGGGAAGTAGAAAGAAGGAGAGGAGGAGGAGGAGGAGGAGGAGGTAGAGACGCGTGGCACATTTCTCACTTATATACACAGCTGTGCAATGGCATCATTGCGGTGAAACAATGTGAAGAACTTCCTGTCAGAGTACATGTTTGACCTGCATTTCCCTTCTTTGATGTTTGTGACGCATAAAAGGTATTTATATAGGTTAGAATCATCACCATCATCCTTTATCATTATTATTGTCATTGTTTTATTATTATTATTATTATTATGATTGGTAGTAGTATCAATTTGATTTTCTTTTATGTTTATCACTCATAAGTTCCGGTGACTTAATTCCATTGTTGTGTGTCTGTATACGTATTATTGGATGTGCGCTTTCATGTGTATGTGTCTGTGTTTGTGTCTCTGTGTCTGCGGCATGCATGATTCGACAGCATTCAAACTCGTGTTATTGTCATTTGATATCATTAGTAGAATGTTGGTGGTAATAGCACCATAATTAAGGTATCAGGTGTACGAGTTTCTCCCTTAACGAGCAGAGCGGCGTGTCAAGTGAATAATGGTGCCAGAACGAATCGGGGTTGACACAGAGGGCACGGGATATGGTGCGTCTCTTGCTCTCGCTCTCGCTCTCTTTTTTGTCTCTGTCGCTCGTTCGCTTTTGCTCTTGTGTTTTTGTGTTTTTTGGTTTGCCGGGCGCTCTTTTTCTCCTCTTGCTCCTCTTCCTTCTTCTTTTTGTGTGTTCGTATTTCTCTTTCTCTCTGTCTGTATGTCTCTCTCTCTCTCTCTCTCTCTCTCTCTCTCTCTCTCTCTCTCTCTCTCTCTCTCTCTCTCTCTCTCTCTCTCTCTCTCTCTCTCTCTCTCTCTCTCTCTTCTAAAAGAAATAAAGATATAGGGAAGCATGGTATGTAAAACTTGACTTGTGAGAGATTCTCGGCCCACCCCCAGTGGTGAGGTGGGTTAGTGGGTGGGTGGGTGTCT
This sequence comes from Penaeus japonicus, assembly GCA_017312705.2. NCBI lineage: Eukaryota > Metazoa > Arthropoda > Malacostraca > Decapoda > Penaeidae > Penaeus > Penaeus japonicus. The sequence continues at coordinate 428,395 of BOPN01000305.1, read as the reverse complement.
GGGTAGGTAGGTAAGGAGGAGGGAGTGGGTTAGGTGGGGGCGGAGGGGGAGGGGCTACTATACAGCCCGGAGTGGGTGTGGCCGACCTTGAAGGCCAGTGGTTTACACTATAGCTCCATGATCAGGGTCCTGTGTGAATAGGTTTACCTAATGGGATATATGTATGGTGGTGTAATGGGAGTCCCTAATCATATAGGCCTCTGTAGGATTATCGATTTTATGTTTTTTTTTTGTGTGTGTGTGTTGTTATAGTTTTCTTCTTGTCTCCTACTGCGAATGAACTAAGGTAGCGCGGAGTAATTTTGTTGCGTAGTGCATATGATTATGTGGCATGTGCAGGGGAGGAGGGAGAGGGAGGGAGGGGGAGAAGAGAGAGAGAGAGAGAGAGAGAGAGAGAGAGAGAGAGAGAGAGAGAGAGAGAAAGAGAGAGAGAGAGAGAGAGATAGTGGAATAATGTTGCAAGTCCTCGCCTCGGAGCATTGCGTGTTGCAGGGCCTGGGCTATATGAAAGGTTTGGGGAACAGATGATGTTGGACAAAATAATTTGAAAACTCTGATTCACGCGCGCTATTATAGCCGCCTTGGACAGCATATTGCAGGCAGGCAGCGAGTGGACGCCAGCGTGACCTGTGCATGGAGATGAGTTTATTTGTTTTTTATTTGTTTTACGAGGTTGCGATATTAGAGCTTTTTTTCTGTATGTTTTTTTATTGTTTTTGTTTTTGTTATTTTTTATGTGATATTTTTTATTGTTTTTTTATCCTAATGACCTTTTTATTAGGACTTTTTTTAGATTACATTTTACACCTTTAACAAGAACAGAGCCTCGTAATAACCCCCCCCCCCCCCACTCTCCCTTCTATCTCTTCTCCCCTTCCACCTCACCATTTCTCCTCCTCTCCCCTCTCTCCACCCCTTTTTTTTTCTCTCCTCTTCTCT
>BOPN01000305.1:389956-424956 GCA_017312705.2 Penaeus japonicus | reverse complement strand
TTTCGCCTCTTTCTCCACCTCTCTAACACCGTTCTGTCTCTCTCCACTCATCTCCACCTTCCCTCTCCATCTCCGCCCTCCTTCTCCACCTGCCCCCACCCTCTCCACCTTCCCTCCCCCTCCTCCCTCTCCCTCCCTTCCCTCCCCTCCCTCTCCACCTTCCCTCCCCCACCTCCACCTTCCCTCCCCCCTGCCTCTCCACCTCCCCTCCCCCTCCCTCTCCACCTTCCCTCCCCACCCTCTCCACCTCCCCTCCCCCTCCCTCTCCACCTCCCCTCTCCCTCCCTCTCCACCTCCCCTCTCCCTCCCTCTCCACCTCCACCTCCTCCCCCTTCCTCTCCACCCCCACCCCCCCTGGGTTCAGGTGGAGCCGCAGTTGCTTTATATACATATTCGTCGTCGTTTTGGCTCCCATACCATGCGTTCGATACCCCGATTGAGGTCACTTCACTCCCGGCCGCCCGCTGGAATGGATTGGCGAATCGGCGAATCGGCGAATCGTAGTACCGTAGGGAGGATTTTGATGTCGAGGATTCGTCGGTGGAAGAAGGATGGTGATGATGGTGATGGAAAGAGTGATGAGGAGGATGAGGATGCGAATGGTGATTTAAATAGTGATGATGATGATGCGCATGATGATGATGGTAATGATGTGAGTGATGATGATGCGAATGATGATGATAATGGTGATGATATGAGTACTGATGATGATCATGATAGCAATTAATCAAGTCCTCTCACCTATCATTACGGACACAAATCTTTCTAGTCACCCTTTTTCTCCTCTTCTCCCCTGTATCCCTTTATTCATCCCCCTCCCCCTCTTCTTCCCACCCCTCTTCCACCTCCCTTTCCACCCCCCATATTTTACCCCTCTCCCTTACCTCCCCCCCTCCCCCCTTGATACAACGGAAAATGTTGCAATGCATTAGAGGTAAAAGGACTCTCCGTTGCATCAGTTGAGCGAGCCGTTGCTATCCCGACTCACCTCGGCGACACGGTCAAGAATAAGAAGGCGATTGGAGGGGGGGAGAGAGAGAGAGGAAGAAGGGGGAAAAGAGAGGGACGATAAGGGAAAGGCAGGAAAGGAAAGGTGAGGGGAAAGTGTGAAGTAGAGGGAGAGGGAAAAGGGAGAGAGGAAGCGGAAGGAGTGAGGTAGAGAGAGAGAGAGAGAGAGAGAGAAAGAGAAAGAGAGAGAGAGAGGAGGAGGATAGGGGGACACAATGTCAACGTGAATGATGCAGAGGAACAGCGGTGTCCTCGCCGCCGGCTCGGCTCGACACAGTGCATGCGACCTCCTGTGCTTGCTGATTCCCGCCTTCGAGTTGGATCGCTTGTCTTTTTCCTCGTGTTTTGGGATCATTTTCCTTATTATCAGTTGTTATGATTTATTGTTGAGATTGTTATTATTATTATCATTGTTGCATTGATTTGTAGATGTTGATATTTAGACAGCTTTCCGATATCCGTTTAAAGAGAGATTTTGATATATTAATGGCAAGATCATTTAACGATGGAAATTATGAATTTGTAATTGCTTATAGATTGATATGAAATACACGTCTGAAATCCCCCACCCCCCTCTCAAGGTGTATTAGGAAATAAATTGCAAGAGAAACTTTTGAGATTTATTTTATCTTGTCGAAACGTAGGCGAGAGGAAATAGACCGAGGCAAAGAACAGCCCTTGACTCTTGTTTATGCGTGGAGGAACTGATGCCAAGAGTTTTTGTTTTGAAATGAGCACTGGAAACCTCCTTTTTATGAGGGGGGGAGGAGTAAATGTTGGTGGGGTTTGTTTGTGGTGGTCGGATTATCGTCACCATTAGTTGGATTTTGGCTTCGTCGTCTTCGTTATTTTCATCGTCATCATCATCATCATCGTCACCCATCGACATCGTCATCATCATCATCATCATCATCATCATCATCATCATCATCACCATCATCATCATCGTCGTCGTCACCATCATCGTCACCACCATCACCACTACCACTCATCATTAATGAGTTTAATTCTACCGTTATCATTATCTGTTGTTGACGATATTTTTGCGCAGCTCAAGGTTCGTGCAACAAATGGAAAACATTTATCTCGAGTAAAAATACCGTCGCATCCTGCATGTCAGAGCAAGTATCCACCCGTGTGCGACCGACCAACGTGCAAAATGCAATTCACCATGCAAATGCAGAGAACACCGGCATGTTCTTTTTTTTTGTATGTCCTAAATTCCAGATGGTGTCACTCCATTTTTTTTTTTTTTTTTTTTTGTCTCTCTTCTCTTTTTCTCCCTCCCTCTCCCCCTTGTCTCTCTCCCTCTTCTCTCTCTCCCACTTCTCTCCCTCCCTCTTTCTCTCTCTCTCTCTCTCTCTCTCTCTCTCTCTCTCTCTCTCTCTCTCTCTCTCACTCTCTCTCTCACTCCCCCTCTCCCTCTTGTCACTCTCCCTCTCTCCCTCTTCTCTCCTTCCCTCCCTCCCTCCGGTGGATGTAGCACTCATTGCCAGGATGTGCCGGGGATCCTGCCACGACGGATGCGGCGGGGAAATGGTGACGTACAGCGCCCCCTAAATCCCTGTCCTGTGCTGGGCCGCACTGGGGGAGGGGGAGGGGGGGAGGAGTCCCATCCGTCGCTCCTCCTCTCCCTTCTCCCAACTTCCTCCTACGTCCGTCTTCGTCCTCTCTTTTTTTTCTTCTCTGTCTCCTTCTTTTCTTTCTTTTTCTTCCCATCTTCCTCTTTTTTTCCCTCTTCTCCCATTTCTTTCTTCTTCTTCCCCCCCCCCTTAATTTAATGGTTAGGACGTGGAGAAACGAGGAAGGAGGGAGGGAGGAGGGAGAAAGAGGGGTCTAGGAGGACGGGGGGGGGGATAGGAAGGAGAGGGGAGCAGGACAGAAGAGCGGATGGCTCGGATTATACTCTTAGCCGAGTAATGTCGCCCTAATCTTGCAATCCCGGAATCAACTGGATAGAACTGATGCATATATTGATCTCATCATCGGGATGGGATGGTCGATGCAGAGACAGCGGGAGAGGGAGGAAGAGGGAGAGCAGGCAGGCAGGCAGGCAGATAGACAGGCAGACAATGAGAGAGAGAGAGAGAGAGAGAGAGAGAGAGAGAGAGAGAGAGAGAGAGAGAGAGAGAGAGAGAGAGGAAGAGAGAGCGCAAGATAGAGAAAGATAGAGACAGACACTGGAGAACAGAGAGAAAGAAGAGAGAGAAAGAAACAGAGAATTGATTAGACAAAAGAAGAGGGCAAACGAGAGATCGCACACGAGATCGCACAATACTCGCTCGAAGATACACGTTGTATTTATCAATTACCCTGAACATCTCTCCAGAATTAGCCTCACTGGCGGTGACCAACGACTGTGATATCTGCACGTTTCTTCTGCACTTTTGCGAGGCACGCGATTCCTTATCCAATAAAGGACGGGATGGAGAGGGAGTGCGAGTGGGAGTGGAAGAGGGGGTGGGTGTGGGGGTGGGAAAGGGAAAGGGAGAGGGAGAGGGAGTGGGAGAGGGAGAGAAAGAGAAAGAGAAAGAGAAAGAGAAAGAGAGAGAAAAAAGAACGAGGAGGAATGTAACGAAGACGGGAGCGAAAGGGATGAAGATGTTGAGCATGTCGAGTGTTGCACATTTTATTGATTTTATTTGATGACGTCATTAGTATTGCTTGCCGGGTTGATTTATGTGTATTTATGACGATGTAAAGAGTCGAGTAATTTTTTTTTCTTTTTCTTTTTTTTTATGACTCATACTGTTTTGTTTGGGTTTGAAGCAAAATAAACTCTGCATTTGTATTCTTTAAATGCTTTAAGATGTGTGTGTATTAATTTACAGGTGACGAATAATTAATGCAACTTGTTTATTTTGGCGTCAGCAGCGTACAGTGACTTTTTTTTTTAAGTTGTTTTTCCTGTTTAGCCTTAGCAACATCGGGATTGTGTTGCGAGGGTGGTTCGCATATGTGTGTCTGTATGTGTATGTGTATGTGTCTGTGTATGTGTATATCTATGTGTGTTTGTCTCTCGGGCTACATTTTCAATGCCGCGTGTTTATTTATCTCCGCGCGCGTCTTTTGTGACATGTGTCTTTAGGGGAATGTATCATGTTTACCTTAAGATTTAACAAACGTCCCCTCACACACACACACACACACACACACACACACACACACACACACACACACACACACACACACACACACACACACACACACACACACACACACACACAAAATACCCATCCCCCCCCCCCCCCCCATCACCCCAAAAAAAAAGTTCCGGTTTGGTCCCACTGATTCCGCTCGACTTGGCTCGTTCTCACGTCCAGTTTGGTCAGTGAAATCCTATAGGCTAAAAGGATTTTTTTTCTCTCCGTCTTTCTCTCTCCTTTGCGGTCTTGCAGTAATGCAGGTGGCTGTTGCAAGCGGAATGAATGGCATGGACTGTTGGCATTGTTTGTATTGTTAGTGAGTGTATACACGTTTGCATTGGAGTGTCTTTGTGCGTGAAGAGGCAAGCAAGCAGTCATTTATGTAGTCTTTGCTTATATGTGTATGTGCCTGCAGTTATGCATGCGAGCACGAACACACACGAACACACACTGACACACGAACACACACAGACACACGGACACGCATTCACACGCACATTCACACGCACGCACGCACATTCACACGCACATGCATACGTATAGCATATACGAATAGCGTGTACACGACTTGTACATGCTCGCTCGAAGAAACGCTCGTACACATTTACACGCATCCACATACATACAGGCATGTACACGCACACGCACACGCACACACGCACACGCACAGCGACCTGAGCATCGTAATATATGGGCGCGTGGGAGGTGTGAGTCATCTTTCTCCCAAGAAACTGGACGCTCCTTTGCGCACTCCTACGTGCCTCAGACTCGCTTCTTACCTCCCCCCACTTCCTCCTCTTCTCTCTTCTCTCCTATATTCTCTCTTCTTTCTTTTTTCTTCTCTTCTTCTCTTCTTCTCTCTTCTTCTTCTTCTTCTGTTCTCACCCTGCTCCTCCTCTTTCTTCTCTTCCTCCTCTTCCCCCTCCTTCTTCTTCTTCTTTTTCTTCTTCTCCTCCTCCTCCTCCTCCTCTTCCGTTCTTCTACCTCGTCTCCCTTCTTCCCCCCCTCTCTTCTTTCTCCATCTTTCTCTCTCCTTCATCTTCGTCTTTCCTCCTCCTCCTCCTCCTCCTTCCCCACAAGCAACCTGAGAGCTGTATCGTCTACAGATTCATTCCCACGTTTATTTTGTTCTTGTGTGAACTTGCTTGATTTCTCTTTTATCTCTTTCTCTTTTCCCTCTTTATCTTTCTCTTGTTCTTGGTCTTGTTCTTTTTTTCTTTTTCTTTCTATTTTTCTTTTTATTTCTCATTTTCTTTTCCGTTTCTCTTTCTTTTTCTTTTAGTTTTTCTTTTTCTTTATCTTTTAGTTCGGTTTTTCTTTCTCTTTCATCTTTCTTCTTTATTACTGCCTGGTTCTGCTTTCATTCGCTGATGGTTTTGTTGTCTCTTTTTGTTTTTAGTTTGTTCTTGTTCTTGTCTTCTTTTGTTTTTTATTTGTCTTTTCCTTCGTTTCTGTTGCTCCTCGTTTATATGTTGTTGTTGTTGTTTTTCTTTCCGTTTTTACTCTTCTCTTTGCCTTCTCTCCTTGTCTTTCTCATCTTTCTTGTATGTCTGTTTCTCAGCGGGCGTCTTTGTCTGCTTCTTCTCCGTTTTCTTCCGTTTCTCAGATTTTACGGCCTAAATATAGGTTCGCTCTCTTTGTTCTGAGTCGTGCCCTCCTCCCATACCCTCTCCTACCCCTTCTCTTCCCTTCCTGCTCCTACTCCTCCTACTCCTCCTCCTCCATCCCTTCTCTCCCCCTCCTGCTCCTTCCCTCTTACTTTTACCCCTTCCCTCCCCTCTCCACTCTCATCCCTTCCCTCTTCTCTTCTCTTCTCTTCTCTTCTCTTCTCTTCTCTTCCCTCTCCCCCCTTCCGCCTTTCACCCTTCCAATTCTATTCCCTTCCACTTCCCCCTTCCACTTTTTCCTCCCCTTCCTCCATCCACTTCATCCCTTAGGTCGCTCGCCCGTGACAAGTGCTTCAGTGATCACCCTTCGCCTCATGTCGTAATGATAAACAAGGGGAAAGATTTACACGGCCTGGCCCTTTTGTGTTTGGCTGCGATGCATCTGGCAGGGGTGCTTGGCGGCGCGGGTGCTGATGGAGAGTGCTGGGGGAGGGGGAAGGGGAAGGGGAAGGGGAAGGGGAAGGGGAAGGGGAAGGGGAAGGGGAAGAAGGGGGTGGAGTGAGGGTGGAGGAAGAGGAGGAAGAGGATTTCGAGAGGGCGAAGAAAGAGGAAAGAGCGCGTGAACACCTCGAAATCCCGGACGTTCCCTCCCTCAGACCTCCCAAGATGTACCGAGGGGGGAGGGGGAGGGGTGAAGGGGGGCATGACCTGGATGTCAGTGACTGTAAAGGGAGGTGGTAGGGTGGTTGGGGTAGAGAGGGGAGAAGGGGGGAGGGGGAGGGGGGAAGGTGATTGGTTGAGTGGCAGGAGGGAGGGGGAGGCAGCGTATGGTGGCTTAATGATTTGCTTCCGACGGCGATCCGGAGTGTATGTGTGCGTTTGCGTCTGTGTCTCTCTGTTTGTATATGTTTGCGTGTCTGTGTGTGCTATTACGGTCTATAGATAGATAGATAGATAGATAGATAGATAGATAGATTGATATGTGTGTGGGGGAAAGGTGCGTATGTGTGTATGTGTATGTTTATGTGTATATGCATTTGTATTCCTCGTTTGCTAGTGAAGGTACGCAGATATGTATGTGTGTACGTTTGTATTTACAAACCACACTTTCACAAACACTTGAGCATTTCTCCTAAGAAGAATCAAGAAAAGAAAAAAAAATGAAGAAATAAAAAGGAAATGACTCCCCAAGTCTTATCCTCCGAAGGAAGCCCTCCTCAGAAAGAAGTCCTTTCGTAGTTAGAGAGAGAGCCAAGCTTTGCGTATCCGAAGAACAGCAGGTCGAAGCTGTGACGTAATGGTTTATTAGGGCGAGGGAGGTGGCGGGGAAGGGAGTAGAAGGGAGGGGAAGGAGGAAGGGGGGGGGTGTAGATGTCCACGTGCTCCGGAAATTCTTGCGTGACCTGGTACCGTTGTGCCGGGAGCAAGGGGAAGGGGGGGGGGATTGGAGCGAAAAGGGGGAAGAAGAAGGAAAGTGGGAAGGGAAAGAGAGGAGGAAGGAAGGAGTGTTGGGGGTTAGAGGGTGAGGGGAAGGGGAGTGTATGGAAGGGATTATAATGCAGAAAGATAACGTGGCATATAATTACGGATTGAAAACGCAGTATGTAATTAAGTGCGTATGATTCTCTCTCTCCCTTCCTCCCTCCCCTCCATCCCTTCCTCTCTCCTTCTCTCCCTCCCTCTCCTCCCTCTCCTCCCTCTCCTCCCTCTCCTCCCTCCCTCCCTCCCTCCCTTCCTCCCTCTCTCCCTCCCTCTCTCCTTCTCTCCCTCCCTTCCTCCCTCCCCCGGTCTGTCCCCACGCACTGGGAACTTAACACCTCGTCGTTCAGGTCGTTGCATGTGCAAACTGCAGTAACTCTTGCAATATCCTGATGATGCAAGTGGCATGAGGTAACGCTAGCGTAATACCTTTGTTTATTCAATAAACCTCTCTCTGCCCTCCCGTTTCTCCCTCCCCTCTCTCCGTCCCCTCTCTCTCTCCACTTTCTCCCCCTCCTTCCTTCTATCGCATGTTCGTGGGCGTGGGCGGCAGTGTTTCGCGTTCTGTCGCTGCCCAACAGCTGCCGTGGGACCACCATCACCTCCTCCTCCAATCTCCTGCTTTTTCTTCTTAAGACTCGTAACTAATACGCACCCTGAGTTTGCCACTGGTCTCTCTTTCTCTCTCTCTCACTCTCTCTCTCTCTCTCTCTCTCTCTCTCTCTCTCTCTCTCTCTCTCTCTCTCTCTCTCTCTCTCTCTCTCTCTCTCTCTCTCTCTCTCTCTCTCTCTCTCTCGCACTCTCACACTCTCACTCACTTTCTCGGGGTCTCTGTTGCCACTGTGCTCATGTGTTGCAATTTAGTCCGTAAAACACGTCATCCATATCGGGTGCGTTTGTTTCGTTTGTTTTCCTTTCTGCAACACACATTGCAACTGGGTATTCTTGTTCTTAGAACGGATAAGTGAGTTGTAAGAACCACTTAGTTTGGTCCTTAACTCTCCTCCATCACTCCCCCCCCCCACTACCCCCGCCAGTCTGCTCCATCTCCCTGTGTACCCTATCCCACACCCCACCCTCCCTATCTGTCCCCCCGTCCCCACCCCCCACTCTCCCCCCACCCATCCCGCCTCGACGGTAAGGATGTTTTAAGTATGTGGGCGCGTTACATCTCGAAGGATCATGTCGCGGCGCCGGATGCTGTGTGAGGCCGCCCTTGGGGTCTCCCAGCCGGCGTTCCGAGGACGACCTCCTTCTTGAAAGCTCCTCCTTGTTCCTCGAGGACGAAATGTGGGGAGGACATACGCTCGCGCACGTTCTCATTCGCTAGAGGGTCGTGCGTCATTTGTTTCAGTGCAGGATACGCATGTTGTTTTTGTTTTTGTTTTTGTTTTTGTTTTTGAGATACATGCTGGTTATTTTGCTGGAATACATAAAGTTTGTCTTCGTTTGGGATACGTGTTATTTGTTGTTTTTGTTGTTGAGAGATACGTTGTTGTTTGTCTTTCGTGATAAAATGCATATGATTTAACTTGTTTGAAGAGATACGTGCATATAAGAATCTCTTGAGAGAGGTCAGGCAATTTTTATTCCTTTGTCTCATTTTTGTGTTTGGGAGATACGTACGTCCAATCTCTATGGTTGAGAGAGGTCGTATTTTGGTCAAAAGATACTTTTTTTTTTTTCGTGCAATGCAGTGGGTGGGTCGCTCGGTGTGGAATGAGTAAGCGCTCGCCCAAAAGGGGCGGGTGTCTTGTCTGCGGTGACTGGTCCCGCCGCGGCTCAGGTGTTGTCTTTCGCTCGTTCTTTCTCATCCTCGGAGTGTTTGTGTGTCGCTTTTGCTGATTTGGGATCTTTCTCTCTAGTCTCTTTTTCTCTCTTTCTCTCTCTCGCTTGTTCTCTTTTTCTTTCTGTCTCTCTAGTCTCTCTTTCTTACTGTCTCTTTCTCTCTCTCTCTTTCTCTTTCTCTCTCTCTCTCTCTCTTTCTCTCTCTCTCTTTCTCTCTCTCTCTCTCTCTCTCTCTCTCTCTCTCTCTCTCTCTCTCTCTCTCTCTCTCTCTCCTTTCACTCGCGTCGTACCGTGTGTATATACACACACCAACCTTCCAACGTACATCTTTCTCTCTCACTCGCCCACTCGCTCACGACGCCTCGTACATATATCCCCCCCCCCCTCTCCCTCTCTCTCTCTCTCTCTCTCTCTCTCTCTCTCTCTCTCTCTCTCTCTCTCTCTCTCTCTCTCTCTCTCTCTCTCTCTCTCTCTCTCTCTCTCTCATTTTCGAGTTCTACCCTTTGCTCTCCCTCCTTTCAACTCTGATTTTCTTCCCTCCCTCCTCCTGCCTCTCTTCCCTCCACTCCCTTACCTTTCCCTCCCTCTCTCCCTCTCTCCCTCCCTCCCTCCCTCTCTCTCTCTCCCTCCCTCTCTCCCTCTCTCCCTCCCTCCCTCCCTCCCTCCCTCCCTCTCTCCCTCCCTCCCTCCCTCCCTCCCTCCCTCCCTCCCTCTGTCTCCCAGTGCGGGTCTGAGTCATTCGCAGCCACCGTTAGAGGCAGTGTAACGTGGAGAGGAATGCGGGTAGCCATTGCAAGTTGCAAGGCTCTGAGTGCGGCTGCAACTCATGGTTACCTCCGGACCTTGCCTTAGTGCCCTTATGACTGTTGCAACGAGGTGCTGTTAGCTAGTGTAACGTTTTGCGTAATGATGAGGTGCTTGCAATGATATGCATTATGATGATATGCTGTCGAGGATGCTATGTTGTTGCTAGTCCCCACATGCTAGTCCCTAGCATTAGGCTCCTTGATTTTTTTTCTCTACCTTTCTCTATCTCTTCTTTAAGAATATTTTCATACTTTTTATTACTTTTTATATTTGTGTTTATATTATATTTTTAAAGAGCTTTTATTGCATTTGATATGTTTCTGTATCTTATTTTCACATAGATTTAAATATTTTTCATCATGTTGTTTTTATTTTATTTTATTATTATTATATTTGAAAATAGCTTATTGCATTTGATATGTTTCTTTACATCGGGTTCTTGAGTCGCCAGTCCAATGTATGATGGGGAGATTGATGGCATGTCGGCTCAATGAGCCACTGTGCCTTTGGTATGCCACCCCCCTCCTCCTCCTCCCCATCTCCCTCCCCCACCCCTCTCCCTCTCCCTCTCCCTCTCCCTCCCCCTCCTCAAGGTCTTTTTCGCTTAATGCAAATAGCTGTTGCATATTGTTTTTCTCTTTTTTTCTTTTTTCTTTTTTTTTGGACTTTTTTTTCTTTTTAATTCGGCTTGTTTTTTTTAATTTTTTTTTACTTATGTTATTTCTATATCCATTTCTTGATATTAAAAAAAAAAAAAAACATATATCCAAGGAACATCGCATATACCACCAAGGTAGTGACGGCGCACCGGGCCTTGAAAAAAAATAAGAAAAAAAAGATAATAATAAAATAATAGTCTTAAGGGCCGGCCATTTTCACACGCGGCAGAAAGTACTCGAAGGACGCCAAGGCCAGGGGACCTTGCGCTGTACATCCGGCCTTCTTCAGCGACTGCCCCGGAGAGAAGGACGAAGGCCCTGGGTGCCCTCGGGGGGGTGAGGGGGTGGAGGGGGACAGGGGGGAAGGGGGAAAGGTTAGGATAGGGCTTGAGGGGGGGAGGGGAGGGGTGTAGGAAGGGGATGTGGGGCTGGGGTAAGGTGGGGGTGGGAGGAGGGGGGGGGGAGAAAATGATATACCACATCCTACGCGGTGGAAGGGTACGGAGGTCTTTAGGAGGAGGGGAGGGGAGGGCCCGGGAGGGCGGGCGCGGCCTACTTTCCCATCCTGCTCATCGTCTTCTTCTTCTTCTTCTCCTCATTCTCCTTCCCTTCTTCTTCTTCTTCTTCTGCTTCTTCTTCTTCTTCTGCTTCTTCTACTTCTTCTACTTCTACAACTATGTATCTCATCCTCTTCTCCTTCTAGTTTTCTTCTTCATCATCACCTTCTCCTTCAGTTCATCCTCTTTCTCCTCCTCCTCCTCTCGATCATTGGAGATCATTGCAGAATCCGTGTCTCTTTTTTTTCATCGTCATTATAGCTCTTTGATCTGTGCTTGTCTCGTCCTATCGGCGCCGAAGAACCACCTGCCCTTGAGAACTCAACCTCGAGTTATAGCTCAATCTTTCTGTCTTTTTCTCGAACTTTCTTTTTTTCTTTTACTCGCTTTCTTTCTCTCGTGTTGCCTCACTCTTTCTCTTGCTTCTCTTTCTCTCGTTTTGCATAAGCTTTCACTCTTTCTTTTCACTTGTGTTTCTGCTTTCTGACTGGCTATCTATCTATCCATCCCTTTGGTTCCCTCATGTCTGTCTTGTGTATCCGTGTATATCTATCTATATGTATTTTCCCATCTCTCTATTTTATATATATATATATATATATATATATATATATATATATATATATCTTTCCGTCTATCTATCTATCTGCCTGTTTCCCTCACCCCCCCCCCCCCCTTGTATATCTATCTATATGTATTTTCCCATCTATCTATCTTTATATATATATATATATATATATATATATATATATATATATATATATATATATCCATATCCATATCCATATATCTATCAATATATCTGCCTGTCTCCCTCACTTCCCCCGTCCGCCCCCCCCCCTCCCCCTATATTTCTCACTAGGTCGTTATAACTCGCTTGTTCGGTCGTCGGTGCTGTTTTTTTTTTTTTTTTTTTTTTTTTTTGCTGCATCACGAGAGGCTTTTGTGTCGTAACTCGTGTTCTTTAATCGTTTCCGGAAGTGAGTTCTTCTTGGATAATTGACACTTTGTTCTTTTGTTTGGTTGTTGGTAGAGGGGGTTTGTATGTTTGTGCGTGTGTGTGTGTGTGTGTGTGTTTTGTCATTAAAGTAATTGAGGTTTATTTTATCGCCCTCCAAATATTTGTGTGTTGTATTGTCATGGCTTTCGATTTCAGCAGAGAGAGAGAGAGAGAGAGAGAGAGAGAGAGAGAGAGAGAGAGAGAGAGAGAGAGAGAGAGAGAGAGAGAGAGAGAGAGAGAGAGAGGGGGGGGGGGGGAAGAGAGTGTTTGTTTGAGTGTATTTGTGTCTGTGCGCGAAATGAATTCGGTTTTACGCACACACAAAAATGCATTAATTGATATTCTACACCGGAATGGGGAATGGAATTGCAATATTCGATATTTGCATCAAATGCCATTGTGCCGTTATTGGCATTTGCATACGTATAGACATTTATCTAATTATCCAAAGAGGAATAATTGCTAATTGGGAAACAAAGAAATAAATGATTATTAAGGGCGGGGTGAATGCCATTGTTTTGCAATGCGAATTATGATGAATTATGATCTTAATGGCTTCATTCATGAGTGATGAGTAACGCATATTGTTAGTGCAATTGAAGCTGGACGGTGCAACAGAAACAAAGAAGGAACCCGACAAATCCACTTCGAAACCGAGTGATGTTGATTAGTGTGTATATTGTGTATTGTGTGTGTTTTTCTTTTTTTTTTTGTGTGTGTGTGCACGTGTCTGTGTTTCAATGTCTGTCTACATGCCTGCATTTTCTTTCGTAGTGGAAGAAAGTAAATGAAACTAGATATGTGACATTTACCCCCCCCCCGTCCTCTCTCCCCTTCAACCACCTCCGCTTCAAGAAACCGAAATCGGGAACTGACCAATTTATTCCCCGCGGTTTTTGTACGGGCGGAATCGGAAGTACAACGAGCTTCCGGCGGGGACTTCATCGGCGGCGGCGGCGGGTGAAAGCTACGGTGTTGGTAGGGGGGAGGGAAGGAGGGGGGGAGGGGGGGAAGAGTCGTTTCTATGTCCTCCTCCCCCTCCCTTACCCTCCCCCTAGTCCCTAGCACCCAGCCCTCCGTCCCCTTAGGCTGGCCCTTACCTTCAACCGTCCGTACAAGCGCCGGTCAGGAAGAAGGCTTCTTTCTGCTCATCCCATAGGGACGATGATTTTTGAAATTTTGATGAATCTTTGTGATTTTTTTCTCTTCTTCTCTTCGTTAGTGTTCCAGTTTCGAGGAGTTCGGAGTTAATTATTGTCAGGGATGATGCTCGGACGTTCGTTCTTAGAATATCGTTTCAGATTGCCATCTCGACTTTGGAAAAGTTACACGAGAGTAAAAAGATGGAAAGGAATTGATTATTATGTTATTTTCTGCAAGAGATGGAGAGATTGAGTTAGGCGAATGAGAATATGAGTAAAAGGTCGATTAATACGCCGACGATTTAATCTGCACGGATGCTGTGATACAGTGTTGCTTGTACGTTGAAGTGGATAAAAGACGCGGTAATGCGGAAGAAGGAGGGAGAGAAAGAGAGAGAGAGAGAGAGAGAGAGAGAGAGAGAGAGAGAGAGAGAGAGAGAGAGAGAGAGAGAGAGAGAGAGAGAGAGAGAGAGAGAGAGAGAGAGAGAGAGAGAGAGAGAGAGAGAGAGAGAGAGAGAGAGAGAGAGAGAGAGAGAGAGAGAGAGAGAGAGAGAGATACACGCACAAAGAGACAGAGGGGAGGACTTAATGGAGAGAGGGGAAGGAGAGGGGAAGAGAGAGAGAGAGAGAGAGAGAGAGAGAGAGAGAGAGAGAGAGAGAGAGAGAGAGAGAGGGGGGGGGGGGGGGGGGGGGGGGGGCGAAGGGTAGGAAGTAGGTCATGCGCATGGCGATTATTGCTCGGAAAGAGAGCGTGGTGCGATGACAATGGCCGCCCGCGCCGCCCGTCCGCTTATCGAGCGACTAAGCCGGTGGAGCGAAGGGAGGGCGGGAGGGCGGAGGAGGGGCGGCGGGAGGGCGTGCTGTTTCATGACACTCACTGTACATGCGGTTATAAGGAGTGTTATTGCTACTGTTCATAGTATTGTTGATATTGCTATTGTTTTGTTGCCGTCATTAAATTTTATCATCATCATCATCATCGGAGTTATTATTTTGATGATAATAATGATGATCTACCTACCACCCACCACCACCACCAACCCCTAACCACTAACCACCACCTACCACCCGCCACAACCACCATAACCACCAACCACCATCTTTCCCCGAATCCTTCCCCTCTCTCGGGTAGAAAGGGAAAGAACTACTTCTCCCTTAGGAATAGCACAATACACAAGCTCGTAGTAACCCTCAGAGCTCACAACCAGCTGAGAATGATGACAGCAGTAACCCTCAGAGCACACAACCAGCTGTGAATGATGACAGCAGTAACCCTCAGAGCACACAACCAGCTGTGAATGATGACCGGCACTCGAGCTGGACGAGGCATAGTCATCGGGGCGGGAGTCATCCGTCAGAATTATGTGTTTATAAAGAGTGCGCCTAATGGCATGCGCTGCTAACTCGACCTTGAGGGGGGATGATCGTAGTGCCCTTGATCAAAGGACCGGAGGAACTTGTCACTGGTCGCAGGTGTTCGCACTTCAATAGGATTTTTTTTTTTTTTTTTTTTTTTTTTTCTTGATCGTAACTTTTTTTTTTAGATTCGCTTTTTTATGTTTTTTTTCTAAGCCGTTTGTTCTTTGTTGTTTTTAGTTTTTTTTTCCTTTTGTCTTGTATTTCTTTGTTTTTCTCTTCTAAGCCTTCTTTACGTTTCCTCTTCCTCCTCCTCCTCCTCCTCCTCCTCCTCCTCCTCCTCCTTAGCATGGCCTATCATTATTCAAACCTCCACATTACTTCACATTAACACTATACACGCGATGGAGGGACGACCATAAGAGAAGGCCGGAGGTGATGAAATGAAGTGACCATGAGGGAGGGAGGGAGGGAGGGAGGGTGGGTGGGCTACTGAGGGGAGAGAGAGAGAGAGAGAGAGAGAGAGAGAGAGAGAGAGAGAGAGAGAGAGAGAGAGAGAGAGAGAGAGAGAGAGAGAGAGAGAGAGCATGGAGGGATAAAGGAGAGATAGAGTAGTAGATGGAGAGGAAGAGAGGGAGGTATGGAGGGATGGAGGGGGGGGGGGGCTGCCAGGTGTGAGTGTGGCTGTGTGCGTGTTTGTATGTAAGTATGGTTGGCCTATCGCCGTCGGCAGAAGGTTAAGCTGAGGTTAGACTGGCGTAAGGGAGAGATACCGTATGTTTTTTTTCCAGCTGTCGACAGATTTGCTATAATCATTTTATTTATTTATTTGTTTATTTGTTTGTTTATTTATGGAGGGGTGTATGGCATATGGTGTTTATGTTGTTTGATTTTAGGAAGAGAAAAAGGAGCCTGTAATGATTCAGATGAAGGAATTTGTTTTACACCCAAAAAATCGTTAATTTGATATTTATTTTTTCCCAACTTTCCAAATTTAAGTGATAAATAAATACCGCTCTGATAGATCTCAGCGACTTGTAGATATCCCGAAGACCTATGAAAAAAAGAGAGGAAAATATGGATAAAACCCAGATTTTTATGCAAAGCGAGGCGTCTCGTCCGAGGAACGGCGAGAGAGAAAGTGAGGCCAGCCTGCTCCTGCCTCCATCCAGCCTGGGGGCGGGCGGAGGAGGCCTAAGCACCCTCTCCTGAGACGTCCTGCGCGCAAACACTTGACATAGAAGCGCTTTTTTGATACATTGGCGTGTTTATTTATTTATATGCGTATGGATGAAGGTACACTTGAGTGTGTATTGCGTTTATGTATACACTGATATGTATATTTACACACAGGTGTGTAAACACGTACGCGCATACGTACACGTACGGACACGCACACGCACACGCGCAAGCACAAGCACACGCACACATACACATACACATACATGCACACACACACACACACACACACACACACACACACACACACACACACACACACACACACACACACACACACACACACACACACACACACACACACACGATGTATTGAAACTTGAAGTTGTAATTAGGCTACAGGATCGCCAAATATTTATCCTCATTCTGCAGTGTTGACTGAGTAATAACACCATCCGACTTGCACAAATCAGTGAATAATATTCCTGATGTTTGCGGAAATATTCTCCCAGTAGACAGCGACAGTGATAGCTTTCTTCACGACGGTGAAAGTGGCACAGACTGTTACGCAGATTCGGATTACGGTGACACAGCCCGTCACTGCTGTAATATAGGAGTGCGTGAGGTGTTACAGGTGTGTGTGTGTGTGTGTGTGTGTGTGTATTTGTTACGAATGTGTGTTTCTTTCTTTATGTATGTGTGAGTGTGTCCGTGTGTGTTTATGTATGCGCGTTTACCTGATCTTATACACGTACATGTACGTGTACACGTGATTGCCGTAACGTGACCGCAACCTTCATGATCAGAGCGGCTCGCGAAAGTAAGTGAACCTTATAAGGAGAAGTAACAATTACTAATGAGAGAGTTTGGGCGGCCCCGCTGCTCTGAGCGGGCGGTGGGCGTGCGGACTGCAGTTTAGCTCCCAATTGCGGGCGGGCGTTGGGGATAGCGGAGGGGGGAGGGAGGGGGGTCTAAGAGGACCATAATTGAAGGCTTCAGGGAAACCTAAGGGAGTGGAGTGGCCGGGGCTTTAAGGGCAGAGGCGCTGCGTGGAGTGGCCGTGATTTTCGACCTTGTATGGGAGTGTGAGAAAGGGAAATAGTGAGAGAGAGAGAGAGAGGGGAGAAGAACAAGAACAAGAACAAGAAGAACAAGAAACAACCAAACAAAGCTTTAATATAATAGATATAGAGGAAAATAAAAAGAAAAGAAAGGGAGAGAGAGAGAGAGAGAGAGAGAGAGAGAGAGAGAGAGAGTTGGAGCGCGCCCCTGACCCAACCGCCGCCCCGCCCCGCCTCGCCGAATCAGCCGGTGACCTCGTGTCGTGCCTTCGTTTGTTCGTTCGGCGAGGTCACACAGCGCTGGGTTTAGGCGGGTTGTATTAGACAATCCGGGATGGAAGGGCATATACAGTCACTCTCACTCAATCATTCAATCGATCACTCACTCATCACTCACGCACTCACTCACGCACTCACTCACTCACTCACTCACTCACTCACTCACTCACTCACTCACTCACTCACTCACTCGCACACACACACACACACACACACACACACACACACACACACACACACACACACACACACACACACACACACACACACACACACACACACACACGACACACGGCCGATGTACTCACTCATTCACCCACCGTTCGGATGAGTAACTCGGCCAAAAAGCAACTGAATATGAGTAGTCTTTAGTTCGCTGCAATTGACTCACCTTTTGCACAGGTGCCAGATTCAGCCAATGGGTAGATGACTCGAGTAAAAAAAATGGATAGATGAGTCATGAGTCATGAGTCATTGTACCGACGTGAGTTACTCTGTCGGACACGTGGAGGCGAAATGCAGGTCACGTGATACATACGATATGCGATCAGCTGACACGTGTCAAGGAGGCGCCGCCGCAGCTTGCAGGAGGCATGGATTGATAGCTTAGGAAGCGCTAGTGGGTGGGGTGGGAAGGGTGGGGAAAAGGGGGAGGGGGGGAAGAAGTAGCGGTAGGAAATAGGGAGGGGAAAGTGGGGTGTAGAGGAGGGGGGGATTTGGGATGGTGGGTTGGGAATCGAAGGTGGGGGTGGGGGTGGGGGGTGGTTGGGAGGTTTGAATTGCACGCGCATACACGCGCACTTTCCCGATTTTTTTATACTCTGCCATGAAAGGAAATGCGGTATGATTTGTCTTTCTCTGGTTGCATGACTGTTCAGTTTTGCAAAGATTGAATGACACGTACCCCCCCCCCCCTTCCCCGATAAAAAAGGAGGTTGTTACGTGATATGATACGATGTTCTACGAAGTAACCACAATCGTTGAAAATGTTGCATGCTAATTTGCAACCACGTTGAAATAGAGGCGTTATAAGTGACAAACAAGATATTTCGAAAGAAAGTTGTTTATCACAAACAGATGAAAGAAATGTTGAAAAATAAAATCTCTTTGCTCAACGTCATGCAAAGGCACAGTCATGCACTCACGAGGATGCGCTTACGGATGCATCCTACGCCATCCTTACCTTTCTTACGTCACGTGTCCTCATTGCCACTTACCCAACTATGTTCGTTAAGGTCATGACTTGTATCGGTTTTCACGCTCTTGTCGCCTCTACGCGCTGGGGACTTTGCTCTTCTCGAAACTTGATAGATTTTTTTACGATTTTCTCTATTTCTCTCTCTCTCTCTCTCTCTCTCTCTCTCTCTCTCTCTCTCTCTCTCTCTCTCTCTCTCTCTCTCTCTCTTTCTCTCTCTTTCTTTCTCTCTTTCTCTCTTTCTCTTTCTATCTCTTTTTCTGTCTCACTCTCTCTGTCTGCCTCTCTTTCTCCCTCTCTTCATTTTTAGATATTTTCCTCAATTCTCCTAACAGGAAAATGTTGTGTTAATGTCTTGCGTCTTCTGGGAAGGAGACCTGATCTGTTTACGTGGAAGGGAATGGTCGGAAGGAGGAGAGTGGGTGAGTGAGTGAGTGAGTGAGAGCGTGAGTGAGATTGAGAGATTGAGAGAGAGAAGTGTGAGAGAGAGTAAGAAAACAACCGAGAGACAAAGCGATATAGAGAAATAGAGAATGAAAGAAAGGAGTAGACAGAGAAAAAAACAAACCTAGAGAGAGAGAGAGAGAGAGAGAGAGAGAGAGAGAGAGAGAGAGAGAGAGAGAGAGAGAGAGAGAGAGAGAGAGAGAGCGATGGAGATGCAAAGATATGGGATTCCCTTTGGCGAGGTCGGCGACCGGTTTGCATTACATAATCCGAACTCGAACGCGATACACGATAGAGAGATGCTCACGATAGAGCCAAGGTGCGACCAGACACTTGCTGAGTCAGAAGGATAAATATCAACAAAATCCAAGTCGCTATTTAGGTGTTTTTGTTATTGTTGTTGTTGTTGCTGTTATTGCCGTGTCCACTGTCGTCTGTCTGTTGAGGATTTTTTTGTTGTGTTTAGTTTCGTCTTCTTGTTGACGTATTTCAGTATTTCTTGGTCTATTTTTTACGGTGTTCATCATGTTGTTATTATTTTTTTTTTATTATGGTCGATGTAAGTGGGGGATATGTTTCCGGTTGGGTGCTGTTGGTTTTTTATGGCACGAAAGTGTTTCCCATTGAAATACAAGTGATGCTGAAGATTTCGTTATCCTGCAGATGAACTTTGCGTGCTCGAAGGAATTTTGAAAGAGAGAGCAGTCGCAGGAAAAGAAATATATACGTATATAATTAAACTGATATTTACGAGAAGACAAAGAAAGACTCGGGGCAGTGATACCAGTGTCATAAATCTATTAATTAAAGAAACCCCGACACATGATTAAGGGAAAGCCATAGTTAATTAAGAGAGAACACCTCTTCCACAACCCTCATGTGCAACGCGTGTGAAATGCTGTCCGTGTTCAGGCCAGACACGCCCACCATGGCGCGAACCATAGACTATGAGTTCCGTCTGCAACTGCCCACCTGTTGTCGTTATCAGGTAAGGCGCGTGGATGTGTAGGTTGGGCGTGTTGATCCGTGTGTTGCCTCCTCTGGCGGTTGCCTCATGTCGTTTCGTGTCATGTGATATTTGTCTGCGTTTGTTCGTTCGATTTGTTTCGTGTCGTGTCGTGTCATGTCATGTCATGCCGTATCATTGCCTCTCCCTTTGCATTGTCCTGGCGTATTGAAGTTAGTTTTTTTTCGTAACTCCCGTTGCAGGTGTTCTAATAACGTTTAACGGTTTTGTTGTTTCGTTGTTATGACTTGCTCTAACATCACCACTCACCACGTGTTATAGTGCTCAAGAAACCCTATCCAGGTCTGTTCTTAAGCTCTGCAGATACACATTCTCGTTTTCTTTATCCGCGCTCTGCATAAACGAAGCTTATTTGCAATCGGAAAGCAACGAGAACTCGGAAGATGTTGAAACCTCTTGTAGTACACGGGAATACCTCGTACACACTAGGCAGGCTGTAGAGTTCCTTCCTCACGTGTGTGTGTGTGCGTGCGTGCGTGCGTTCATGTGAGTGAGTGTGTGTGTGCGTGAAATGGAAGCACGGAGGAGGCAGAAACGGTGGGCAAGCAGGCAGGCAGGCTCTCCAGGGAAGCAGGTTGGGCTGGTGTTCCCGCCTCGCTTTGGCCGTCCCGCACAAAGGCTCTCGCCGCCGCGGCCGCGCCGTCCTGCTTCCCGCCGCTGTGTGGCCTTGCTTACCTGGCCCCTCCTACTCCAGCTCCCTTTCCTTCTTTGCCTTCTACTCATCCTAAGCCTCCTACTCCTCTGTTTCTCCGTTTACCTCCCGTCTCTTCCTTTCCCCCCCACTCCAAATTCTACTACCCATGTCCCACTCCCATTTGTTATCCATACTTGCTGTTTGTCCAGTAAGCTTGGGGCATTGTCTTTGTGTTCGGGGCATGGAATAGAGGGTACGAGGGAGGAGGAGGAGGAGGAGGAGGAGGAGGAGGAGGAGGAGGAGGAGGAGGAGGAGGAGGAGGAGGAGGAGGAGGAGGAGGAGGAGGAGGAGGGGGGGGGAAAGGAGGAGGAGATGGAAATGGACTTGGTATTGTGTTTTCAAGCGTTTGATGATTGTAGTGATTTGCATAATAGATGCATGTGCTGCGTGGCTTTAATTTGCGAATGCGGTTGCTAAATTGATCGGCTTTGTTGGTCCGTGCATCGTTGAATGTGCAAATGCATCATGATTGGTCTTTTCTTCGTTGTTCTCAAAGCCTAGGATTATGGAATTGGATTTTTTTTTTAATGAAAGATTTACCTGAACGAAAACCCTCTGTTGCTTTTGCCATTGGAACCGCCTGCAGAACCGAACGAACCGACATATCGTTTCCGATTACCGAGGGAACCATCCCCGCGAACCCGGGAACTTCCGCGGGCGCCGACGTTTGAGCTCGATTCGAGAGGCGTTGTCGCGGCCGCAAAGGTTGTGTCTGCGCGTGGGTCGCTGACGGCGTGACCCTAACCCACCCCCATACCCCCGATAACCCCCCCCCCCCCCTTCTGCCCCGCCCTCACCCGTATGGCTTCCGCAGGCCCAGGAATGGAGGCAGCCCTTCTCTCGCGGTGATGGTGGTGGGCGGCCGGCCCTCCCCGGCACCCACCCCCGTGCTGGGACCCCCGCCCATCCGCGCCTACTGCATGGGGGGCACGTGGCACCACTACCACCACCACCACCAGCAGCACGCCAGCTCCACCCCCGCCACGCCCATGGCCGCCCAGACGCCCACGCTGCCGCACGGGCCGTCCCCCCTCGTGCGCTCAGGCTCGGTGCCTGGCGAGGCGGCGGGGGTGGCGGGGGAGGCGGACGACCAGCTGCCGCCCCTGCGCCCGCCGCGCGCCCCCGACGCGGAGTCGCTCGGTGCGGGCGTGGGCCTGGGCGGCCGCGGCATGTCCCGCTCGGTGTCCGACTCCACGCTGCGGCAGGCGGCGTCGCGCGCGGCGCTGCACCTCCCCCTCCCTGTCACCTCCCTCATGCACTTCAAGGTACACGCGGCTCACCCGGACCCGCACGCGCGCAGACTCACACACACACTACATGGATACTAAGTGAATGCTACATGCACATCCACACACTCACTCACTCACTCACTCACTCACTCACTCACTCACTCACTCACTCACTCACTCACTCACACACACACACACACACACACACACACACACACACACACACACACACACACACACACACACACACACACACACACACACACACACACACAAGCAAACCATTATGTAGACAACAAACGTAAACACACTAGTGTACAGTGTACACCTCCCCACTGGATTGCGCACCACACACACACTTCCTCTTTTCAGGTTTTTGTACGATATTTGCACCATTTTCTCGTTCCTTTTTTGTCTTTGTGTGTCTGTTGATTGTTCTTGTGCTGCTCTTGATGGTTGTTTCTTAGATTTCTTAGCCCGCTTCTTATACATCGTGTTTTGATGGCCACGGAATACCTTTAAAAAACATCTTAATACACTTTGTATTGTTCTAATGAGAGTTTTGATGCATGCATAACGGGAGAGACTGCTCTCTTTTTTTAGAACAAGTGTGGCGGTAACAAGAAAAATGACAAATAAAGAAAGAAATAGGTAAAAGTAACCACATTATGGTATGTTTTTATGGTTTCTTAATGTATTTTTGTCGCGGTTCTGCGGTTTGTGAACAGGTGAGAGTGAAGATAATACTTCAATCATTCTTATTATTATTACGAAAAAAAAACATTCATTTCGCCTATGGTACAACAGCTGGAGGGATAATGAAGGTTGTTATTCAGGAATAGAAAGTTGGTGTGTGTGTTTATATAGGGTAATATTACGGTTAGGTTTAAGAACATTTGGACAGTGGAAGAAAGTAATGATGGGACCCTCACTCTAAAGGGAACATGGATGTAAAACTTATATTATTTCCACACATCTGACCTAACATATTTTTTTCCAAATCAGTTACGCATTTAAGGGTTAGGAAAGGTTGAAAGAAGTAGAAATAAGTATCAAGAAAGGAGAAAATTAGAATAGAAATGCCAAGGAAACTGTACCCACGGTTGTGAAAGGTTTTAACACGCGTCATGCCCGTTGGACTTCCTACTTTCGTGGATTTCCCGGTTATATTTCACCCTCCCTTTCACTATCTTTTGTCTTCCGTTTATTTATTAAAGTGTAGTGTTGACATTTATTTTGAAAGACATTTATTATGAGTGGGTTTCCACTCTCATGCCTTTCGTTTGTTTGATTTTCTTTTTTCTTTCGTTTTTGGTTTGTCTGTTTTTGTCTTTTATGTATTTTTTGCTTTCTTTTGTTGTGGTCGTGTTTATTGTATGTTTATTCTATGTTCTTGATATAAATTTTATTGAACAGTCATTTGTAGAATGGGTTTACTTCTATAGTTTAATCATCTTTACTGTTAATTACATAAATTCTGTAGGGTCAGTTAGGAATACCTATTATCATCCGGGATTATGTGTCTTAGAGCTTCTTTCCTATTATAAATATATAGATCGAGTAGGAAAAAAAGAAGAAAAAAAGAAATATGGAGAGAGCAGAAGGGATAACAAGACAGGAAGTGATAAGGAGAGATAAGGGAAGGGGATGGGAGGAAGTTGCATCATTGTGTGCGTTGCATCTCCCATTGGGAACAATTTGCCGGTTCGTGTTGAGGTTTTCGGATCTCTCTCGAGGCTGCTAACACAGTCATCATTTTTATCTCAACTTTCCTTGATAACGAGAGAATTAACTAGTTTTTTTATGATTTTTTTTATATTGAATTATGTATGTTATGATGATATGAGATTAAATTAAGCCTTTTCTTTTACGTTCTGTTATAAAGCTGAGGTTTTTATTTCTTCTTGTCGTGTCTTCCAGCCCGTTACACACACACACATATACACAAACACACAAACACACAGACACACAAACACACACCTACACACCCAGTACATACATACACCCACACAACTTGTGCAGGAGATAATCACAGGGGATACAAGCCTATCAGCATTGAAAAGGTGACTGATGCAATTGGCGTCAATGAAAATCCATAGAATTTCATCATTGAAAAAAATAATCAGTTTAAAGCTATTGTTTAATGTGGATTCGGAATAAACACACAATGGATGATGACTAAAGTGTTGTTTTATGTATATGTATATGTATATGTATATGTATATGTATATGTATATATGTATATGTATATGTATATGTATATGTATATGTATATGTATATATACACATACATATATATACTAATACCACTTTTTCTATAACTTTAATAACTTCAAGGAATATTTCCAATATTCGTTTCTTTTTTGGACCTCGAGAAGAGATTTCGTGCCACAGACAAAAATAAAAGCCAATTAATGTCCCTATCGCAAATCCACCAATTAAGAGGAAAAGAATTCCTCTGTTGACCGATAACACGGAAATGGATTTGGGATTTGGCTTGAATAGCACACAGAGAGGGAGAGGGGAGTCTTTAAGGTGTTGAATCGGTCATTAGTCAGCTTTTAACTGTTTGGAACACCATTAAGGGCTGCCTCTCTGTCTGTCTGTCTCTCTCTCTCTTTCTCTCTCTCTAATTCATTCTCCTTCTCTCTCTTTCTCTTTTTTTTTTTCTTTCTCTCTCTCTCTCTCTCTCTCTCTCTCTCTCTCTCTCTCTCTCTCTCTCTCTCTCTCTCTCTCTCTCTCTCTCTCTCTCTCTCTCTCTCTCTCTCTCTCTCTCACTCTCTCTCTCACTCTCTCTCTCTCTCTCTCTCTCTCTCTCTCTCTCTCTCTCTCTCTCTCTCTCTCTCTCTCTCTCTCTCTCTCTCTCTCTCTCTCTCTCTCTCTCACTCTCTCTCTCTCTCTCCTCTCTCTCTCTCTCTCTCTCTCTCTCTCTCTCTCTCTCTCTCTCTCTCTCTCTCTCTCTCTCTCTCTCTCTCTCTCTCTCTCTCTCTCTCTAATATATATATATATATATATATATATATATATATATATATATATATATATATATATATATATATATACATATATAAAAGAAAACTCACATCAAAGGAGGTGAAAATACAATATGGAAAATGCACTTGATGTAATTCCTCAAATCTCCCGTGTTTGAAGTAGAGGGACCTTGGGATTCCTGTATTTCTTGTATGCCAAGGGAATTGCAGAGTGAATTGTCCATTTTAGTTCAAGGTTATATGAAATGAGAAAGTGAATGTAAGAATTCATTTCTGGTCTTGAGTTTAAATGGAAAATGGAAAACGAAACTGTGTTGTGTTTCTTTGTATTTTTTTTTCTCTCTCTCTCCTACTCTTTTCTATCTCTTATCAATCTTTCTTTTTCTCTTTTCTTTCATCTCTCTTTCTCTTGCTTTCTTGCTCTGGTTCTCTCTCTCTCTCTCTCTCTCTCTCTCTCTCTCTCTCTCTCTCTCTCTCTCTCTCTCTCTCTCTCTCTCTCCCCCCCTCCCCCTCCCTCCCTCTCTCTCTCTCTCTCTCTCTCTCTCTCTCTCTCTCTCTCTCTCTCTCTCTCTCTCTCTCTCTCTCTCTCTCTCTCTCTCTCTCTCTCTCTCTCTCTCTCTCTCTCTCTCTCTCACTCTCACTCTCACTCTCACTCTCTCTCTCTCTCTCTCTCTCTCTCTCTCTCTCTCTCTCTCTCTCTCTCTCTCTCTCTCTCTCTCTCTCTCTCTCTCTCTCTCTCTCTCTCTCTCTCTCTCTCTCTCTCTCTCTCTCTCTCTCTCTCTCTCTCTCTCTCTCTCTCTCTTTCTCTCTTTCTCTCTCTCTCTCTCTCTCTCTCCTCTCTCTCTCTCTCTCTCTCTCTCTCTCTCTCTCTCTCTCTCTCTCTCTCTCTCTCTCTCTCTCTCTCTCTCTCTCTCTCTCTCTCTCTCTCTCTCTCTCTCTCTCTCTCATTCTCACTCTCACTCTCACTCTCACTCTCACTCTCATTCAAAGTGATGATACTTCAGATTAAGTGAACAGCAGGGCAAAGATATCGCATTAGACACCAAGATTTATCCGCCCTCATTAGCAGGCAATGAGCACTACTAACCCAGTCCTTTTATTTCCGTCCCACAGAAGGAGCTGAGTCTGGTTAGGCGGGGGAACAGAGTGCCTGGCCAGAGGAAGAGCTTCATAGCCACCACTTCCCCAACTCTGCCAAGATGCCACTCTCCGCTAAGTCAAAGTACGTCGAAGAGTTGATTTATGGTTGTTTTGATTTGTTTGTGTTATTGATGTTATTATTATGATTGTTATTATTATCTTATTGTGATTGATTATTATTATTATGATTATTATAAGTATTTTTGTTCTTATTCTCATTTTTTTTACAAACCAATTTTATAATGATTATTATTGTTTTTTGTTTAGAATTTTTCTCTTATTTCAAGTTGTAAAATGTTCTTTATTTGAGAAATTGTTATGATGCTAGTGCCTCAGGAAATCTAAACTTCAATCCATTTTTTTAATAAGTAAGAAGGATTAACCTTTTCCCCTATATTAGGAGGTAGTGAAGTGTTTTTTGTTTTTTTTATTGATATATATTTATATATATATTTTTTCCATATAATTTCCTGTAAATTGAAAATTATTATTCCTATGGATAGATCTTGAAGATTAGGAATTACATTCACTTACACTGATTATGTGAAACTGATAAGAAGGCTATCTATCATGTAAGATTTTTTTTTTTTTCCTTCATACTCCTTAATAACCCCATATGATTAGGAATTTTTCTTATACTGCAGTTTCAGTACTTCTGGTTATCAGTAAAGGTAAAGGAATTGAATACAGAATGTTTGGATCTTTAATTTGGATCCCCCCCCCCCCACACACCATTCACATTGAGGTATTTTATTCTTATCTTCCATCTCTTTTTGTATAGAATCTTTAAACTAATCCCCTTGTCCCTTCCCTCCATCAGGTAGTCCTATGGAATCCCCCAGGAACATGTCTCCTTTACAACACTTTGCCTTCGCGCCTGTCAAGAGTAGAGACGGACGCAGGTGGTCTGTCGCTTCCCTTCCTTCTTCAGGATATGGCACAACTCCTGGATCGTCTAATGTATCTGTGGGTATCTGGATCTAAAGCTTTTGTATTGCTTTTGTTGTTTATATTGGTATATAGAGTATGTGTATATGGAGCATGAGAGATGAAATTTTTTTTTCAGTCATAATAGATTAAAATTGTTTCAAAGTTTGGAAAGTGTAGTTTAGTATGATTTACAAAGTTGATAGTCAATGTCCTTTTTCTTAGGATTAAAAGTGAATGATTCTTTAGTCTGAGAAATCCTAGAAGACGCACACATGCACACACACACACGCATGGAACAAGCAGCACTCTAACGGAAATCTTGTCTTGCAGTCCCAGTGCTCCAGCCAAGAGCGTCTCCACCAGATTGGAGGAGGAGGAGCAGGCGGAGCAGGCAGCGGTGCCGTAGGACCGGGGAACCTCTCCAACACCAGCTCTCCAGCTGTAGAGGAAGTCAGACACTCCCACATCCGCCACTTCTCCTCAGGGGAAAGCAACCCGTCAATCGACGATGACGGAAGGCGCTCCCCGATGAACAGACCTCGCTCCCGATCCCTTAGGTAAGGGGTTCTGTTGAGTGTGTGATTGCATTGCATTGCATTTATTGATTTGTCTTGTTTTTTTTCTTCATTATCCTTCCTTTTCTTTTCTTTTTCTCTCTCTCTCTCTATTTTTTCATGTTACCTTCATAATCTCTTTACTAGATACAAGTTTGAGAACTTTCCTTTCTTTTATGTTTGGATGATAGTTCTTAGATGAAAAAAGAGAATTATGGAACTAATGTAGCCAAAGGAATAGTGCTCTTTGACAGTCAATAATTATTTTAGGCAACACTGTGACTAAGCATTTCAAGTTAATTGATGAATTTAAGGTCAGGGGAAAAAAAATTGTCTTAATTTTTCACATCACATGTATGACAACCTGGGCTCTTTTTTTTTTTTTTTTTTTCCAAAAGATGTTGCATTTATCACCTTTTTCTATAATTTCTTGAATTTAGATTTTCCTATTCCCGCAACATGCCAAGTGTTACCCGCAAAACAAAATATTTTGCTGTAATGCCATCAATTAATTTAAAGATCAAGACCCTTATAGGAGGATTTAGAATCTGTAGACCTTAGTACCTGTGGACAGGTCACAATGTCTAGCTGTCTGTGGGTGTTCGGAGAGTCCTGTTAATCCCAGTTCTGAACTCCACAAAACAGAGAACTGTAGACCTCCCTTTGTGATTGACATGTGCTGTCAGATGCTTGACTTGTCATTTTTTGTTTTGTTTTTTTGCTAATTGTGAGATTTGCACTGTGAACAGAGTAACTAATCTGAGATTACAAAAAAAAAAAAAAAAAAAAAAAAAAAACATATATGTATGGATCTCTTTTTGTTAAAAGTCGCTCTCCCAAAATTGATGTATTTATTATTATCATTGTGATTATTATAATTGTTTTAGTGATGAATATACCTTTTTCCCCCAATTTATAGTTGATATATCCAGATTTACCATCCAGCCTGCAACCCAAGAAATTGTTTGATAAGCCTCTCTCTCACTCTCTTTTTCTTCATCTCACTTTCCCAAATCACAAATTTTTTAACGTTCAATGTGGGTCGCATTAACAGAAAAGCAGGTAATGGAAACTTTTTCAAAATATAGGTGATGTCAATAGTCTTCTCTTTCATTTATTCTTCTTGGCATCTCCAAACCATTTGCTGATTATCACATGTGAAAAATACAAATTCTTATTCAGGTTACATGGAGAAAAATTTAGTTAATAGAAAAAAAAAAAAAAGTGCTTAGCTTTTTTTCAAAATCTGACGTGATGATTCGCTTCAACTGATTTTGATTGCAAATATTTGTATATGTAAACATCAAAGTCTATTCTCAAAAAACAAATTGTGATTTAGATGTCTTCATTTTTTGTGTGTATTTTTTAGTTTTTTTTTTTTTTAATGAGTTTTCTGTGCCACAGCATATGGAAAGCTCCTATTCCAGATGAGCAAAATATATGCAAATATAAAAATGCATCAATATGCTTAACAAGCTGATGATATTTGCTGCTTTTAGTAGCACAAGAACACATTTATTATTATAAGTTTTTGTCAACGAGTAATTTTGTTCTTCGTTTTTTTGTTTTTCTTCACTTTGTGCGGCTCTAGTCTGGCCTGGCTGTGCATCTCCACACTTGAGTAAGATATCAGACTCACATCCTCTCTCTCACCTTACTCCTTAGCCAATATTCTGCAATCCCAACAAGTGGCTTGTGGTTTCTTTTGCCTTTTGATTTTTTTTATACTTTTTTCACTTTTTTTTAAATATTTAATGGGAAGCACCAAACCTTGCTTTACTGCTGCTGAATTGGCTGTATCACTGTCAGTATATATGTATGTATATATATATACCAGTATACAAACACACACACACACGCACGCACGAGTTCCGATGCCAAAATTAGACACTTTTTTTTTGCTGTTGCACATCACTAAAGACATGAGTCCCAGAAGAGGAATGTGTTATGTGTATCTTTTAAAGTTGTATGTGCTTATAGTTGTTAAAGCTAAGGATGTAGGTAATCTAGCAATTAGCATGATATATTTGTTCATTTTTGTAGTGTTATGTGTGTGTGTTTGTGTGTGTCTATACACAAATACATATATACATAATCATACATTTTAAAGATATATGGGGTAACACCTCTTTGAATCTTCAGCTGAATGACATAAAAGATATCTATGGAACCTTTGTTATATGTCATTGTGCGGGAATAAGGTGTTTACTTACGTGCCTGAAAGTAGATGACATGTATATGTACGTGTGCATGTGTTCAAAAAAGATAATTGCCAAAAAATTGAAAAGTTATGTAATGTCATTGAATCTGGTATTAAGGAATGATTATTGATTATGTAAATTGTACTGAGATGGACAGAATAATCATGAAATAAGGATCAAAGGAGAAGAAAGTGTGTTGAATGCATGTTTTTTTTAAGTTTTAGTATGAAGAGTTTCTTTTGGGGGGTGTTGGATTGTATTGAAGTAGATGTGTCATACTTAGGTAGAGAGAGGAAAATAACTTCAAGGTGTGTGTGTGTGTGTGTGTGTGTGTGTGTGTGTGTGTGTGTGTGTGTGTGTGTGTGTGTGTGTGTGTGTGAGGGTGTGCGCATGCGTGCCGTCTGGTGAGCGCGTGTGCGCACGTGTGCGTTTGTCTGGATGTGGATGTGTATTCTGAAAATAAGACCTCAGGGTACTTAAATCTTGTATTTGTTTTTAATGAGTATTATAAATTGTATAGTTTTTTAGACTGTGCATAACTTACACATATGCTACATAAATGAAGGTGATTGTAAAATAAATTATCTAAATAGTAGGTATTTAGGCTATAATTTTGGTAATTATGATAATTTCTCTGTCATCTTCCATCTTTATTTACTCTCTAAAGAATGCCGTGCACAGTGTTTTCTTTTGTTTATTGCATTTCAACACACCGTTGTAAATAATGTGGTTTGATGTATTTGAACTTTTGGGAGTTTTTAAATTTTTTGAAAAAATATACTGAGAATATGAGAAACTTTAATGATTGTTAAATACAAAGGAAAGACAGATATTGATGTTCTGTTATTATTTTACTTATGTTTTTGACTCTATATTCCCATTATTAATATCTTGTCATCTCCATGCAGTAGTCCAATTCGATCGCCAGTGATTGACAACGAGATTATCATGATGAACACTCTGTACAAAGAACGGTTTCCCAAGGTGAGTGATGTTCACGACTTTCATTTGTATTGACCGTGAATTCTCTTAGATATTAGATATTGTTCCTCAATATTTTATTTTAAAGATTATAATGTTACTTTCAGTGAATTTTCTACTTTTACTATTGAACTGTTGATAACAGTAACAACAGTATTGGGTTTTCATGAAGGAAAGCTTGGTGTTGGTAATAGATATGGCTGTAATGTGGAAATATTGCTATTCTTTCAGGCCACGCAACAGATGGAGGAGAGACTGAACACCTTCATCGAGGATAACAAGAACCTGGAAGAACAGGGAAGCTCAGACATTGCCCAAGATGCTGTTGCAATTGCACGCTTTGTCCACCACCAGGTCTTGGAAATGGCGAAGGACTGCCTGGAGAAGTCGCAGCAGAAGCTCATCACGAGCCGTTACTTCTACGAGCTCTCGGAGAACCTAGAGAAGCTCCTGTGTGAGGTAAGTGTTTGGGGTATAGCTCTTCTCTTTACTTGGTTTGCGATTTGGTTGGATGAACATAGTGGAACCCGTAGGTGAATAGGGCATAAAAGAAATTTAATAAATAGTTTGTGAATAACCACAGATATTGTATCATCAAGATGTGTGCTAGTATAGTTGTAGAGAAAAATTGCTTGAAATTTGCATACCTTTCTAAGTTGTAATTAGTTTTACAAGACCACATAAGAATATAAAATGTCATTTGGCTTCACTAATTTAACTAATGGGAAGCAAGCCACAACTTGCACCAGTTGCCTTATGCTTATCAGAGAAAATGACACATTTATTTGTTATTGTTTTTTTCCTTTTTCCTTTTCTTTTTTTTGTGATTATGGCACACCATGGGATGAGATTAGAAAGGATGATTTCAGATCCAGTGACTTAAATGTTTTTCATCCAGAAATGTGCTCTACTTCTTAGGTCTAAAGTACCTCACACATCAGTGATTTCAGTCATACAACATCAGTTCCCACTTCTCGAATAACCATACTGGATGTTATATTATTATACTGATTATTATACACCCTCTGACGGGAATTCCCCACCCCCCAATCCTCTCCCAACAGACAAGAGACAAGTCCCCAGACGCTGCGGCTCACTTGACCTCCCTGATCAAGAAGCTCCTCCTGATTGTGTCAAGGCCAGCCCGTCTCTTGGAATGTCTTGAATTTGACCCCGAGGAGTTCTACCACTTGCTTGAGCAGGCAGAGGGGCAGGCCAGGACCAGCCAGGGCATCAAGACGGACATTCCTCAGTACATTATCACGAAGCTTGGCCTTAACCGAGACCCCTTAGCTGGTAAGTCAAGTTTAGGTTCTTTAGATATGTTTACTGTTTGGAGTGTGGTTTCAGTTCAGGAAATTACTGTCATAGAAAGCCTTAGTTTTGTATGTTCTTTTTAATACAGTTTCTTTTTGACAAATCCAAAAATACGCATCTCTACATTATAATTTTAAAAAAGTGTTAGTAGTAATATTGTCACATTATTATTTAATCTTCCTTGAATCATCAAGGAATCGTTGGCAAAATATCAATCGTAATAACTTCCACAGAACTAAGCGATGATTTAGCCGGGGATGGAGATGCCGAGGACAGTGCCGGTAGTGGCACGAGCACCTCGGGAGTGAGCGGGGGAGCCCAGCCTAAGGCTTCCAGCTCAGAGTACTCCCCAGAACAGTCTTCCACGCACTCGACTACTCTGCCTTCCAAAAGCACCCCGAAAGAAGAGGACTACGAGAATATAAAGCTCATCTCGAATGGGGCTTACGGAGCAGTGTATTTAGTGCGACACAAGTTGAGCAAGGAGCGGTTTGCTATGAAGAAAATCAGCAAGCACAACCTCATGCTGAGGAATCAAGTGAGGATTGTTTTTTTGGTTGCTCTTTTCTTTCTTTTTCTCTGTCTCTTTGTTCTGTGGATGTCCTGTTTCGTTGTCCATGTTTACACACACTTTTAAGAGATTTTTATGCAAGTCAAAATATTCAATTTGTTCTCTCTCTCATTCTTATCTTTGGTTTCATGTCTAGATTGATACAAAGTTGTTGTTTTTTTATGATAATAATTTTACTTTTTGTTATACTAGAGTTTGCCAATACTGCTTTCCAGAAAAGTATTAGTTGTTTCAACTCCTCTAACATTTAATGAGGAATAGTACCCATAACTTACCTTGAATATGTTTCTTCTCTCAGGTGGAACAGGTCTTCAATGAACGTGATATTATGAGCTTCACCGACAACCCCTTTGTGGTGTCAATGATTTGTAGTTTTGAGACCAAGCGGCACCTCTGTCTTGTGATGGAGTACGTCGAAGGTGGAGACTGCGCCACTCTGCTGAAGGCTATGGGGCCCTTCCCACCAGACATGGCACGCTTCTATTTTGCTGAGACGGTGCTGGCTGTTGAATACTTGCATAGGTTTGTTTTTCGGGTTTTTATTTATGAGGAATTAAACAGGATGCATTAGGTGCATTTGCTTTCATTGTATCTTCAGGTTTCTCTTAGCCATGCTTCACAAGGTGTAACACTATATTTATTAATTTTGTTCATTTATTTTTTTTTTCCATTTCAGCTATGGCATTGTACATAGGGATCTTAAACCTGACAACCTGTTGATCACTGCTTTGGGACACATCAAGCTGACTGACTTTGGCCTGAGCAAGATGGGATTAATGTCACTGGCCACCAATTTGTATGAAGGGTACATTGACAAGGAGACTCGTCAGTTCTCTGACAAGCAGGTGTTTGGAACACCTGAGTATATTGCTCCAGAAGTAATTTTGAGGTATGTGGAAAGGGAATTATTAGACTTTCAGCTTCATAATGTGATTTTCTGTGAATATTCCTGGTTCATTTTTGTAAATATCTTGCTGGAAGGTCTTTGAAGACTTGTACAGTATACCTATATCATTATTTATTGTTTTCTTTCTTTACTTACTTAAAACAACCTTGAACACCTTACAGACAAGGATATGGCAAGCCTGTTGACTGGTGGGCCATGGGAGTGATTCTATACGAGTTCCTTATTGGATGTGTGCCCTTCTTTGGTGAAACACCGGAGGAACTCTTCGCTCACACAGTCAATGATGACATAGAGTGGCCGAGTGAGGATGACTGGCCTGTGGCAGAAGATGCCAAGGATCTGATCACAGCCTTGCTTCATCATTCACCACTGGATCGGCTAGGGACAGTGGCAGGTGCCGTGGAAGTCAAGGAACATCCTTTCTTCATCACCATTGACTGGGACTCGCTTCTGAGAATGAAGGCCGAGTTCGTGCCACAGCTTGACCATGAAGAAGATACTAGCTATTTTGACAGTGAGTTGATATTTTGTGAAGGGACTTTTAGGGGAACTGGCTATGACCTGGAGTAAAAAAAATATCAAAGGATGATAGAGAAAAGAATAAGATGTTTTCTTTGTAATCTTGTTGTCTTCATCAGTGTCTTCCTATTCCAACAGCCCGCCTTGACCGCTACAACCATGAATTGGAGGAAGACAGTGAAGAGGGAGGAGAACCAGAGGGAGGAACTTTCCCTTCCTTCTCCTCATACTCACCCAGATACCACAAAATTACTTCTTCACACTCAGCAGACACAGGGCAGCTGGACACCAGTTTCCAGGTACATAAACATTTGCTTTCTTGTATTTTTTTTTCTCTTTCTTTCTTTTCCAAATTAGAATATTTGTAATCATGTACAGCCATATTAGAAAAGAGATTATTGATAGTAGAATGTGTTCTATCAATTGAAAGAAGAGTATTTTTGTATTTCCACGTACAAACATTTTATTTATATTCCCAGGGGGAGACTTCAGGTGAAGGAGGAGCCGAAGGTGATGCAGGACAGAGCAGTGTTTCTCGAGGTGATTCGGGTCACAGTGATCAATCGGAGTCATCACGCTCAACGTTGGAATCGTCAACCAACACTCCCGACACAGAAAATCACGACTTACCTGCTACTCCTGACGTGTATGTTGACTTTGCGATCCTGGCTTTTGTTATGTTACAATCTGTACGACTGTAATGTTACTGTGTTTTGTAACTGGATTTGTATTTTTGTCAATCTATCAAAATTAGATTAGTAAAGGTAGTTTCCTTTGAAAAGTTTACTCCTACCACATTTGACTAACATTACACCCATTTTCTCACAACCCCAAGGATCAAGAGCAAGCTGGAGGGTGGCCCCGTCTGCCAGAGTACACCAGAATCTTCACAGACAGAAAGCGAGGACGTCTCGCCACAAGTCCAGAGGAGGAGGAGGTTGCACTCCCACAGTCGTGATTCCCTCCCGCGCTTCTCCATATCTGGGGAGGAGGAGTGGCTTAGGTAGGACGTGGGTTTTTGTGCACATATGGTTATTGACAAAGTTTTTTTTTCTGTTTTTTCTTTGGATAGTTATGTTTATTTGTGCTGATGAGTTTTACAATATTAATTGATAATCTTATATTCAAAATATTTTAATGTAGGTTAGAAACCAAGATTAATTTGATTAAAAAAAAAAAACAAAAAAAAAACAGGAAAATAGAAATAGTATCACCCATCCGACTATTAAG
>BOPN01000305.1:374956-384956 GCA_017312705.2 Penaeus japonicus | reverse complement strand
GTTTATTTTGGAATCATATTAGAGAAACTTGTATTATATAATTGGTCAAAGCATGGTTTGGAAATCTTACAAAGTCTGTGATAGCTTGGTCACCCTCCCCCCAACCCTCTCCCTATATACATTACCTGGTGTCTTACAAACATGGATTAGTTTCATGTGGGGCTATGCTAGCATTAAAAAAAAAAAACTAATAATATGAATGGCAAATTGTATTACTGTCATTCATGCAGTAATAATACTTTGTTAGGATACCTGTACCTGTTTATTTGTCAGTTTGGCATAGTGATTTTTTTTTTTTTTTTTTTTTTTTTTCCTTATATAATATTGGTGTGTGATCTTCATGGTATCAAGCTATATGATAATATATATGCTCAAATCTTCAAACTAAAAATACTCTTTTCTTGGATAATTATATTAAAGATATATATTCCACATTATGCATCTTGTCCATTATCTGATATTAAACTTCTAAAGCTTACACAAAAGCTGGGAATAATATCAGGTATCATTTGTGTACAGCTAGTCTGTTTAGTGCAGTATACACCTGTGTAGTTAGACAGACCTAAAAGGAAAGTTGCCAAACAATACAAATGTCATTGCTGTGTTTAGAAGTATAGACGCTTATTAAAAATGTAAGTTGAGACGTGAAATTTAGTTTTACTTATTGCTAATGAAGATAGGGATGTTCCGTCTCTGGAGAGGGAGCTAACAGGATCCCCAAAGTTTTCGAGTATGTTCAGAAGCAGGTGTGACATGTGCACAGTGCTCATACTTATACACTTCTCACTCATTCTCACTCTCTTTCTCACTTTCACTTACCCACTCACTTCTGCCAACTTTCACACTCACCCACCCACTCTCATTCACTCACTCACTCACTCACTCATTCATTCATTCACTCATTCACACTCATTCACTCACTCACTCACTCACTCACTCACTCACTCACTCACTCACTCACTCACTCACTCACTCACTCACTCACTCACTCACTCACTCACTCACTCACTCACTCACTCTCTCTCTCTCTCTCTCTCTCTCTCTCTCTCTCTCTCTCTCTCTCTCTCTCTCTCTCTCTCTCTCTCTCTCTCTCTCTCTCTCTCTCTCTCCTCACCCGGCCACACACCCATCAATTCACAAAAACACACACAGATATCAACACATGCAGAGGCACACGCTCACACTCATACTCACACTTACACTTACACTCACACTCACACTCTCACTCTCACTCTCACTCACACTCACTCATTCACTCACTCACTCACTCACTCACTCACTCAACACACACACACACACACACACACACACACACACACACACACACACACACACACACACACACACACACACACACACACACACACACACACACACACACACACACACACACACACACACACACACACACACACATAGAATCATGATCAAAATAGATACGTAATATATATATCGCATATAAACTTATAAGCACTTATATATGTTAAAAGGAGAAAACAGCGCAGCTTGGAGATATAAAATCCAACAGAATTTCAGTGATTTTCAATTATTTAAAAAAGGATAAAAAATGAAATATCTCTCAAGGCTTCCAGTTATCATTAGAGCTACAATGGCATAGATTGTCACTTGCTTTTAGATCAGTGTCATATATATATATATATATATATATATATATATATATATATATATATATATATATATATATATATATATATATATATATATATATATATATATATATATATATATATATATATATATATATATATATATATATATATATATATATATATATATATATATATATATATATATATATATATATATATATATATATATATATATATATATATACATATATATATATATATGTGTGTATATATAATGTATTTTCATATATGATATAGACGAAACGTGGTTAGAGTAAGAATCGATGCTGTATACCGTTTTATATGCACATCATACATATACTTCTCTCTTGTCTTTGAAAAGAAAACACAAATTGACACTTTCTGAAATTGTGCTAGTACACACACACACAAAAAAAAAAAAAAAAACCAACTTCTAAATTGCAAAAGCTTTCTGATATCACAAAGAAAATTATATGTACATTATGTGTGGGTCTTAGTGTAACAGGTATTAGTAGTGTGGTTCTTCTCTCTGTACATAACATGGCTTCAGTGCCTGTGTGATGGTGTAGTCTTGTTGTATAAAGTATAGTTTTTGTTTTACTCTAGTCTAGATGGTAGTATAGGAAAAAAAAAATATATATATATAGGAGAGAAAATGTAATAGAGAAACACAGTCATTGCTGCTTTATTGGTTTGAGAAAGTATAATTGTGTCACTTAAGGAAAAGGAGAGTTTGAAAAAAAAAAGAAAGATACTTCTGCATGTATCCTTAATCCTCAACAATTACTCAAATAACAGCATGTCCAGTCTTAAAGGGACTGCTACTTAAATTTTGTTCAATGTGTTACTTTTTGATGATATTCCAAATGGTTGCTTCTTTTTATTGCCTTTTTTATTTATTTTTTATTTTTCTTACATTTCAAAG
The DNA here is from genome assembly GCA_017312705.2 of Penaeus japonicus. NCBI lineage: Eukaryota > Metazoa > Arthropoda > Malacostraca > Decapoda > Penaeidae > Penaeus > Penaeus japonicus. Next base: position 382,400 of record BOPN01000305.1, on the reverse strand, counting down.
AGAGGATGCCTTGACAGAGGTGTAATTATAATAATGATACATTACAGCATTTCACTTTGTTATTATTTATCATTACTTACTTTTGTTAAATTCCTCCCTCGAAAAAAGCACCTGGATACACATGATTTAACATGGAAAAACTGATGTGTATTGTTTTTATTTCTCTCCCCCCACAGCTTGCTGCTTCAGCATCGCCACCAATGTTAACACCAAGCCGCAGCTTCCAGTCATTAAATCGCTCAGTGTCATCTCAGGATAGCATCCCCAACTCCCCAACGCACTGCAAATCCCCGCACTCTCCACCAACTGCCAGGCTTTTCTCTGGGCCTGGGGAGCAGGTTCAGTCTCCAATCAACTCCTCTGGGTCTTCATCTCCAACATCTTCTGTCCCTAACTCACCTGCAGGGTCATCGACACTCCACCAGCGCCCGTCGTCCCTACACGTCATCAACCACAAAGTAACCAATGTGAAAAGCTTCCGGTCACCCAACAGGCGGAAATCTGTTGGCCATATTCCTCTGTCTCCTCTGGCTCGCACACCATCTCCTTCACCTTTGCCAGCTTCTCCCACAAGGTCTCCATCACCCTTGATTCATCAGCACAATCATCACCACCACCATCACCATCACCATCATCATTGTCCAGGCTCCTCAAACACGACCCAGAGCTATTCCCCTGGCTCATCACTCACACCTGGACCAGCCACCAAAAAGTGTTTAGGGAGACCCAAGAGTGCAGAGCCAGGCTCGCCACTCCTGCGCAGAGCTCTATCACCAGATCGACTTCATCCCAGGTCAGCCGAGTCTAAGGGCACACCCACCATTAGCCCTCTTGCTACCCCCTCCCCAAAGATGGTAAGTAATCCCCCAAGGGTAACGGTGACTTCTCAGTCCCCTCCAAATTATGATACACCAAGTGTGGTGAGATCAGCAGCTCCCACATTGCTCACTCAGCGCTTCAGCAGTGCAGTCAGCATGCCTCCTACTTTGCCCACCAGCACACTGGAAGAGGCACCAGAGGAATTGGATTCCCCGGAATGTCCAGAAATGCCACAAACAAATTTTTGTGAAGGCCCCCAGGGAGGCAGAGGATCACTGCCAGGGACCAACAGTGCTGGTTGTGGGGGCATATCAGCTTCAGGGAGTGTCTCCAGCAAAGAGGGTTCTCAGACAAGTGTAACCACACAAAGTAAGCATGGGCCATGTTGTGCAATTGAAAGGAAAGGTAGTAAGGGCCAAGCAGATGCCAAGGAAAAGGCTCGCAGCGACAGCCGTGGACGCAGAGAGTCCAGAGACTTGCGTGGCAGAGAGGAAGAGAGGCGAGATCCTCGAGACTTGCGTGGCAGAGAGGAAGAGAGGCGAGATCCTCGAGACTTGCGTTTCAGAGAAGAAGAAAAGCGAGATTGCAGAGACTTCCGTAACAGAGAGGAAGAGAGCAAGAGAGACTCTAGAGACCAACGCAGTAGAGAAGAAGATAAGAGAGACCCTCGACGCACAGCACAGGAGAAAAGGGAACTGTTTAAGGCTGGGAAGGAAAAAGAGGGCACCTCCTAGGGTTGGCCCTCCGCTGGCCTGCCCACAGCTCCTAGTGGCACTCAGTCGTGCCTCCAACACTTATGCGTGTTCTGGGCAGGACCGCGGCATGCCCTCTGTGAAAAGAAGCAAGGAGACACTTGAAGCCTGTGATGATACCTTTTCTCTCTCTCACTTTCTCTCTGGACAAGTCTTAATAAACTAAGGAAGTAGCCAAGCTACTAAAATCATTCCTGGTGATTGTTGGTATGTGTAAAGTTGTGTGGAGTTGTTGTGATGCCACAAGGCATGGTTGTGTTGCTACCATTGTGATATTACAGAGACCATGACAGTCTCAAGCTTGTGTGTCTAATACAGTCAACAATAATTAGACACTCATATATTTTGGTCCCTGTCATTCTGTAAATACTTTATTGTCCTGTCTTCTTTATCTCAGATTTTTACGTTTTTACTTACAACTGAAGTTAAATGTGTTATAACTGCAGATTATGAATATTAATGTACTCATTCATTTGTCATGTTCATGGATTTTTTTTTCCAATATTGTGTATATTTTGTCCCTCATTGTCATGTTGCTGTTCAACCTCACAGTTGCCATGTTGGAGGTGTCAGGTGGAAATAAGACGATTGGGAAAATATTGTTTCCAATCTGCTCCCCTCAGGTTATAGGAATTACCAAGTAAAAGGTTAATGGCTGTGGTTTTGAAGAAGCTCTTGGTGACATTGTCTTCTGCTTGTGTTTCCTCGCTGTTGAAGGATGTTGTTGTTATCATGTGTACTTAAAATGGAATAGTTTTTTCCCCACTACATACTTGGGTGCCTCACCATATGCATATATGTACATGCATCAAAATGGAATCTTCATTAGATTTTCATACTTTGGTTTACATTGTAAGGCACCATTGGCACATTATATGTATAGCATTAGTTTTGTGAGGTACTTTAGTGTTAACTAAAAAAAAAATTAATAGATTTGGGAGATTTTAGCAGGATCTTTCACATTGTGAATACTTGTCCTTGAGCCACTCTTTGTGTGTGTGTGTGGATTAATATTGAGAAAAGCAGTTTACATGTAAAGGTCACCAGAATTTCCCATAGGTGATGTATGAGGTATATGTTATTTTCATGGATACCATGATGCTTCCTTTATGCATTTGTCATCCAAGACCACAATTAGGGTCAGGTAATGTTTGAAGCTTTTATCTAGCAGTAGTATTGTCATACAAATGACACCAGTCTCCCATTAGATAGCAATGAGGAAAATTTGTATATTGTGTAGAAACAATTTGTAAAAGAACTCTTATTTTCTGTGTATAGTGTTCCTAGTTTATAAATTATTGATATTTAATGATCATTTTCTGGACTTGTGATTAGTGAGTACAGTACCCCTGCTATTGTCATTCACCAGAGCAGTTCAAGGGACCAGTGGCTCTACAGCTCACTGTTTGGGAGTACAAGATGTCTTCCCAACGAAACCCAGTGAATGGAATATTACCTAAACTTTACAATAGCTCAAAATCACCAAGATGGAAAAAAAGAAGAAAGTGACTGTTTTCTCTTCTGTTTTAGAGACTTATCACTTGAGAGGTGTCAATATATTGCATAGTGTTCTGCCACTGGTCAAGGAGGTATTGCTAGGGACCATTAGTGGGACTAGCTTCAGTACTAGCAGGAGGTACCTAGAAGATCTGTACTATGGTTTTATTTCTACTTTTTTCTCTGCTGAATATCTTGTTAAAGGTATGTAGTCTCTGAAATTTCTTCCTTTGAATTTTGAACTCTCAGTGCATATTTATGAAGAAATCATTTTATTGATGTACCATAGGTGGATGTAGAGTTCAGTTTCGTTATTAAAATTGAATTTTGGGTACGTCATATTCCTACATTAGACTTGATATTGATGATTTGTACATTTGTCAGATACTTCAATGTTATTTCCCTAAGCAGAACTGAGCTAAGTGTGGGTGGCTAGCAGGAAGGCATGGCCAAATAGCCTAAAGGGAAAAAAAAAAAAAAAAAAAGAAAAAAAACATACTGAGTTTATTATTATATTTGTCTGTTTCAATCACGTGGAATGTATTTTGTTACCATAGCATGATATGAAAAAAGAGGTAGAAGTCACACCATAAGGTGGCCGTTCCTGCACCCTGGTAAAACACAGCCAGTGTGTTATGATTTCAAGGTTGATTTGTTGCCAGAGCCCAGAACCTCCGAGTCACGCCCCAGTCAGTGAGGATCGACTCAAGTACCACTTTCATATCCAACATGGTTGCTACGTCTTCACACATCCCATGTTTTCTAGATATTAATAACTTAGAGAAAATAAACTGTCATAGTATATATGTGTAGTTTTAATTGAAACGCTTCCTTATCTTTGATTATGTATTAGATGTATTTTTGCTGTTTTTTTTTATTTGTTTTTTTTTTTATTATTATTATTATTATTGTAGAGATAAAAGTATTGAGCTTTTTCAAGTAGTATTTGAATGACCAAATACTTTACCTTGTTGATAAAAATAAAGAAAAAGTTAGACTTGTCAGTAGAAACAACTTTGACATTGCTCTATGACTCCTGAATTGGAAATGTATAATGAAGGAGATAAACACGAACCTTATCTCCTGCTCAATATATGTAGCATTGTTATACTTCCTGATTCGAGAGCTAGCATGGTTCTTTTATGTACTCTTGACACCAAATGGTTCTGTATCAAATTACATGCAACTTCCACAGCCAAAATAGAAGTCAGCTTGGAAGTTACATTAGCTTGGAGTTAAGCTTCGGACAGTGAAGGTTCCAGATGTTGACCTCCCAAATAGTCTAGTAAAAGATGCTTTCAATATTTGATTCTTGTATCCAATAAGAACATACAACTTTAGACATATAATATCTTGGGTCATTGTGTAAAGATGGGTTCATTGATGGACTTTTATCTATTTAATCAATTTTTTTGTGTTCAAATATTTTTTGTAATATTCTCAAGTAACTTCAGGTAAACTTCCTTGGGGCTATGAGTTGAGACCAAAATTATCCATACATGGGAAGTCCCTGCAGCACATATTGTTGGATAATTATGGAATTTCCAAAACTGGTGAAGTCAATATGTGAAAGAAGACTTATATTGTAATATGTATCATTGTACATATCATTGATAGTCAGCCTGGGTACAAGGTGCATCCCAGGTTACATGAGGACATGGGAATAATGGCAAAATAATTGTAAATGTAAAGCAAGAAATTCATTAAATTACTATTAAATTATTATAGTTTAATGTATTGTATTGGTATATTACACCTATTGCGGACAAAGAGTCATACTACCCCAAAGTATGCTAGCTACCACAGGCTGGCATAATAGCTATTTCTATATTCAAAATGGAGATCCAATATTCTTTCCTTATCTGCACCAAGATATACTTATAATCTACATAAACGTAAACATATAATCTACATTAACATAAGCACATAATCTACATTGACATAAACAAATAATCTACATTAACATAAACATATAATCTACATTAACATAAACATATAATCTACATTAACATAAGCACATAATCTACATTGACATAAACAAATAATCTACATTAACATAAACATATAATCTACATTAACATAAGCACATAATCTACATTAGCATTCACATGATGTGCCTTCATTACTTTTAATCTACCCCCAAATATACACTCTACATCACTGATCACATGAAACACCCAACATCTACCCGAGATACAGTCATCCAGCGTCCAGCCATAAATTCACATCACAATCCGTGAGTAACCGACTGGGTAATCTTACACACAGATTTATAAATAGATAAATAAATAGCGCCGATCTCATGACTTCCGTTCTTCAGATGAGATAATGATAATGATAAGCGTTTCATGAATATCTCTTAGCACAAAATGATAACTGGAATGGCTTTACAAAATACTTTTGTTGCAGTGAGATACATGGTTCACGGTATAATGCAATAACAGAGAGGAGCAATATTACATCTGCAGTATAAGGATAAATTTTAGGCAAACCACCCATGATGCAAGGATTTTTTATTTATGAGGAATGTTAACTTTACATCACTAGAGTTTGAAAGAGAGAAAGAGGGAGAAGGAGAAGGAGGAGAAGGAGAAGGGCAAGGAGGAGAAGGAGAGAGACAGACAGAGCCTATAGATGGCAATGTTCCTTTATGAACAACACTTAGTTCGCTCATTTAAACTTTTTATTTTATTAACGTTAATAAGATTATCTTCCTCCCCGAGGGGAGTGGACCAATCCCAGCAGTACTGCAATACCGGGCTGATCCGCGGCAAAGGTGGAGCAAGCCCCTAGCACTTCGCCATTTTCCAAAAATCAGTTTAATATCGTAGATCCCACATGGGGATCGTATCAGATATTAAGCTGATAAGAACAGATACTACACTTTGATCTTAGCCAAAAGGCCGAGAAGCGATAAACATATTTTGAAAAAGTATAACTGCAACAAAATATTTCTGAAGACATTTTGCGAACAGAATGATATACACAGAATGGCGTATACGACGTATGATCGGCAGTTTTTATTCCCCTTTTTCATAAGTTAAAACCACTTGCATGCCTGATGTACCGACAATTTCTCAATATGATTTCCATTTGTAATCTTGCACAAAGAAAGTATAGAAAAATAGGCTTTAAGGAGATCCTTATAGTTTACAGCATTTTTTTTTAAATAATAATAATTACGACTCTGTGGTAAAAATTAAATTCAGTTTCACAATGTGAGTGAAATATCTCATTATATAAACCAGATATTATACTTTCGAATATGATATTCTATTATATGAAGAAAATGCGTTTTATTAACATATATATATATATATATATATATATATATATATATATATATATATATATATATATATATATACATACATATATATATATATATATATATATATATATATATATATATATATATAAATATTATGTGTATATATATATTTATGTATGTATATATATACATATATATATATATGTATGTATGTATATATATATATATATATATATATATATATATATATATATATATGTCAAGATAGAGCTTGTAAACCCCCCTAATAATCTACTGTCAAACAAGAAACCAGTCGAGACTCCATCTTGTCAGAAAAGGCTTTTGTCCTTTTCCGTAGCTAATTCTGATAGCCTGTTGGAGTTTCCTCACAGACATACACAACAATCTTTGAATTCTAAATTTCGTGTTTCATTTATTAAACACTTAAAAAAAATCAAAATAGCGCATTATGCAAAATTATATTAACTGATGCTACAAAAGATGTACCATTGCGGTAATTGATTTTGGAATCAAAAATATCACTTACAAATATCAAATCCTATTTGTCATTACTAAGAGTAACTTTAAGATTCTGTCCTGAATAAGAATCTAAAATAATATACTTAAAAACTATTATATTTTACTGAATATTTATATAACTTACTTGAGTACACAACGGCTCCTCAGTACGAACGCGGGTGGGACGGCGCGGGAGGAACTGAAGCATACTTACCTGGCACAGGAGATACCGTGATCACGAAGGCGGTTCTCCCAGGGCGAGGCTCACCATTGCACTCCGGTGGGGCTGACCCTTGCGATTAACCCAAATGTGGTTAACTCGAGTGCGCAATTTTTGGTAGCGGGGGACTGCGTTCGCGCTCTCCCCCTAATAAGAGAGGGAATGCTTAGATGATTATGGGTGATGGTCACACTTTGAGTTCCAAACGTAGCATTATCGCTCACATTCGCTAAGTTTTTCATTTCCTGACATTCACGAGATATATATTTGTTTGTGCAAATCTTCATGACGACGGACAATTATGTAAATATAACTAATATTCTGAGCTTCGGGTTAAAAAGGAGGAGAAAATTTGATGATGAAATT